>CP092883.1:62141156-62161691 GCA_030710605.1 Cordylochernes scorpioides
GTACAACCGGATGGATCAATGGGCCAAGTCGCCTGACACAAGTCAATTTGTAAGAATGGCGGGTCACGTGACCTCCCCTCTTAACGTCCATATTGATCTTTTGGTCGGAAAAAAACTTTCGTCTCAAGTGTAGAGATCATCTTCAGAGTTCATACACCTGGGAGCGAGGTTTGTTAACCCAGGTACATCAGCTGGATTAGGCTTAGAACTATATCATATTTTTTCTTAAATTATCCCTAGTACATCCAGTTAAGTGTCTTTTGGGAGTAGTAAAGACACGTTAACACACAATAGAGAGTCCGTGGAAGGATTATTTAAACCAGAGGTTGGCAAACTTTTGAATCGGAAGAGTCAAAAATTACAATTTACAACATTTTTAAAGATTCACAATTTTTTTTTCTTGCCAGCAATAAATACACATGATAGAACAAAATAAAAAGAGATATGCTTCGGATTCAATGCATCTACTGTGGCTACATTAAGAAAAACAAGATAATCCTTCTTTTTTGCTAATCCCTAATACACGTAGTACAGGCTATGATAGTCATGGTGGGTAGATGTAGGCGACTGCTTTTACTGTAAGTACACCACATGTCTACACATGTGAAAAGTAGCTCGACTTTGCACTTACAAATGTACTGGAGCCCAGTTTGGTTACTTGCACTCGCTGGTGGGGGTTGGACTTTTGCAAGACTCGGGGGCTATTGGAGCATTTTTTTTTTAATATTTGACAATTTAATGCCACTTAGATAATTGTTACAAAAGCTAATGAGAAATATCTTGCCCCAATAGGCCTGAGTCCCAGCTGAATTGAGTTCAGAACTATATAATCTTGGAATGAACGAATGGTATAAAGTGGATTTTAAAAGCTAAATGTGGTTTAGACCCTATACAATTAACAATTTAAAAATAATTTAATGAAACTTAGTTAATTAAGATTATATAAAAGGGCGTACCTGGATCTGTAAAGAAAAAAAATATATATTTTTCTTAAGATATTTCGAGAGATTGCTCCCTCTTTATCATTTTATTCACTGTGTGTTTATTTTTTTCTTTACAGATCCAGGTACGCCCTTTTATATAATCTTAATTAATGGATCGCCTTTTGACTCAAACTTAGTTAATTGTTATAAAATCTAATGATATTTGTTGTCCCAGTACGCCTGAGTCAATAAGAATAGAAGTTTATGTTATTATTATTGCAAATCAGGGTTTCGAGTAAAAACATTCTTCACCTGGCTAATTGAAGTTGTTAGAATAAATACAGGCTATTTATAAAAAAAATCAAATATTTGATATGTTTTAATCAATTTCTATATTACTATTAACAATTATCGATGCCTATTATATATTTATAATTGTATGTAATTCTGCTGTCCTCAAAGCTTATGTCCATAGTTCAACTAAAATAACCATTCCAAGAGTCTAGCATCAGTATCAATATAAAAGTAAGATCGAAAAATGCAATATAACAGCGGTATGGTAGATTAAACTGGCGAAACCGCTGGGAGGGTTCACCACTGATGAGCCAGGCCTTCCCATTAATTTTTCCATTGCAGTAAGGGCAGTAGAAATTGTTTAATTAAAAAAAAATCTTACGCGTCTATAATAATTTCTAATTTTCATAATATCAATCAATACTGATGTTTAAAGGGTTTCACCAATCTTCTATCATAAATGAACAACCGTTTTGAACAAGTACGTAAATAAGTTCTCACGTAACAAATTGATATCAGCAGACAAAATGGAAGATATGATAATTCCAGTCAGACGATGCCAACTTTTTTACTTATCCTAGATACACATAATCAAGATGATTACATACTATTGAAAAAAAAAAAAGCATAAGACAATGCAACTCTTTATTTACTTGGTTAAAGGAAGCTTTCAGTCAAGCCCTTCTACAGCAAACTAAAACAACCTTTTTATACGTTTTAGTTATCTTGCTCTAAAACTTCCTTTATTCAAATAAATGGCGAGAGTTGCAGCGTCCAATTCTTTGTTGTAATTTGTCAACATTCACAATCCTGTGATAATAAATAATTACAAACACAAAGAATCTGTATAAGACCGGTGATCCTAATAAAGCTGCATGTGGGTGTGTAATAACAATTCATTTTTGGTTTGTTGTGGCATAGTAAAATGATACTTACAAAATACGTTTTAGAAAAAGAATAATAGTGATTTTTTTATTGCTCTAAAAAACCGACTAAATTTCGAATATTGACTTTTTTTCATGCTTGATGAAGAACTAGCACTCAAATTTGGCAAATTTAGCAATAAAGGAATAACTTTGCCATCCGTTATTGAAAAAAAAAGGTAAAAAAGAACTAATAGCTAATTGAAGTTGAAAGATTGAGGAAGCGTTAATAAATGGAGAAACCACAAGATAAAAAGTAACCTTGGACAACCTGATATGACGCTGTGCAGATAAACGTAGGTTATATACATCTATATATGTAATTAACGTATGTAAATAAGTGATGAAAACACAGTTATATACATTCGATTCTCTATTTAAGACCATACTATATAAAGAACCAATATTTTACTATTAAAATGCCTCAAATTCCAATTAAAACATGTTAAATAACTCGATATAAGACCAAATAAGATTTACAATCAAGTTGTTATGGTCCTAAATTTTCTATTTAAGACCATACTACATAAAGGACCAATATTTTACCATTACATGTCTCAAATTCCAATTCAAGTATGCTAACTAACTCGATATAAGACCAAATAAGATTTAAAATAAATTATATATTTATAATTATATGTAATTCTACTGTCCTCAAAGCTTATGTCCATAGTTTATCTAAAATACCCATTCGAAGAGTCTAGCATCAGTATCACTATAAAAGGAAGATCGAAAAATGCAATATAACAGCGGTATGGTAGATTAAACTGACGAAACCGCTGGGAGGGTTCATCACTGATGAGCCAGGCCCTCCCATTAATTTTTCCATTGCAGTAAGGGCAGTAGAAATTGTTTTAATTTCAAAAAGAATCTTACGCGTCTAAAATAGTTTCGAATTTTCATAAAATTAAAGTATGTTAACTAACTCGATATAAGACCAAATAATATTTATAATCATGATGTTATGGTCTTAAATACAATTTTAAAATATGAAGCGATATAAACGAGTGCTTTGCAGGACAAACTTAGACACAAACAGCTCAGCATTCTAGCTAAGAATAAAACCATTTATCTTTATTGGTCCATTAGCTCTGAGAGAGTTCTACAGTGTGTGGGTATGTGCGTCCGTGCGTTGTGTGTTTGTGCGTTGTATACAAACAAACCTTACAGCCAAATAACATCCGTCGATGATCACCGATTGCTCTGTTCATACACGGAACGGACATACAAATTTTGAGCGTTAATTCTTTTGAGAAAGAGATATATTTCGAAAGCTTTGCGAATATTTATTAAAGAAGCATATAATTTGTCTTTTTACTTTTATTACCTATTTGTAAGTATATTTTTAGATAATGAATTCTGTTTGAGAAAACCATCGTTTCAGTTTTAATTGTGTTTTTAGTCCGGGTATTGAGTTGTATATAATGAATTGTATATAGGCTGTTAAAATAATTCATTTTAGATTTTCTTTTCTGTTTGAGAAAACCATTGTTTCAGTTTTAATTGTGTTTTTAGTCCGGTTATTGAGTTGTATAAAATGAATTGTATATAAGCTACTAAAATGTATTTAGGCGTAAGTATCCCGAGCTGGAATATCGCGTCCGATATGTCAAATAAAATTGTAAAAAATAGCGACTTTTCTACATCAGAAAAACTCATTTGATTGTAGGTACACAGTATATTGGCGATTCTGGATAAGCCGGTTTCTCTGTAGTACCTAACGCTCCGAGCAGCTTAACCATCTATTACAGAACCTCCCATAAGAAACTGCCTTAAAACATGGATACTCCTAGTCTTTCCTGGAGGTAGTTTCTTATTGGAGGTTGGATTAAATAAGGTATATCCTTTATTTTTCAAATTTTACAAAGGTTCAAAGTGATGGTTCATCATATAAATCTCTAGTCGTTCAAGAGAGGTGATGGTTGATCATATAAAGTTCCCAAGGAAATTTTAAATGCAAAGTTCTAGTAAAGGCCTCTGTGCTGGTTACATAGTTCAATTAAAAGTCTGCATGCTAACAGCGAGTCTGAGAAACAAGCCAAAGATGTAGGATCAAATTGAACAAGTTCAAGCAGAATGGCCGTTTGTAATCTTAATCATGTTTGACTTGATAGTAAAAATACATGATGATTTAAATTATACGTTGAGAGACTTACAATCTTACTGCACAAATTATACTCGTAATTTCACCAAGAAATTATAGCAGACGTTTAATCTTTGGTAATCCTTCGTCAAAAAAAGAAGGTTTCAGCTTATTCCGTCAGTTTTCTGTCTCTAGTCATCTTAATAAGATGCTCTTATATTGTACTAGAGAAGAGCATGCACGGAATCATCTATAATTTCTTTTAATATGAAAAGAAGGCTGTGAAATCATCTATGCATTTGTGTTTTAGTTCTCACAGCGTTAATTTTTCTCTGTTGATCTCTTAGGGTGTTCTTCGCATTATTCTAAGTGTGTACATCGCAGACTGTCATGCACACTACTAATATAGCACTAGCTAGTGATGTACAGAGGTGGACAGAGCATGCTGCGGCCGCTAGGTGCACTGACCTGACGTCGTTGTCGACGGGCGAGCTGATGCCGGAAACTACTACGCGCCGCCTAGCGGTGTGGATCGATTGGTCCTACCGTCTTGGCACAGCACTCCTTGGACCTTGTCGTTGGACCATGATGGAATGTCCTAGCACTCCTTGGACCTTGTCGTTGGACATGATGGAATGTCCTAGCACTCCTTGGACCTTGTCGTTGGACCATGATGGAATATCCTAGCACTCCTTGGACCTTGTCGTTGGACCATGATGGAATGTCCTAGCACTCCTTGGACCTTGTCGTTGGACCATGATGGAATGTCCTAGCACTCCTTGGACCTTGTCGTTGGATCATGATGGACTGTCCTAGCACTCCTTGGACCTTGTCGTTGGATCATGATGGACTGTCCTAGCGCTCCTTGGACCTTGTTGTTGTATCATGATGTACTGTCCTAGCACTCCTTGGACCTTGTCGTTGGATCATGATGGACTGTCCTAGCACTCCTTGGACCTTGTCGTTGGATCATGATGGACTGTCCTAGCACTCCTTGGACCTTGTCGTTGGATCATGATGGACTGTCCTAGCACTCCTTGGACCTTGTCGTTGGATCATGATGGAATGTCCTAGCACTCCTTGGACCTTGTCGTTGGATCATGATGGACTGTCCTAGCACTCCTTGGACCTTGTCGTTGGATCATGATGGACTGTCCTAGCACTCCTTGGACCTTGTTGTTGTATCATGATGGACTGTCCTAGCACTCCTTGTACCTTGACGTTGTATCATGATGGACTGTCCTAGCACTCCTTGGACCTTGTCGTTGGATCATGATGGACTGTCCTAGCACTCCTTGGACCTTGTCGTTGTATCATGATGGACTGTCCTAGCACTCCTTGGACCTTGTCGTTGGATCATTATGGACTGTCCTAGCACTCCTTGGACCTTGTCGTTGGATCATGATGGACTGCCCTAGCACTCCTTGGACCTTGTCGTTGGATCATGATGGACTGCCCTAGCACTCCTTGGACCTTGTCGTTGGATCATGATGGACTGTCCTAGCACTCCTTGGACCTTGTCGTTGTATCATGATGGACTGTCCTAGCACTCCTTGGACCTTGTCGTTGGATCATGATGGAATGTCCTAGCACTCCTTGGACCTTGTCGTTGGTACATGATGGACTGTCCTAGCACTCCTTGGACCTTGTCGTTGTATCGTGATGGACTGCCCTAGCACTCCTTGGACCTTGTCGTTGGATCATTATGGACTGTCCTAGCACTCCTTGGACCTTGTCGTTGGATCATGATGGACTGTCCTAGCACTCCTTGTACCTTGTCGTTGTATCATGATGGACTGTCCTAGCACTCCTTGGACCTTGTCGTTGGATCATGATGGAGTGTCCTAGCACTCCTTGGACCTTGTCGTTGTATCGTGATGGACTGCCCTAGCACTCCTTGGACCTTGTCGTTGGATCATTATGGACTGTCCTAGCACTCCTTGGACCTTGTCGTTGTATCATGATGGACTGTCCTAGCACTCCTTGTACCTTGTCGTTGTATCGTGATGGACTGTCCTAGCACTCCTTGGACCTTGTCGTTGTATCATGATGGACTGTCCTAGCACTCCTTGGACCTTGTCGTTGTATCGTGATGGACTGCCCTAGCACTCCTTGGACCTTGTCGATGGATCATGATGGACTGCCCTAGCACTCCTTGGACCTTGTCGTTGGATCATGATGGACTGTCCTAGCACTCCTTGGACCTTGTCGTTGGATCATGATGGACTGCCCTAGCACTCCTTGGACCTTGTCGTTGGATCATTATGGACTGTCCTAGCACTCCTTGGACCTTGTCGTTGGATCATGATGGACTGCCCTAGCACTCCTTGGACCTTGTCGTTGGATCATGATGGACTGCCCTAGCACTCCTTGGACCTTGTCGTTGTATCATGATGGACTGTCCTAGCACTCCTTGTACCTTGTCGTTGTATCATGATGGACTGTCCTAGCACTCCTTGGACCTTGTCGTTGTATCATGATGGACTGTCCTAGCACTCCTTGGACCTTGTCGTTGTATCATGATGGACTGTCCTAGCACTCCTTGTACCTTGTCGTTGGATCATTATGGACTGTCCTAGCACTCCTTGGACCTTGTCGTTGTATCATGATGGACTGCCCTAGCACTCCTTGGACCTTGTCGTTGGATCATGATGGACTGTCCTAGCACTCCTTGGACCTTGTCGTTGGATCATGATGGACTGTCCTAGCACTCCTTGGACCTTGTCGTTGTATCATGATGGACTGTCCTAGCACTCCTTGTACCTTGTCGTTGGATCATTATGGACTGTCCTAGCACTCCTTGGACCTTGTCGTTGTATCATGATGGACTGCCCTAGCACTCCTGGACCTTGTCGTTGGATCATGATGGACTGTCCTAGCACTCCTTGGACCTTGTCGTTGGATCGTGATGGACTGTCCTAGCACTCCTTGGACCTTGTCGTTGGATCATGATGGACTGCCCTAGCACTCCTTGGACCTTGTCGTTGGATCATGATGGACTGTCCTAGCACTCCTTGGACCTTGTCGTTGGATCATGATGGACTGTCCTAGCACTCCTTGGACCTTGTCGTTGGATCATGATGGAATGTCCTAGCACTCCTTGGACCTTGTCGTTGGATCATGATGGAATGTCCTAGCACTCCTTGGACCTTGTCGTTGGATCATGATGGAATGTCCTAGCACTCCTTGGACCTTGTCGTTGGATCATGATGGACTGTCCTAGCACTCCTTGGACCTTGTCGTTGGATCATGATGGACTGTCCTAGCACTCCTTGGACCTTGTCGTTGGATCATGATGGAATGTCCTAGCACTCCTTGGACCTTGTCGTTGGATCATGATGGAATGTCCTAGCACTCCTTGGACCTTGTCGTTGGTACATGATGGACTGTCCTAGCACTCCTTGGACCTTGTCGTTGTATCGTGATGGACTGCCCTAGCACTCCTTGGACCTTGTCGTTGGATCATTATGGACTGTCCTAGCACTCCTTGGACCTTGTCGTTGGATCATGATGGAATGTCCTAGCACTCTTGGACCTTGTCGTTGGACCATGATGGACTGTCCTAGCACTCCTTGGACCTTGTCGTTGTATCGTGATGGACTGCCCTAGCACTCCTTGGACCTTGTCGTTGTATCATGATGGACTGCCCTAGCACTCCTTGGACCTTGTCGTTGGATCATTATGGACTGTCCTAGCACTCCTTGGACCTTGTCGTTGGATCATTATGGACTGTCCTAGCACTCCTTGGACCTTGTCGTTGTATCGTGATGGACTGCCCTAGCACTCCTTGGACCTTGTCGTGTATCATGATGGACTGCCCTAGCACTCCTTGGACCTTGTCGTTGGACCATGATGGACTGTCCTAGCACTCCTTGGACCTTGTCGTTGTATCGTGATGGACTGTCCTAGCACTCCTTGGACCTTGTCGTTGTATCATGATGGACTGCCCTAGCACTCCTTGGACCTTGTCGTTGGATCATTATGGACTGTCCTAGCACTCCTTGGACCTTGTCGTTGGATCATGATGGACTGTCCTAGCACTCCTTGGACCTTGTCGTTGGATCATGATGGACTGCCCTAGCACTCCTTGGACCTTGTCGTTGTATCATGATGGACTGTCCTAGCACTCCTTGGACCTTGTCGTTGGATCATTATGGACTGTCCTAGCACTCCTTGGACCTTGTCGTTGTATCGTGATGGACTGCCCTAGCACTCCTTGGACCTTGTCGTTGGATCATTATGGACTGTCCTAGCACTCCTTGGACCTTGTCGTTGTATCGTGATGGACTGCCCTAGCACTCCTTGGACCTTGTCGTTGGATCATGATGGACTGCCCTAGCACTCCCTTGGACCTTGTCGTTGGATCATGATGGACTGTCCTAGCACTCCTTGGACCTTGTCGTTGGATCATGATGGACTGTCCTAGCACTCCTTGGACCTTGTCGTTGTATCATGATGGACTGTCCTAGCACTCCTTGGACCTTGTCGTTGGATCATTATGGACTGTCCTAGCACTCCTTGGACCTTGTCGTTGTATCGTGATGGACTGCCCTAGCACTCCTTGGACCTTGTCGTTGGATCATTATGGACTGTCTAGCACTCCTTGGACCTTGTCGTTGTATCGTGATGGACTGCCCTAGCACTCCTTGGACCTTGTCGTTGGATCATGATGGACTGCCCTAGCACTCCTTGGACCTTGTCGTTGGATCATGATGGACTGTCCTAGCACTCCTTGGACCTTGTCGTTGGATCATGATGGACTGTCCTAGCACTCCTTGGACCTTGTCGTTGTATCATGATGGACTGTCCTAGCACTCCTTGGACCTTGTCGTTGTATCGTGATGTACTGTCCTAGCACTCCTTGGACCTTGTCGTTGGATCATGATGGACTGTCCTAGCACTCCTTGGACCTTGTCGTTGTATCGTGATGTACTGTCCTAGCACTCCTTGGACCTTGTCGTTGGATCATTATGGACTGTCCTAGCACTCCTTGGACCTTGTCGTTGTATCATGATGGACTGTCCTAGCACTCCTTGGACCTTGTCGTTGTATCATGATGGACTGTCCTAGCACTCCTTGGACCTTGTCGTTGGATCATTATGGACTGTCCTAGCACTCCTTGGACCTTGTCGTTGGATCGTGATGTACTGTCCTAGCACTCCTTGGACCTTGTCGTTGGATCGTGATGTACTGTCCTAGCACTCCTTATTCTTCAGGAAAACAATGAATGACAGAACAATAGTGATACTCAATATTTAAACGACAGAAAGACACAAGATATCTGCCAGGAATACAGTCAAGGATAGACAGACAGTGTAGAAAGAAACCCAGAGCGCGGTCCAATATTTAAACGACAGAAAGAGAGACAGAAAAAACAGCTGCCGTCAAACTGTTACGACACATTTGCTGAGGAGCAGTTTACCGAGGTCTAATTAGAGACAACTTTCTCTCTTTCCAAAATGTCTATCTCCCACTAATTGCAGCGTCTGTCTCCAATCGTTTTTGCGCTTTTTATCCCCTCGTTACATTAAACCACCTCGTTTACTGTCTAACACACTTCTCTCAGTATGACGATGGATTTCATTAAAATATATATCGTCACTAACGACCAGAATCCAACAATAAGGACCATAGTTATTCAAACAGATTGTTTCTAATAAATGTTGCTGTCTTGGTTGGTAATGTTTTTAATTCCTTTAAAGATAAATTTTTGCTTATTTTCACTTAATCAGCAACAACAATGAAAGAACATAAATCATCGGAACATATCGTAAAAATCATCAAAATCTTCAAAAAAAGAAGGACTTTTGAAATAATGAGTCAACTAAAAGAGACGGAAAAGACAGAAATAGATAAACTTGAGAACCGATAATTATTATCATTATAATCATAAAAGGTAAAAAAAATAAGACAGACAGAAAGATCATTTTGACGGGGGAAAAAAGGTTTGATTGAACAGAGAGTAATAAAAAAAAGAGGTCTTTGTAACAAAGGTAAAGATTAGTACGAAAGAAGAATAAAAGAATAAAAAAAGAACTGGTAAGTATAAAAGACAGGGAAAAAGTAGCTAGAGACAGAAATAGATCAACATTTTAAAAAAGCGCCACTAAACAAGGCAGAAAAAGACATAAAAACAGAAAAGAGTATACGCTGAAAGAACTTGTAACTGGGACAAAAGATGGAAAAAAACGGAGTGTTTAAGACAGAAGGATTAAAAAACCAGGGCAAATAGAGAGAACACGATTTTAACAGACTAGGTCATTGTTACAAGAGGGAAAATCGGTAATAAAGAGAAGAATTCTAGTTGTAAATCAAAGGTAAAACTATCAGACCAAAAGGGAAATGTCATGATAATGATGGAATATAGAAAAGCTTTCGTTACAATAGTGAAAATCGGTAATAAAAGTTAGAAATCAAAGATAAACAAGCAGATCAAAAAGGAAAATGACATGATAATGATGGAATAGAGAAGAGATTTCGTTACAAAAGGGAAAATCGGTAATAAAAAGAAGAATTCTATCTGAAAATCCAGGTAAAACTATCATACCAAAAAGGGAAATAACATGGTGGAACAGAGATAGAGGATAGCTTGCACCTACCTCAAGCTACGCGCCAACACTGGCAGCTGACGGTAGACAGGTGGACTAGAGTAGGGGGGGAGGCATCAGGTATTGTCACCCCCCACCACCCCTCTACTTTGTGTCCCAAGGCCCGAGGGCTCACTTATACCCCTATGTCGCAACCTTGTCCCACAACTTTCATCTCAGAATTAAAAGTACTCCTATAGGTCGATTATCTCTTTGTTTGGAAATACACCAATACCTCGGTTTGCGTCGTTTCGTTTTGCGTTTTTTTCGAAGGTGCGTCGCTGCTTAATTTTTTCTGATTTTCACTGTGGCGTCGTTAGATTTTCGAAGTTGCCTTGTTTTGGATTCGAGTCTTCATTTTTTTTTTCCTAAAATATGGCAACACCTTTGTTTTTGATTGCGCCTTCACATATTTTCACTTTGCGTCGTGTTTTTTTTGGAACGTAACCCGACGCAAAGCGAGGTATGGGTGTATGTTTTTTTTTTTTTTTTTTTTGCAAATCCCTAGTACACGTGGTACAGGCCATGATAATCATGGTGGGTAGTTAGCGACTGCTTTAACTGTAAGTGCACCACATGTCTACACATGTTAAAAGCAGTTCGACTTTTGCACTTACAAATGTGCCAGAGCCCTGTTTTGTAAATATGTAAATGAGAATATCTGGACAACAGATAGTTTGACTTACTTATGTAACGTTTCCTATTTAGAAATAAGGGATAATCATAATACTTTGTCTTTTAATATTTAATTACAACAAGGTCAATAAAATAGACATTTCGGCAAGAGTTTTTTTTTATTTTCTCAACGTTTCGGCAAAAAAAATTGTCTTCGTCAGAAGAAATAAATAAAAATAAAGCATTTGGCAAGGCGTTAAAAATTGTAAAGATTTTTGTCGAAACATTGAGAAAATAAAAAACTCTAACTGGCCGAAGTGTCTATTTTTCATAGAACTGTGAATGCCGGCTAGACAACCTTTATCTTTTTTTCAGGATAAGGTTAATAAAATTATATAAACAAAACAAACTTATGTAAAATTACCTAAAGAAAAATCAATATAATATTTTACATAAATAAATTATATTATGATGCATTAGTGCGCCATCTGTTATCATATAATTTCTTACTGCAATGGAAAAATTAATGGAGGGCCTGTATCATCAGTGGTGAACCCTCCCAGCGGTTTCACCAGTTTAAGGATTCACCACTGATGAGCCAGTCCCTTAATTTTTTTCATTGCAGTAAGGGCAGTAGAAATTGTTCATATTTTTCGCCAGTTTAATCTACCATACCGCTGTTATACTGCATTTTTTCGAACTTCCTTTTATAGTGATACTGATGCTAGACTCTTTGAATGGGTATTTTTAGATGAACTATGGACATAAGCTTTGAGGACAGCAGAATTACATACATTTATAAATATAAAAGAAATAAAAAATAAATACAAAGCATATTACAACTTTAAACAATTTCTGCAGAGATTTTCGACGTCTAATTTTTTATAAATACACGTTATGGAACCTTGTTATAACAGCTTCGTTTATAGCATAACTTGGTTATAACATTATTCTGAATTCCCCAAAAGTCTCAATCCCAGACTGCTTTAACCGTGGTTATAACACGAACATGTGTTTATAACAACAATACATTTTGGTCAAAAAAGGATATTTTATATATAAAGAGGTTCGACTATATGAATACAAATTTTATATATAAGAAAATGTAAACCCCTGAACTTGAATTAGAATGTTGTCAACACTTCGGGATGTTGTTTTGGATGAAGTTCAGGATACTTGAAATCTTAAAAAGTTCAGGCTAGGGTAAACTGTGAATTCGATGAAGTTTTGGATAACTTGAACTTGAAACACGCTAAAGTTCAGGCTAAGGTAAGCTGTGAATTAGGATAACGTGAACTTGAAATTCTCTAAAGTTCAGGCAAATATAAACTGAATCAGTTGAAGTTCTGGAAAACGTATAAGCTTGGAATCCTCTAAAGACCAGTCTAAGATAAACTGCGAATCAGATGAATTTATAGATAACTTGAACTTGAAATCCTCTGAAGTTCAGGCTAAGGTAAACTATGAATCAGATGAAATCCTCGACAACGTATAAGCTTGAAATCTTCTAAATTTCAGGCAGTGGTAAACTGTGAATTAGATTAAGTTCTGGATAATTTGAAATCCTCTAAAGTTCAGGCAAAGATACACTGAATCAGATGAATTTATGGATAACTTGAGAACTTGAAATCCTCTAAAGTTCAAGCTAAGGGGTAAACTGTGAATTAGATTAAGTTCTGGATAATTTGAAATCCTCTAAAGTTCAGGCAAAGATAAACTGAATCAGATGAATTTATGGATAACTTGAACTTGAAATTCTCTAAAGTTCAGGCTAAGGTAAACTGTGAATTAGATGAAGTTCAGGATAACTTGAACTTGAAATCCTACAAAGTTCAGGCTGAGGTAAACTTTGAATCAGATGAAGTTAAGGATAACTTGAAATCCTCTAAAGTTCAGGCCAAGGTAAACTGAATCAGATGGAATTCTGGATAACTTGAAATCCTCTAAAGTTCAGGATAAAGTAAACTGTGAATCAAATAAAGTTCAGGATAACTTGAACTTGAAATCTTACAAAGCTCAGGCTAAGGTAAACTGTGAATTCGATGAAGTTTTGGATATAACTTGAAATCCTCTAAAGTTCAGTTTAAGGTAAACTGTGAATTAGATGAAGTCTTGGATAACTTGAAATCCTCTAAAGTTCAGGCTAAGGTAAATTGTGAATTAGATGAAGTTTCGGATATAACTTGAATCCTCTAAAGTTCAGGCTAAGGTAAACTGTTAATCAGTGGAAGTTAAGGATAACTTGAACTTGAAATCCCCTAAAGTTCAGGCAAAGATAAACTGAATCAGTTGAAGTTCTGGATAACGTATAAGCTTGTAATCTTTTAAAGTTCAGGATAAGGTAAACTGTGAATCAGATGCATTTCTGGATAATGTGAACTTGAAATCATCTAAATTAAGTTCTGAGCCACTTGAACTTAAAATCCTCTAAAGTTCAGGCCTAAGGTGAACATTGAATCAGATGAAGTTCAGGCTAAGGTAAACTGAATAGGATGAAGTTCAGAATAACTTGAACTTGAAATCCTCTAAAGTTCAGGCAAAGATAAACTGAATGAGTTGAAGTTCTGGACAACGTATAAAAAAGCTTGGAATCTTCTAAATTTCAGGGTAAGGTAAACTGTGAATCAGATGAAGTTCAGGGTAAGGTAAACTGTGAATCAGTGGAAGTTAAGGATAACTTGAACTTTAAATCCTCTAAAGTTCAGGCAAAGATAAACTGAATCAGTTGAAGTTCTGGATAACGTATAAGCTTGGAATCTTCTAAAGTTAAGGGTAAGGCAAACTGTGAATCAGATTAAGTTCTGAGAAACTTGAACTTGAAATATTCTTAAGTTGAGTCTAAGGTAAACTGCCCATGACCCAGTCACCCAGTATGTCACCAGCCAACTTTCCTGCTTCCGCTGAGGTTAATCTTGTGTTCCGCCTCACTGAACATCTGTGGCCTCCTCTCGTTTGAGTCAATCAATTTGGTCATCAATAGCTTATAGCATCAATAATTTATTCATGTCAACAAGCAATCCAGGGTTAAGTTTCTTGTACCATTTTTATTCCTCTAGCTTTCGGGCTAAAATGTGCCCCTAGAAGCGCATTATCGACAGAACAAAAGAACACAACATCGACCCGGTTTACAAGTTTTGCCCAGAAATCTTTATCATTGGAACGCGAAAAACCTGAATTATGATGTTCCCTGAACAGAGCCAAGTACGATTTTTACCATTTTTTTATCGACAAAGTTTTTGATGTACCCCCCTCCCCCACTAACAAATTAATGTCATTTTTAAAGTCGAAATAAAGGTCGTTTTTGTGTTTTATAAATTCCAGCTAACTAGCTATGCACGCCGAAAATCAAATATCTAAATCTTAGATAAATTATTTAAAAATTCCTGCAGGAAAAATTTCAAGAAGCTACTTGAATCCATTGGCTGGTGTACCAGCCGAAGTTTATATTGTTTTACAAATTTCTATTTATTATATCTTGAATAATAGAGGCGAGGAGGAGAAGATTGACTGGTGATTGTTATAACAAACAATGGAGTTAAGTAGGGGCATTGTTGTACCATTGTTGGATGAGGGCGTGGACAGGCGTAGAGATGAGATCAGCCCAAGCTATCTCTCCTCAACTGTTCCAACGGGGAACAGATAACAACCAACTTATCCACTAGGTCCAAAATGGAAAAATTTGGTTTGTTTCTCTCTCTGCGACTTGCCCCTGGATCTGCAGGCCTGGCTCTTCGGCGTCGGCCTCCATCCCGAGGCAATAAATATCACAAGTGTGGCGAAAGCTACCATCTACAAGTACCATCTTGGTCTTGAGTTGGGTAATGCCAGCCATCACATCGACCTGCCCACTCTGTGAACTCTCACAGTCCATCGGTGGTGGAGTCTTTCCCGCAGTGGGCGCCACCAATGAAGAGAAGACCTGGTATATCTTATATATATAAAAAATAAATGTTTGCATGTTTGTTTGTTTGTATGTTTGTTTGTATGTCTGGTATACAAATTCGCAGTAGTTCACTAATTCAAACCAAAATTTCCATACATAGGTAAAAAAAATACGGGGAAGACGATAGGCTATTTTAAAAAATATATAAATCAATTATTAAAACTATATATTCAAATTATTCTACTTAGCTCACGAACAGCGCCCTCTATCAAAGATTAGATAAATTATGCTGATGCAAACAAATAGATAATGCTAATAACAAACAATTATAAAAAAAAATCTTATCTAAATATATATCACTCGGGTAGATATGCACACGGGTCAATCCCGGGGCGAAGCCGAGGGTCACCCGTCTAATATTTTATATACATGGTGTACCAGGTAAATTGGGAATTTCAACAATGGTATTTTACTGAAATTTTTTGCAAGTAAAAATTAAAATATCCGAATGAAATTTGACACAGTAGTAGATAAAAGGATATAGTTTTTATTTATTCAATGTAGTTTCCATTATTAGCTACAACAGTCTCGAGGCGAGTGCGGAATGAAGCACAGGCCTTGGCGACGATGACCTTGTCCATTTGGGTCATCACCGTGTGAACTGCTTTCTTGACAGACTGGATGGTGGTATGAGGAGCTTTGTTGACATCTCTCTCAACAACGCCCCATACATAGTAGTCGAGGGGATTGCAATCTGGAGAATTAGGGGGCCAAATATCAGGACCCCAGTGACAAGGGACGTTAAGTGTCAGCCACGATTGTGTCTTTTTTGCCTTATGGGCTGGAGCTGAGTCCTGTTGGAAGACATACTTCCTTCCTGCGGCCACCATGTCCATCCAAGGCTTCACAACGGTCTCCAGAACATTGATGTAGGTGTCAGCGTTCATCCTAAGGCCCTTCTCAAAGAAATGGGGAGGCATGACATCACCTTCACTGCTGATAACGCCAAGGACCATTACGGAGGCAGGAAATTTCGTGTGCATCACGACAGGTATCTCTGAGGGGTCTTTACAGATCCAGCGATCATTCCTGGGATTTACCTTTTGGTCCACGTCAAAGTTCTTTTCGTCAGAGAAGAACCTTAGCATGCCAAAAGAGTCGTGTTTCAGGTTGTTGAGGAGGGCAGCAGCCTTTCCTTTTCTGTTATTCTTCATATTCTCAGTCAGCAACTGACCTTTCCGAAGGGCATAAGACTTGAGACCAAGGTCCTCATGGATAGTTCTGACAATTGTCATAGAGCCAACGTCCATTTCCTTGGCTATGGCCCTCATGCTCTTCCCAGGGTTTCCATCAATCTTCTCCTTGACATTTTTGACAAATTCTTCGCCTCTTACCCTGTCCGATCGACGCGAGTGCTTTTTCCTTGTAGCTATCCCCTCTTTGTTACTGTCGGCCTCATCAAACTGCTTCTTGACACGATAAATAGTGGTTTTGGGCAACTTAAGAAAATCCACTATCTCTTTGGGGCTCCTTCCGGCGCGCAGAGCAACGATGATGGCAGCTCGATTTTCAAATTCTCGGTTACTCTTCATCACTACACTGCGCACACATGTACTGTTGCATTTTACATGAATATGGCTACGTAATGAAAAAAAAACAAGTTTTTAATCTCAAGTAGTTTTTGTTTTATGGACTGTCAAAGTTAGTCCCAATTTACCTGGTACACCCTGTATATGTATATTTATCAATTGTTTTATATATTTATATCTATGTATTCATATATTTATCATTATATATTATATTTATTCTGTATTCAATCTTATATAATCTTATATGGACATTGAAATAACGTAGTTTCAATCTCAATCTCTCTCTTGTAGTGTTTTCCCTCTTACATGATTTAAAAAAAAAAAATACACTTCGGCCAGTTAGAGTTTTTTAAATTTTTCTCAACGTTTCGACAAAAATATTTTGTCTTTGTTAGAAGAAGTAAATAAAAATAAAGCATTTGGCAAGGCTAATTGTTCTGAGGTTTGCAAGGGCGTTCTCACGTGATTTTTCGAATTTAGAACAACATGAAGTGAAAAAATAGCACAAATGTGTTATTGTACTGGGATTAGGTGCATAATTGTGAAAAAAGGCATCTCCTTATCGTGCAACTGAAAGTTGCTGATGGCTTGCGCCATCTATCGGAATAAATATCAACTATTCTCGTTGATTTTTAATTATTCCAGAATTGGCCAAATACCCATTCTTGATTTTTTTGGTCGTTGAGGTACAGCTTGCACCACGCTGATGAGGGCCAACAGCCCGAAACGCGTCCGTGGTTAGCTTTTCTTGATTAATCAAGAATGGGTATTTGGCCAATTCTGGAATAATTAAAAATCGACGAGAATAGTTGATATTTATTCCGATAGATGGCGCAAGCCATCAGCAACTTTCAGTTGCACGATAAGGAGATGCCTTTTTTCATAATTAGTACAACTTGTCAGAACAATTTGCCTTGCCAAATTTTCATTTACTTCTCCTGACGAAGACAAGATTTTTGTTGAGAAAATAAAAACTCCAACTGGCCGAAGTGTCTATTTTTCATAGAAATATGAATGACGGCCAGGCAACCTCTATCTTCAGAATACATGATTTAAGGTAAATTTGTTTAAGGTATTACACAACTATAAACCATTTTTTTACAATAATTATCTTCGTTGGAAATGCAATGAAATTATATTTATTTTTTCTATGCATATTATTTTTTGTGATTTTATTTATTCATATTTATATTAAAAATAAAGAAGACATCTCCTGACCACGAGCACATGTGCTTTTTAGATAGCAGAGCGCCATCTAGTGGAGCAAGAATAAACTAAACGTTTATTTAGCTTGCTCCGTGATATTTGGCCAACCCAATTTCTTGATAAATCAAGAAAAGCCATCCACGAACGCGTTTCGCGCTGTTGGCGCTCGTCAGCGTGGAGTAGGCTGTAACCATTGCGACCAAAAAGATTTTTTGGTCCAAATGGCTTCCCGAGAAATCAAGAAATGGGTATTCAAGGCCAAATTTGCGTAAAGACGCTTAACACATGAGAAAAAAATAGAAAAAATAAAAGATAAGTGGGTCAGGTGTTGATATTTAAAATATTTATATTTATCATATTTATATATAAACCTTATATAATATTATATGAACGGGATATATATAATAAAAGTAGTTTAAAAATCAATCTATTTATCTTTTTCAAGAGAAAATTAATTCCGCCTTTGTGCTCCCAGTCTTAATTACAAAGGCAGACGCATTCTACTTCACCCAATCATGATGGTTGTCAAATCTCTGGAGATAAGAAAGAAGATGAAGAAGAAAAATTCGATCTTTTTGTCAAATTATCAATATTTGATAAGCATACACATTTTATAGCTTTTGAGTTAGATAGGAAAATGTTTTGCATTAGGTTAGTGAACTGATCTCTAACGCCTACCCATTGGGCGAATGTGGTCATGTTTGTATATAAAGAGGGTCCATAGGTAATATGAGGACTCTTCCAGGAGTTGATGTGTGGAGACGTTTAAAGTTTTCTCTGTGTCTGGTGATCTCCCCACATACCTGTGTGTCCTATCAACACTGGAATATAAGTTTTGGTTTTGTTATAACTTATCGTCTGTTTTTTATTTTATTTATGTCCTCCATTTGATGTTGTTGTACCTTTTGGGTGTACACGTTTCTGTGTATTTATTTTTCATTTAAGGGTTAAGTACCCTCATAGACAACACTTAAGGAAGTTGTACCTTTTAGCATGTATATCGGTATTGAGACAATAACTCTGAAAGATACACAACTTAAGGAAGTTGTACCTTTTAGCATGTATATCGGATTCAGACAATAACTCTGAAAGATACACTCATAGACAAAACTTAAGGAAGTTGTACCTTTTAGCATGTATATCGGTATTGAGACAATAACTCTGAAAGATACACAACTTAAGGAAGTTGTACCTTTTAGCATGTATCTCGGTATTGAGACAATAACTCTGAAAGATACACTCATAGACAAAACTTAAGGAAGTTGTACCTTTTAGTATGTATATCGGGATTCAGACAATAACTCTGAAAGATACACTCATGGACAAAACTTAAGGAAGTTGTACCTTTTAGCATGTATATCGGGATTCAGACAATAACTCTGAAATATACACTCATGGACAATACTTAAGGAAGTTGTACCTTTTAGCATGTATATCGGGATCCAGACAAATAACTCTGAAAGATATTTGATACAAAATGACCTTAATTGAAGATACACGAGATAACCAAGTGTGAATAAAATTGCTTTTGTCTCCTTCAAAAAATAAAATATAGACCAGAGGCGATATAAAAATGTAAAATTCCTTAAGTTTAATTCATGAGTGTTAAAATTCCGCAGAAATTATTTTTAATTACAATATAAAAGGTAGATTTAAAATTTGTCACAATTTCTTTTTGTACAAAATCACTATATCCTGTTAACGCACCGTTAAATATGGTTTTAAAAACTTAAATAGAAGATTGTCCGTGGATATAATTACTGTACAACAGTTGTACATTTCAACGCACGGCTTGTTTTAATTACAACTTCACCGCAGCTTATTGAGGTAATGTTTCACGAGAGACAATAGACAAGGATGTACCCATCACATTTGGCAAAAATTGGTGGTAAAGAAAAAAAAAAAAACCTTAGAGACCCTACCTTCTTGCTTGATAATCTTTCTTTTAACATTATATACACTCATGGACAGAACTTAAGGAAGTTGAACATCTTTGGTATCGTCGGTCGTCTGTTTTTTTTTTTTTTTTTTTGAAGGAGACAGAGGTAATTTGGTTCACACTTGGTTATCTCGTGTGTCTTCAATAAAGGTCACTGTAATCTCTTTCAGAGTTATTGTCTGAATCCCGATATACATGCTAAAAGGTACAACTTCCTTAAGTTTTGTCCATGAGTGTATCTTTCAGAGTTATTGTTTCAATCCTGATATACATGCTAAAGTACAACTTCCTTAAGTTTTGTGAATGAGTGCATCTTTATGAATATATTCGCAATAAGATATTTTCAGGTATCAGATTCATACAAATAACTTAATCGACATTACAAAGCGGATAACACAACTTTGACATACATAGCATACTTCAAGTTCTAATTCCAGTCTTGATAATTCGTTGTTGAAATAAGGCGGAATTTTTTTTTTTTTTGGAATCAAAA
>CP092883.1:62161791-62187648 GCA_030710605.1 Cordylochernes scorpioides
TTCTACTGCCCTTACTGCAATAGAAAAATTAATGGGAGGGTCTGGTTCATGAGTAGTGAAACCGCTGGAAGGGTTCACCACTGAGGAGCCAGGGGCCCTCCCATTAATTTTTCTATTGCAGTAAGGGCAGTAGAAATTGTTTAATTTGTAAAAGAATCATACACGTCTATAATAGTTTCGAATTTTCATTGAAAAATATATTTATAATGCTGTATTATGGTTGATGTGTATATTTGAATTCATTATTTTTATTATTATTATTATTTGTTGGATAGAATATTGCAACGATGTAGGGAGCCGGCGTGTGAAGACGGACATGGAGCACAGGACGACCATAGAAGAGATCTAGGAGAACGACCTAGAGCAGATGACAGGAGACCTGACAGACAAGAATGGATCAAGGACAGAGGACCATCTTATCGAGGAGCCACCAGGCATAGAAAGACTGCTGGAGAGCTGCAGGACATCAGGGGACCTTATCTGTCCACAGCACTGACCAGGAGTCAAGATAGCAAATGTAAATATCTTTGTTTACTTTTACTGTTGTTATTTATTGAAGTTATAAATAAAAATTATGTAAATAAGATTGACCATTCGTTACACTTTTTAGAGAAAAACTTGTAACCTTTTTGAGGTACCTTGTACCTGCTGGATAAAACATTTGTTTATAAATATTTAAAATATTTCAAGTCGATTGATAAAATGAGGGAAGAAGTGCTCAACTCCACAGACAGCGGCTGATTGCTCCCCCTCCCCTCTAAATTGTTTTTTCTCTTCACTTATGTACATATATAACCTTCACTGATATATTCGATAGACCGATTATATTAGTTTTGAAGATTATTTGTTAATTGGAAGTTTGTAAAAAGATATAGCTACTTCACAACTAATTTTATATTTATGTTCCCACCTATCAATGACTCGTTGTCTCTAGTGAATCATTTTCCTGAGGAAAGAGACAGCACACACAAGTAACGGAAACATCGGGGACTAAATATAACTAAAGTATCTATATATTTTTCTAAAGATTATATTAATATAAAATAAAAGGATTTAAAAGCACGAATGTTTCTTTTTATACATAATACAAACTTCTACTGTCCTTACTGCGATGAAAAAATATATTGGGAGGGCTTGGCTCATCAGTGGTGAACCCTCCCAGCGGTTTCACCAATTTAATCCACCAAACCGCTTCTCAGAGCTCTAATACTGTATTGGACGATTCTGCTTATATACGCAGCACTGAAGGATGGAATCTCAGAAATAGTTTTCAAGAGAACTATGGACATAAACTTATAGGACAGTAGAATTACATTCAAATATTTGAATCGAGCAATGCTCTTCCGCAAACAATAAAGACAAGGTCAGTTAGGCATAAATTAACACAAAGCAATAAAGCGCCATCTATATATATAAAATAAAATTATTTAAAAGCACGAATGTTTCTTTTATACATAATTATATTAGTATTATTTTATTATAGTATTAGTATCAATTATCAATTATTATCAATTATTTTATTTTCAAAGCGCTATATCCCGCAAGGGATACTTGCGCCAAACAAGTAGAAAAGTTTATTTACATAAGTTATTTACATTATTCAACGCATGAAAACACTAGAGATCCAGATTTTGTAGAAAGTTTAGAATGTATTTACAAAATGAATTGAACTTTAAATATGTTTTTTTTATCGGAAATCAAATCGTTAAGTTCACAAACAACTAGTTCATTCTTCATTATATAATCTTGAAATTCTGGGCATTCGATCAGTAGATTTAGTATATATGCGCTTTTGGTCAGGATATGCCTTCTTTATATTTAATATCAACACCTGACCTTTAAATTTTTTCTATTGTTTTTTCATGTGTTAAGCGTATTTACGCAAGTTTGGCCTTAAGTATAAATTTCTTGGTTTCTTAACCCGGCAGCGGTCGCGCCCTCTTTTATACCTTGAAAGGTCGCGGTGGGTAAAATTTACCCACTTTTAAAAACCTAAATAAATCAAATATTCTTTTCAATATTTTTATTGTTTTCTATGTTAGAATAATGATTTGTCTATTAAATAACTTTACATAAAATCCTGAGATATAAAAATCATATTTTATTTATTTTATTAATAACAAATCAAAATATCAAATATTTATGATATATTTGACTATTTTATGAAAATAAAAATATATATTGAAGATAGGTTATAAAATATAAATTTGTATGAAAGTTATCACTTCCTTTCATAGAAATTAGGACTTGTTTCGTCCTTTATGACATTCTTGACAAATTATTACAGAGTGTTCCTTACACAAAAAAGCAAAACAGTACTGGCAATGTTGAATAGTTTTTCTGTCCTTTTTTTCTTTCTGGCATTTCTTGCATCGATGTCTTTCTCCTATTTTTGGCTTTTTAGATGGACCAGGCTCTAACAAATTAAAAATATCGGATGCCTTTTCCTTTATTTCACATGGCATTCTTCCGCTTACTGTGCGAACTTTGACCATCTCTTCAATAAGATCTAAGGATAAGGTTTTCAAAAAAATTACGTCTTGATTTAACCTTTGATGCGTTGCCATTTGCAAAATGAATTATCTGGGAATTTATTGCCCCAATATTTGAAAGTGAATAAAAAATAACCATGGGCCATCTTCTTGAATTTCTAGCACAGTTATATGTAGCTGTCATTTCGTCCATCATATCTACACCACCCTTTGTCATATTATAAAACATTATCATCTCTGGCTTTTTCAATTCTCCCGTTGAATCATCTATATTTGCATCGTGGTGCAGAGTTGAAAGCATAAGTACAACTTTATTCTCTTTAGGCTTGTATGAAAGAAGTGTCATTTCACTTTGAAAGCCAAAAACACTAGTGTGTACAGTTCTACCTCTGCTGATGACAAACTCTGAGGGGATTTCCTTTTTATTTCTTTTTAAAGTACCAACAATTGTTAATCTATATTGTTGTAAAAGTTTTAGAGCTAAAGAATAACTGGTGAACCAGTTATCCATTGTTACATTGCGGCCAGTTCCCTTGATTGGCTCACACAATCGTTCCACAACGTCACTTGGACTGTTGCTGACATTGTAAGGACCTTCAGGGTTTTTTCCTGAATAAATCTCCAAGTTACAAGTATAAAACATTTTTGAATCCACGAGAGCAAATAATTTTATTCCATATTTATTGTGTTTACTCGGAATATACTGCCTGAAATTGCATTTCCCTCTGAAAGCGTCAAGCTTTTCATCCACCGTTATATATTCCGAAGGAGAATAATGCTTTTGGCAATTTTTTACAAAAGTATCAAGAATCAATCTCACAGCTGCTAATTTATCTTGACGAAGTCTTTCATTTCTTGTAGCTTTGTCATCAAAACGAATTACTCTGAGAAGAAATCGGAATCTGTTTTCAGACATAGCTATTCTACACAATTCAAATCCAGTACTATCTCTTGCCCATGCATCATCTGTATTCAATTTATTCGCTTTCATGACCCCAAGAAAGTAAATAATTCCCAATAAAGCTTTAATTTCCTGTAGGTTTGTCAAATTAGCATATCTTTCTCTGCTATAGTTCTGCTGAATATTCCTAATGTAAATGTTAGTATTTGTAACTATGCATTCAAGTATATTGTCATCTATAAAGAGATTCCAACAATCTAATATCGATTTAGCATTTTTTGCTTCACCCTTTACCCCTGGTAGATGGGTGATAATATTTTCACTGCGAGTTCGAACATTTTTTGGGGGAAGAGCTTTCTTCCATTTAGTCTTTTGGTCCTTTCCTATATAGTAATTGAAGCTTAGATCCTCATTGTTTTCTTCTTCTGATAATGTATACTGTTCAGTGTCTGTACTCCAATTCCTCTCTTCTATATGATCATCAGTTTCTGATTCCTCATCATCGGGATTTGGAATATTATTATCATCATGGAGAAAATCAGCATTTGAAAGCATTTTATGTAAAATAATGTAAAACGAGGAAATAAAATATAAATCCTACCTTATTGTTGGAAGAATAGATTGTATTATTGCACTTGGGGCAGCAAAACCAAACAACAAGAAGCCAGAAAGTAACTCGAAACTTAATTACGCAAACCAAAACCAAAAGCGTTAAAAGGTGCGCTGGGTAAAAATTACCCAATGACGAGAACTCAAAAGGTTGCACTGGGTAAAATTGACCCAAACATGCTAATAAAATGAATATATGTCATAAAATTAAAATTATAGGTTTATTATAATAATCTTTAGATAGATTTAGAAAGGTACTGAGAATATATTTTAAATATATATATTTTTTAATATAGAAATATTTTCGAAAAGTTCCTTCTGGGTAATTTTTACCCATTGCGACCGCTTAAGGGTTAAGAAGCCACTAAGACCAAAAATATTTTTAGTCGCAGTGGAACAGCTTGCTCCACGCTGACGAGCGCCAACATCGCGAAACATGTTCGTGGATTCGTACCTTTTAGCATGTATATCGGGATACAGACAATAACTCTGAAAGATACACTCATGGACAAAACTTAAGGAAGTTGTACCTTTTAGCATGTATATCGTGATTCAGACAATAACTCTGGAAGATTCCCTCATAGACAAAACTTAAGGAAGTTGTACCTTTTAGCATGTATATCGTGATTCAGACAATAACTCTGGAAGATACACTCATGGACAAAACTTAAGGAAGTTGTACCTTTTAGCATGTATATCGGGATTCAGACAATAACTCTGGAAGATACACTAATGGACAAAACTTTAGGAAGTTGTACCTTTTAGCATGTATATCGTGATTCAGACAATAACTCTGGAAGATACACTCATGGACAAAACTTAAGGAAGTTGTACCTTCTAGCATGTATATCGGGATTCAGACAATAACTCTGGAAGATACACTAATGGACAAAACTTTAGGAAGTTGTACCTTTTAGCATGTATATCGTGATTCAGACAATAACTCTGGAAGATACACTCATGGACAAAACTTAAGGAAGTTGTACCTTCTAGCATGTATATCGGGATTCAGACAATAACTCTGGAAGATACACTAATGGACAAAACTTTAGGAAGTTGTACCTGTTAGCATGTATATCGTGATTCAGACAATAACTCTGAAAGATACACTCATGGACAAAACTTAAGGAAGTTGTACCTTTTAGCATGTATATCGGGATTCAGACAATAACTCTGAAAGATACACTAATGGACAAAACTTAAGGAAGTTGTACCTTTTAGCATGTATATCGGGATTCAGACAATAACTCTGAAAGATACACTCATGGACAAAACTTAAGGAAGTTGTACCTTTTAGCATGTATATCGGGATTCAGACAATAACTCTGAAAGATACACTCATGGACAAAACTTAAGGAAGTTGTACCTTTTAACATGTATATCGGGATTCAGATAATAACTCTGAAAGATATTACAGTGACCTTTATTGAAGACACGAGATAACCAAAGTGTGAACAAAATTGTCTCTGTCTCCTTACAAAAATAATAGACGACCCGACATAAAAGACTTCCCACTTCCTTAAGTTGTGTAATGAGTGTATATCAAATCATCCTCTCAAACCTTCTTTATTCCAGATTATTCTATCCAGGGACAGATAGAGAACAGTCTCGTCACACAAATTTCCCAATTCCTTCAAATCACCATATTTAGATAGCATTGTTCTTATCGTTTGGCAAATTTAGAAAAAAATAACGACCTTGTTACATTATCATATTGTTTGTTTCTCTCTCTCTCTTTTGCCACATTACTTGTACAAATAGAACCCTTATTCGAATCCAAAATTACCCATTTTATATACAAGAATAGTGTATATCAATTTGACAAAGCTGGTGTTGTGGCTTTGTCATCGACCCGAGGCCGCTAGTTTGCGGCGACGGTCAATAGATTGTGTCTAGTTTTGACGTCTATTTTGACGGTAGAGACGCCCCACTGCTGTGATATAGATGTATGGAGACATCTGAGGCTCTTCATTGGACACGACAACAACAACAGAAAATTGACATGAACCCAGAACAGCAACTTTACACACCCAAGATATAGAACATTGCGACTGCTGTGATAGAGATGTATGGAGACATCTGAGGCTCTTCATTGGACACGACAACAACAATAACAGAAAATTGACATGAACCCAGAACAGCAGCTTTACACACCCAAGATAGACGACGACTGCTGTGATAGAAATGTATGGAGATATCTGAGGTTCTTCATTGAATACGACAACAACAAAAAAATTGACATGAACCCAGAACAGCAGCTTTACACACCCAAGATAGAGAACGACTGCTGTGATAGAGATGTATGGAGACATCTGAGGCTCTTCATTGGACACGACGACAACAGAAAATTGACATGAACCCAGAACAGCAGCTTTACACACCCAAGATAGAGAACACTGCTGTGATAGAGATGTATGGAGACATCTGAGGCTCTTCATTGAACACGACGACAACAACAGAAAATTGACATGAACTAAGAACAGCAGCTTTACACACCCAAGATAGAGAACATTGCTGTGATAGAGATGTATGGAGACATCTGAGGCTCTTCATTGGACACGACGACAACAGAAAATTGACATGAACTAAGAACAGCAGCTTTACACCCAAGAAATTTTGTAAATTGTAATTTTTGACTCTTCCGACTCAAAGGTTTGCCGACCCCTGGTATATTCAATAATAGAACTCTAAGGGAAGCAGTATGAGAGATTAAACTGACGAAACCGCTGAGAGGGTTCACCATTGATGAGCCACCCTCCATTATATTTTCCATTGCAGTAAAGACAGTAGGAAGTTTATATTACTATTCACCAGCGCGCCATCTGTTATGAAAATTAGAAACTATTTTAGACGCGTAAGATTATTTTTTAAACTGGCGAAGCCGCTGAGAGGGTTCACCATTGATGAGCCAGGCCCTCCCTTTAATTTTTCCATTGCAAGTAAAGACAGCAGGAAGTTTATATTACTATTCACTAGCGCGCCATCTGTTATGAAAATTAGAAACTATTTTAGACGAGTAAGATTATTTTTTAAACTGGCGAAACCGTTGGGAGGGTTCACCATTGATGAGCCAGGCCCTCCCTTTAATTTTTCCATTGCAGTAAGGGCAGTAGAAATTGTTTAATTTCAAAAAGAATCTTACGCGTCTATAATAGTTTCGTATTTTCATCACAGTAGTAGTGTTTTATTTGTAAAATAAATGTCATCATTTTGTGTATGTGACAATTAAAACAAGTTTATTGACACCTATTCAACAGCAAAATGAGATTTTGAAATTAGATTTAAAAATAAAGAACATATTTACAACAAACGAAGCCTTTTCTGAAGGAACGTCTGGATCCTATCAGGAGCTACAAGCCGACTTGAGTTCAGACAGACCCCTGTCAATGACGGAGTTCTTGTGCCCAACATGCTCAATGGCAATGTTGAGGAATTTAAAGAGAATAATGTGTATGTTTGTGATATTCAAGTACCAAAAAAAGAACATCTTCCTTTAAGAATTCATTGTTTGAATGAATTTGGGAGAAATGTATATTTTGATAGTATTCGTGCCTATTACATAAATATAGTTACAATTTTTATTCTTATGTGAATTTTTTTTAATAGTTATATATTCGAAAAATAAAAAAAGAACAATATTAAGGTAAATAATTTCTTTTAATTTTGATTTTCGCAAGCTTTCGAGCAAATTTACCTTAATATTGTTCATTGTTTCTTTTTCGAATAATTTCTAGATAACTATTACTATTACCTTAATATTGTTCATTGTTTCTTTTTCGAATAATTTCTAGATAACTATTACTATTACCTTAATATTGTTCATTGTTTCTTTTTCGAATAATTTCTAGATAACTATTACTATTACCTTAATATTGTTCATTGTTTCTTTTTCGAATAATTTCTAGATAACTATTACTATTACCTTAATATTGTTCATTGTTTCTTTTTCGAATAATTTCTAGATAACTATTACTATTACCTTAATATTGTTCATTGTTTCTTTTTCGAATAATTTCTAGATAACTATTACTATTACCTTAATATTGTTCATTGTTTCTTTTTCGAATAATTTCTAGGTAACTATTACTCACATAAAATAGTTATATATGTAAATTTTAACAATAAAACAGCTAGCTGGATAAATAAAAGGGTGTAGTCAGTCAAAAAAGTATGTGTAGTCAGCAATCGAGAGGCTCTAATTCAAGGGTAATAATCAGCTGAAAAGGTCTGGCCAATACAGTCCACCAAACCAAAACATAAAGTACTAACCAGGCTTATAGACAAAGGAAGTTGCAAAGATTCCTATTTATCGTTGCTAGGACCTATGTCCGCCCAGATACACTATATATATATATGTTATATAAAAAGATATGTTTTTCAAATATATTTCATAGATAAAATACTCTGTTAAATCGACCGTCAGAGGTCACTCTTCCCCTATAAAAACTCGTTGTTGTTCTTTCCCGATGGCCGGCTCAAATCTTTTGTAAATTATGTAAATAAGCCTTTCATTTTTTTTTATTCTTACGCCATAAGTCAGACATTAATTTTCTTAATTTATGGTTATATATTTTTATAAGCTTACTTAAAACAAACTGGGAAATAATGATTTAAACAGTTTTATTATTTCTACCACAACTGCAATAACACATACTCATGAATTCCAAGATCAAGTAAATGACCATTAATTCCTCTACAAGCAAATAAAACTTATCTCAATAATATTCAAAAATCAACAGAATTATTTTTTCATAATATGTATGTTATATATATAAAAAAAAAGAGATTTTCTGTTGATTTTTGATTATCTTGAGGATTATGCTATGGTAATGCAGTCGTGGTTAAAATCTGGAAAGTATAATAATATAAATGGTTTTGATCAGTATTGTATCAGTATCTTTAATTGAGCTAAAGAAATATATTAAAAACATAATTTCATAAAAGTAATGCCTGGCTTAAGGCGTAAAGAAGAAAATAAAGGATTACATATTTACATATCT
This sequence comes from Cordylochernes scorpioides, assembly GCA_030710605.1. NCBI lineage: Eukaryota > Metazoa > Arthropoda > Arachnida > Pseudoscorpiones > Chernetidae > Cordylochernes > Cordylochernes scorpioides. The sequence continues at coordinate 62,170,794 of CP092883.1, forward strand.
ACAGAAAAATTTGAGCCGGCCAACGGGAAAGAGAAAATATCTTTATTTACGGGGCTGCTAACCAAAATGAATGATATTTGAGCCCCGATGGACGCATAAAGCGGAATATAGATAAAGCACAGTTGGAGGGGCCTGGAGATGGGTGGCCAGGGAAAGAAGAGAGAGAGAAAATATCTTTATTTTACGGGGCTGCTAACCAAAATGAATCCAGGGGCCAGGGAAACAACAACAATACGTTTATATAGGGGAAAGCGGCGACCTCTGGCGGTCGACTTAACAGAGTATTTTTTCTAGTAATTATAATTTTTTTAATAAAATAATATCTTTATATAACATATGTATATAAGTAGACAATGTTCCTATGTAACTAAGTGTAAGACGGATGAGTCAAAGATGTAGAACAAAGTGGAGTAGATAAGTCACATTGTGTTGGTGATAAGATTGTTCGATGATAACAATGATAAAAAAAAAACTTTTGGCAAACTTTGGATCTTTCATTTATTACGAAACAAACCTTCCAATATTCAATCGTTGAATCAACATTTCAATCCTGATATCAATATGTAGATATCGAACATTTGGTTTTAATAAGAAATGGAAGCGACAAAGAGCACAAATGTTTCTTTTAAACATAAAAACAAATGGGGGTCGGGGGGAGGATGGTCTAAACCGTTGGTTTTCGACCGCTACGACCCGGGTTCGATTCCCGCATTGGGCACTTTTTTCTGATTTAAAAAAAAAATGCTCCAATAGCCCCGATTCTTGCAAAAGTCCAACTCCACCAGCGAGTGCAAGTAACCAAACGGGGCTCTGGCACATTTCTAAGTGCAAAGTCGAACTGATTTTCACATGTGTAGACATGTGGTGCACTTACAGTTAAAGCAGTCGCCTTCTTCTACCCACCATGATTATCATGGCCTGTACTATGTGTAATTAGGGATAAGCAAAAAATAAATAAATAAATAAAAATAAAAACAAACTTCTACTGTTTTACTGCGATGAAAAAAAAATATTGGGAGGGCTTAGCTCATCAGTGGTGAACCCTCCCAGCGGTTTCGCCAATTTGGTTTTATATAGATGGTAAGCTTGAGTTTATCAACTCGTTTTCATATATTTATAGAAAAAAATAATGAACTTATATGGTCTTTTTCGTTTACGATATACAGCCAGATTCGACCGTAACGAAATCCTTTTTTTCAAGACAATTCGTCTTCCTTAGTTAAAAAGATAGAAAACTAAAGTAAGGCAAAAAAGGCTACCATTGCTTGTTTTTTACTCTTTCTTGAACTCCGAAGGAGTGTAAGGAGAAGAATCTATATAAAAATATTCTGTTGTAAATTCAATAAGTAGTGAGTCGTGACAGAGGAACTGTTATCGTGTCCAATGAAGAGCCTCAGATGTCTCCATACATCTCTATCACAGCAGTCGTAATGTTCTCTATCTTGGGTGCGTAAAACTGCTTTTCTGGGTCCATGTCAATTTTCTGTAAGGTTGCGGCCATTGCTGGGCATGAGAATATGTGAGTAGGTGTTAGTTCCACACCAGGACAGTTGTTGTATGTCCTATAGGTTCCTTGTGTCATCTGGATGTATTGTCATTCCTTTATAGTGTTTCGATTTGAGTCTTGTTATTGTTTTTGTAATTCTTCTCTTAGAGTTTATTCCGAATATTTAATCTTTTCTTATTTTTTTATTGAATTATCTTGTATTTTGCCAAAGCATCAGCGTCAAATACTGACAATTGTGTTTTCCTTTGGCTTAACTTTCTGGCTTCCTTTGTTATGAGGAACTGTTCAGTATTGAAATAAATAATCCAAGACACTCCTTGTAAGGACCAACAGTACGGCACAACCGAACCTACCTTTAGAGACACTTTTTAAACTAAAAGCTACTTAACGACCTTCCATTTCCAGTAAAACGCTACAGTTAAACCTGTCTATAGCGTCCCCTCTTGGAACTCACCAAAATAGGGTGCTATAGAGAGGGGCTGCTATAGACAGGTCACTTTTAATGTAAATCGCATCGTACTACGTATATAAAATCGGGCGTTATAGAGAGGGAAGTGCTATTTAGTGTTTTGATATGTTAAATAACATATAATAATGTTACATATTGTATTTTTATTGACTATGAAAAATCATGGCATTTGTCAATTGTTTTAACCTTGGGTAAAATATTTCCTTTTTACCTCTATTATTATATTTTGTATAAAAGGATATTACTTGATTAAATGAACATTCAGTTTAACTTGTAAAGCTAGGACGAGTCTTATTCAGATAACATCATTACAACATGGCGCAGTCGACAGGATTCGAACCTGTGCGGGAAAATACGGCAGCCGTTAAAACCTTTCCAAGTTCCCGATTATCCATAGCAGACAGTGTCATTAGACATATTTTTTATTCATAAAAAGCCCTATTTGTTAGTGGTCGACAGATATAGTGGCTACCCGGAGATATTTACATTAATCGCCGTAGGTGGGTTAACTGTATATTGCACAACAGAAAATATTCCTTTTTTTTTTAGAAAAACCATACCAAAATCTTCAGTGAGGGGGATACATTATCTTCTCAAACTGCAGAACAGTTCGGGCAGTTGTCCGTCTATGGTTACCACCAAGAATATCCATAAGTTACTATTGTTATCATACTGAATACGTTAGTTTAACCTACAACACACTCTAAGTAATTCTAACCTAAAAGTTTAAAATGTAAAAATGTTGGAAAGAACACGTGTGAGGTATATAGCTTCATCTAGTCCTATCAAGGCATTTACCATCATTCCCCCTGACCTATAGGGCTGGGTCTTCTTCGGGCATGGCCTAGACGATGACACCCTGACCATATCCTGACGTCTACCAAGACACACATCTATAAGTACTTCCTCGGTGTGGAACTGAGGAGTGAAGACCTTGTCTGGAGGAGGAATCTCTCAAGGTGGGGAAACCTCCCTTACTGAAGAAATTTGTACACATATACAACTATATATATTCCCCTACATTTTATCTACCCTTTATTTACTATTTTATTATATATTTTTCACCTTTGTGACAATTGATTAGAAGAATAAAAAAATACAAGGTGCGTTCGTTAATTTCCAGGACTGCTCTGTATCTTTGAAAAAAAAAAAACAAATAAAAAAACGAATTTAATATTTTTCAAAATATGCCCCTCCTGCCTTAATACACCTGTTCCATCTTTTTTTCCAATTGTCGAAGCAGGAGATAAAATTACTTTTTGAGAGGTTCCTCAAGGTTGCCTTCGATTCAACTTGTATCATATCAACGTTGTCAAATTTCCTTCCTTTTAACTTGTATGTTTAAATTGTCAAATTGTCTAATCCTATCAAGAAAGATAAAGTCGATATATCGTCCTATGACACCCCGGATCCATTTTCTTGAGGATCTTGGGAGAGATTTACGGTTCGGAGATTTTATGAGGCTAGAAGTGTTTTCCCATTTGGCTGAGTGAAGATACCTACGGCATCATCCTGATTGCGAGTCTTCCATAAAGTAAGAACACGTCGGTAGATGGGGGCCTATTTTGGATGAGCGATTGGTGGTTTCACCTTGATTGGATGCTAGCAGAGTTGATCGATTTTACACACACATACAGGTTTTTTAAAGACCACCGGTCTTATACAGATTCACCGCAGGAAGGAAGCATAGATAGAGCTTCTATACTCCAGGCAACACAGAACCCAACAACAGCCTCCAGGTCCGACACATGTCCAGTTGTTTAGATACACACACATACAACTTTATTAAGACCACCGGTCTTATACAGATTCACTACAGGAAGGAAACAAATAAGGAGCCTCTTTACTCCAGGTAGCACAGAACCCAACGTCCGACGTATGTCCAGTTGTTTAGATATATACACATAGAGCTTTATTAAGACCACCGGTCTTATACAGATTCACCACAGGAAGGAAGCATAGATAGAGCCTCTATACTCCAGACAGCACAGAACCCAACAGCCTCCAGGTCCGACACATGTCCAGTTGTTTAGATACACCCACATACAGCTTTATTAAGACCACCGGTCTTATACAGATTCACCACAGGAAGGAAGCATAGATGGAACTCCTATACTCCAGGCAGCACAGAACCCAACAACAGCCTCCAGGTCCGACGTATGTCCAGTTGTTTAGATACACACACATACAGTTTTATTAAGACCACCTGTCTTATACAGATTCACCACAGGAAGGAAGCATAGATGGAGCCACTATACTCCAGACAGCACAGAACCCAACAACAGCCTCCAGGTCCAACACATGAATCTAAGTTATTTTTCCTTCTCAGTGCTTTGTAAAAGTTATACAGGGACAGAGCAACCATTCGACTTGATATAGCGCTGGTTAAAATAAACGAAATCAAAACATAAAATCAACATTTAAAACAATTTTCAATTGTCGTTTTACAATCACAAGCCGCATTATATTATATTGTATTATAAATTACTTTATGTATTATTTACGAACGAAAAAATATGTCCAGGGTAGCCTAGTGGACATGGCATCTGCCCGGTAAGCGGAACACTGTGGGTTCAATTCCCATCCCTGGACACTTTTATTTTTCCGTTTATCATTACTCTTCACAATTCATCCTTTCATACCTCATCCCTAAGGTTAGAAATAATCGTTATTTATCCCCTTGGAATAAATTTTGATTTTTCGTTGAAAAGAAACTCATGCGGGATAATTTTCAAATGTCGTTTTACAATCACAAGTCGCATTATATTGTAATTTAAAGCACTCATTACCCAACGTATTTACACATTTTCGAAATATTATTATGTAATTAGAAACGGGTGGTTATATGCACAGAGAAGAAGACACACAAGTCGGGGAGATGAGCTTCTTTTATAAGAGATCGATAGTACAAGCTTTCGGATAAGATGACTTTCTACCTATTGTATAGCAAGTCTGAAGAATCTGTTTCTTTCGAAAATTTTTGGAGGACAGTAAAAATCTATGTATACACTCATGGACAAAACTTAAGAAGGTTGTACCTTTTAGCATGTATATTGGGATTCAGACAATAACTCTGAAAGATATATTCATGGACAAAACTTAAAATAAGTTGTACCTTTTAGCATGTATATCGGGATTCAGACAATAACTCTGAAAGATACACTCATGGACAAAACTTAAGGAAGTTTTACCTTTTAGCATGTATATAGGGATTCAGACAATAACTCTGAAAGATACACTCATGGACAAAACTTAAGGGAGTTGTACCTTTTAGCATGTATATCGGGATTCAGACAATAACTCTGAAAGATACACTCATGGACAAAACTTAAGGGAGTTGTACCTTTTAGCATGTATATCGGGATTCAGACAATAACTCTGAAGATACACTCATCGATAAAGCTTAAGGAAGTTGTACCTTTTAGCATGTATATCGGTATTCAGACAATAACTCTGAAAGATACACTCATGACAAAGCTTAAGGAAGTTGTACCTTTTAGCATATATATTGGGATTCAGACAATAACTCTGAAAGATACACTCATGGACAAAACTAAAGGAAGTTGTATCTTTTAGCATGTATATCGGAATTCAGACAATAACTCTGAAAGATACACTCATGGACAAAACTTAAGTAAGTTGTACCTTTTAGCATGTATATCGGGATTCAGACAATAACTCCGAAAGATAAACTCATGGACAAAACTTAAGGAAGTTGTAACTTTCAGCATGTATATCGGGATTCAGACAATAACTCTGAAAGATAAACTCATGGACAAAACTTAAGGAAGTTTTACCTTTTAGCATGTATATCGGGATTCAGAAAATAACTCTGAAAGATGAATTGACAAAAAAGACAAAATTGCTTCTGTTTCCTGAAAAAAAAACCAGACGACCGACGACATCAAAGACTTTCCACTTCCTTAAGTTTTGTCCATGAAGGTTAGATATAAATAGTTAGATGGAACATATATATAATTCAAATAAATATATATTCATAAAGAAACATATATGTATAATATGGAAAATTTAAATAGATATATATTCCATTTTTAAGGCAGGTCACATACTTTAACCTTCCTTCCAACATATTTCAAAGAAATTACCTATTTAATATTTAGAAGAAGCGGCGGTCCATCTTTAAGAATACACCACTTGAATTTCAAAGCATTCATTTTAATAAATTAGTTATTTTTCCCATCGATTTTTTTTTAAAAGAAGTTTTTTATATTCTTTAAACAAAAAAACTCTCTTCCCCTTTAAACTTAAAAAAAAAAGCATTCTACAGATACTATATATATTCATAGATAAAACTTAAAAGTGGAAAGTCTTTGATATCATCGGTCGTCTATCGATATTCAGACGATAACTCTGAAAGATATTACAGTAACCTTTATTGAAGATACACGAGATAACCAAATGTGAACAAAATTGCCTCTGTCTCCAAAAAAATATATATATAATAATAAAAGGCGACCGGCGATATCAAAGATTTTCCACTTCATTAAGTGTTGTCCATGAGTATAAATGTCTATACATGGTGAGAACAGTTTGATATTATAAAGCATAAGGCGGTGGCTGGTATCAGACGATGTTTTATTCGTTTATTTATGTTCCCCAGTAGAAGGACAGAGAAGCCTGAAAACTTGAGGCTGCTTTTATAATAAAGAGAAACTCATATCCAGAAATCTTTCTAATTATTTAATACTGTTACGTAAGGAAAAATGGAGCATTCCAGAATAGAATGTTTTAGAACGTTCAAGAAAAAATGTAGAAAAATCGGCGAACAACTGATTGGCCAATCTAAAGCGATTGCGCAAGGCTCAGCGCTGACGGCTTTCTGATTGGTTAACCAACCATGACCGTTTTGGAAAGATATACTCCGGGATATATAGGGATGAGGAACTCATGCAAGAAAGAAGAAGAATGAAGCTACGTGGTGGACTCCAAACAAACGCTGCTGTCTCAAGAGGTCGGACTGGTGCTTACCGTTGGTGTACTTTGTGGAAAATTCGAGAAGGTTCTACGAACTTCTGTCTCTTATTCTGCTCCAGTTTTCCTTCACTGTGCTGCAGTTGGTAAATTTGTAACTGCTGTTTTCTTTATTGTTGTTTTATTTTTGCACTCTTCTGTAATTATTTTATCGATTAGGCTTAAATAAAGTCCTAAAGATCCTTTGTACACACGGAAGTTATTCTTTGTCAACCAACAACACAACAATACTTTTAAAGTGCCAGAGGCTTGTTTGGTTCCATATACATTCCAGTAAAATTGGCCTTTAGCAAGATGAAATACTCCATGGTCATGAATGTTTTTATTACATTATAAATTTTAAAAAACTACTTCCGTTCACGTGTTCGGCCTTAACATCTAGTAGGTCAAATGAAGCAAGTGATCTACAAACGGAAATTTGGATTAAAAAAAGGTTTTCAACTGGACATAAGATCGAGATTGGTATTTTTTACATGCCCATTGTGTAGATAGAAAATAGGACAAAAAGAAATGGGAAAACAAAAAAGACATTTTGAGATCGTGAAACTCAACTTGTCTAATGATTTACATCAACTATTCGCATACATATAAATATATATATGGAAATTTTGCCGGGAGGATATTGATCTAAAGAGATAAAGGTCGCCTCTCCCGTCAAAATAGACGTCAAAACTAGACGCCATCTATTGACCGTCGCCGCAAACTAGCGGCCTCAGGTCGGTGACAAAGCCACAACACCAGCTTTGGCAAACTGAGAAGCGTCCACCTAGAGACATGTTTTCGGGCTAATGGCCTCGTCAGTCTAGGGCGGACTTTATTCCATACGATCCACATGGGATCTAATGGAATCTTGACAATCCGCCAAAGAGGTGTTTAGCTGGCAAAGTGGCTGGGCCATAGAAGGAAATTTTGCCGGGAGGATAATGATTTAAAGAGACAAAGATCGCCTCTCCCGTCAAAAGTTGTCACCGACCCGAAACCGCTAGTTTGCGGCGACGGTCAATAGATGGCGTCTAGTTTTGACGTCTATTTTGACGGGAGAGGCGACCTTTGTCTCTTTGGATATATATATATATATGATGAATTAGCGCGCCATCTGGTATAAAAAATGTAAACTATTTTCGACGCTTATGTTTCTTTTTGTCGCTAAAATGATGCTTAGTTTTAGCATCTGTTTTAACCTAAGATGTAATTTATCATTTATTTTAGATCAATGTTTCCTCCCGGGGCAAAATTTGCAACAATTTTATTTTAGGTAACACATCAGCCAATAATATATTTAATTCTCGAAGTGTCAATGATTTCCTGTCACTCTCCACTGGGGAAAAAGAAGAGAATTAAATATATTATAATACATAAAAGTCGGTGGATAAGAGGGTAACACCCTCGATTCCCGACAGTCATGAACCGGGATTGATCCCGCGTTAAAATTTGTTTAATATATGAATAACCTTCACTTATTATTCACTGTTTCAATTATCATGAACTAGGTTGCTCTTGCTGAGCGGTACCTATTAATGTGATTTTGAACCAGAATATTATAATATTATAATAATAAATTATAAAAATATATTTTTTGCCCAAACCATTTTTAAACCAATAAATGATATTCTAAATTTTCTTTTCGCTCTCCACTTCTCCCACCCATATTTCCAAAAAATATTTTTTCTTTTTTTTCTTATTTTTCATAGGATTATTTAAATAATAATCTGTATATATTTACCATGTGTATATAATCTTTCTCCATTTTTACCCCTTTGTATATTTCCCACTTTCATAGGTTTCTCCGTCTTGTAACCCCAAGGAGAATCCTCTGTAAGACCTGTGTGTCTTAATAAAGGTTTTTGTGTGTGTGTGATATTCTAAATTTTATTAATATAAAGCATCTTTTGTTAGCTTGCCCTCTGACTAACCAAATTGTACTTGTTTACTTTGACATAATGCCATCTTCTGTATATACTCAATTTTATGAAAACTTTGGCAAGTTTAGAACAATTTGTACACAGATTTATATATCACTACTAATTCAAAGTGTAAATAATTAAAGATATATATGTAGATAATTCTAATATAACACAATAGTCTGATAGACTTCGTGCTTCTGTAATAATGACATAAAATATCTATAAAATATTATATAGAGTTACAGTAAGCTCTCCTTTAACGCGATTGATGTGTTCCGTGTTGTATGAAATCGCGTTATAGGAATTCGCGTTGTACAAAATAAAACTTGTACAACGCGAATGTTGTTAGGGTAAATTGTTAGTGACAAATATCATGTAAAAATCTATTGTATAAAATGATGTATATAGGAAAAATAATTATATACTAAAACAAAACTAAATGTTATATTATTTTATATGCAAATGTATTGTACAGTTGTCAATAAGGAAATTTCCGCATTTTATTTTATAACGCGTTATACGAAAATTCGCGTTGTATAAATAAATTTGTCGCAATTTTTTTATCGCGTTGTACGAAATCGCGTTGTAAAAACTCGCGTTATAGGAGAGTCTACTGTATGTATATATATTTTTTTAATAAAGTGAAAAAAACTTTCTGAAAAAGCATTTAATAAATATCTGGTAGGGGAAAAAATGTGGGTGAAAATTTTTCAAAGTTAATATAATAAATTAATGAGATATATACTTGAAATTTGGGGTGAAACAAAAAGCTTTTAAAGTAAAATTAATGATGTCAAAGATGAAAAAACTGCGCGCTTTTAATTTTTTTAATAAATCTTCGCTTTTTTTAACGGAGTGTCAAAAGGTTTTTTTATAATGCTGAGTAATTTAGGCATCACTCCCACTTTGTTAATATACACTCATGGATAAAACTTAAGGAAGTTGTATCTTTCAGCATGTATATCGGGATTCAGACAATAACTCTGAAAGATACACTCATGGACAAAACTTAAGGAAGTTGTACCTTTCAGCATGTATATCGGGATTCAGACAATAACTCTGAAAGATACACTCATGGACAAAACTTAAGGAAGTTGTACCTTTCAGCATGTATATCGGGATTCAGACAATAACTCTGAAAGATACATTCATGGACAAAACTTAAGGAAGTTGTACCTTTCGGCATTTATATCGGGATTCAGACAATAACTCTGAAAGATACACTCATGGATAAAACTTAAGAGATTTGTACCTTTTAGCATGTATATCGGGATTCAGACAATAATTCCGAAAGATACACTCATGGATAAAACTTAAGGACGTTGTATCTTTTAGCATGTATATCGGATTCAGACAATAACTCTGAAAGATACACTCATGTGTAAAACTTAAAGAGATTTGTTACCTTTTAGAGCATGTATATCTTTCTCTTCAAGGCTCTTCATTGGACACGACAACAACAACAACAATACAGTATACACACCTAAGATAAAGTACATTGCTCTGATAGAGATGTATGGAGACATCTGAGGCTCTTCATTGGACACGACAACAACAATACAGTATACACACCCAAGATAGAGGACATTGCTACTGCTGTGATAGAGATGTATGGAGACATCTGAGGCTCTTCATTGGACACGACAACAACAATACAGTATACACAACCAAGATAGAGGACATTGCTGCTGCTGTGATAGAGATGTATGGAGACATCTGAGGTTCTTCATTGGACACGACAACAACAATACAGTATACACAACCAAGATAGAGGACATTGCTGCTGCTGTGATAGAGATGTATGGATACATCTGAGGCTCTTCATTGGACACGACAACAACAACAATACAGTATACACAACCAAGATAGAGGACATTGCTGCTGCTGTGATAGAGATGTATGGAGACATCTGAGGCTCTTCATTGGACACGACAACAACAATACAGTATACACAACCAAGATAGAGGACATTGCTGCTGCTGTGATAGAGATGTATGGATACATCTGAGGCTCTTCATTGGACAAGACAACAACAAAAACAAAGATGTCTGTGTAATTTACGACCTAATAAATGATGGCGTTATAATAAAAAATATATTAGATACCAATAGTCAACTACTTGAGGAGCTGCGACCTCCAAATTTGAGGAAATGTTTCGCCTCGGTGACTTCACCTCAAAATTTCCTCAGTTTTGGGAGAGTTCAACCAAAGAAACTTATTATCCTTGTTTTTTAAAGATGTTTTGTTTTTAGTTAGTTCCTCTCTCACTAGAATTACTTATAGAGTCGATACGTAAATATACAAACCTCTCTATTTTATAAAAACTTCACTGAAGAAGTCACAACAAGTTTCCATTTTTATTCGTGACAAACAAACAACCTTTCGAAAGAAGACAGTCTTCAACGGATTTCTAAATATATACATATAATAATAAAAAAATGTGCTCCTGGTCAGGATATGCCTTTTTTATTTTTAACATCAACACCTGACCTTTTTATTTTTAAGCTTTTTCTATATGTTTTCTATATTTTTTCATATATACAAGGTATGTCCCATAAGTTCCCGGACTGGGTCCATAAAAAAATAAATAAATGAAAAATGTAAATGAATTTGACTGTTTATTATAGAAAAAATATCTGGCTACACGGTAGTACCAATATCGAGGCGGTACGTGCACGCTCCCCAAAGTTATTCTAATTTATTTAAAGGTTACACATAGCGCTGCGGCGATTTTACGATGGAACGAAAATTGAAGCAGAGGATTTGCATAGAATTTTGTGTGAAACTTCAAATATAAGCAACCGAAACTTTTTAAATGCTTAATAAAGCATTCCCCAAAGAGAACAATTGTTTTTTAATGGCATTCTAGATTTAAAGCTGGCAGAATTTCCATTGAAGATTATCTTCGTCAAGGACGCCCAAAAATTTCAAAGGACTGATGAAAATGTGCAAAAAATCACCGATTTGATAAAAGAAAATCTTCGAACCACTTTGCTGGAGCTAGATCAAGACACAGGCATCTCTAAAACAACGATTGGAAGGATCGTAACCGAAAATTTGAAGCTAAAAAGACTCCTGCAAAAGTCATCCCAAGATTCCTCACTAATGAGCAAAAACTGTGTCGGCTTGCAACCTGTGAGGACATGTTGGAAATGACAAGAACGGATCCGGAATGGACAGACAAGATAATCACAGGCGACGAGACATGGGTCTATGGCTATGATCCTGAAACCAAGCATCAATCTGCCGAGTGGAGATGTCAGGGTGAGCTTAGACCCAAAAAATCCAGATTATTGAAATCCAGAAACAAGGTGTTGCTGGTCGCTTTTTTGGATAAAAAGGGCATTTTTTCATCACGAGTATCTTCCTGCAGGCCAAACAGTTATCAAGGATATGTATTTGGGCATTCTTCGCCGTCTAAGGGAAGCGATTCGAAAAAAAAAGGCCAGAAAAATGGACTAATGGTGGCTGGATCCTACACCATGGACAATGCGTTTTTGGGCGAAAAACGGGACACAAATCCTACTTCAACCACCCTATTTCCCAGACATCGCACCAAATGACTTTTTCCTGTTCCCCAAACTTAAAGCAGTTCTAAAAGGAAGACATTTTGACACCAGGGATGACATAATAGAAAAATCGCCGTTAGCATTGAAGAACATTCCAAAAGAGGCTTATAAAAACTGTTTCGACAATTGGGAGAAACGATGGCGCTGGTGCGTTGAAGCAAGGGGGGATTACTTTGAAAAGTTTTAATAAAAAAATTTTAAAAAAATCTTTCCTTTTTTTTTTTATGGACCCAGTCCGGGAACTTATGGGACATACCTTGTATATATAAATAAATAAAGAAGGTATTTCCTGACCACGAGCACATTGTTTTTTAGATGGCAGAGCGCCATCTAGTGGAGCAAAAATAAACTAACGTTTATTTAACTTGCTCCGTGATTGACAACAGAATATTGTTGGGATGCATTAGCGCGCCATCTGTTATCAAAATACGAAACTATTATAGACGAGTATGATTATTTTAAAAATTAAACAGTTTCTACTGCCCTTACTGAAATAGAAAATTTAATAGGAGGGCTTGGCTTATCAGTGGTGAACCCTCCCAAAATTGCAATATAACAGCGGTATGGTAGATTAAACTGGCGAAACCGCTGGGAAGTTCACCACTGATGAGCCAGGCCCTCCCATTAATTTTTCCATTATAGTAAGGACAGTATAAATTGTTTAATTTTTAAAAGAATCATACTCGTCTATAATAGTTTCGTATTTTGAGAATATTGTTGCAATTGACTATGTTATTTATAATCATCCTATATGTATATACAGTTACGAGTGTCATGCGTTCTTCATCTCTTAATCAGTTTTCATCTCTGTCACCGTTTGCCTTTTTTTTTTTTTGGAATGGCGCCCCTCCTATTGATTGGCTATGATCACGCCACCTTGGACTCATTTAGTGTCATTAAGTTCTCATCGAGATATTCTTTCAGTATTTTGATCTTCTTTTGGGAGGTTCATCCTGGACTCACCTATAATTGCTATGTCGTCGGCGTACAGCAATAAATGGATATCCCCAAATTGACATTTTTCATTTTAATTTCTAATAATTTAATATCTAAATTAAAATGAAAAATGCCTAAATTAAAATGAAAAATGTCTAAATTGAAATGAAAAATGTCTAAATAAAAATGAAAGTGTCTAAATTAAAATGAAAAATGTCTAAATACAAATTAAAATTGTCTAAAAACCTATAAATACTTTCAATCAATTTGATTGTTAAACATATTTGTCTTCAAACTTAATTCTTTGTGAAAATTTCACACCTTCAAACCAATTAGATCCATTATAACACAAAAATAATAAACTAAAAAAACGGATACATATATTACACCTCTAATAAAATTCAATTTCTAAATTACAACACAAAACTATTCTAAATTTTATTGAAATATCTAACATTAAATTACAATTTTATTTCTAAATTTTATTTTTTTATTGGGTAATAAAAAGTAACAAATTATAACCTAGTTTTATTCAATAGCCTATTTAAAATACAACATTTTAGTTGGGAAACGTTGTTTTCGAGAGTTTTTAAAAATGGCGACTCACTAATGGCGCTATTCGTCTGAACTTAATTAAAAACAGAAATGGCTGCTCCATTAGCAAAACTCGTAGAGTAATTATTTTCACTGAGATATTAGTCTATCTAGCTCAAACATGGATCAGTGGCATCAAAATAAGAAATTTTGTTCTCTTTTGTTTTCTTTAATAACCATGTAATTTAGTGTACTGTGTATTTATTTATATAGTTTAATATTTTATTTTATTATTGTAATATATAATATGTAAATGTGATGATGAGTTGCTGTCGACTTATCTGTGATGAGATCCTGTCGACTCATGTAATAAGAGATGAGAATTCCAGTAGCTTTTGTAGAGATCCTGTCGACTACTGAAATAATTGTTGAAGTCCTGGTAGCTCTTGTTGTACTGTGTTGACCGAGAGGAACAGTCAGGATGTAGAGTTTTCCAGTACCTCTCTGCACCTTGGAAGACCTTTAAAAGTTCTCACAAATACAGGCAGACGTGGTCGAGGCAGAGTGGAAAGCTGGGGATATCCACACAAAAAACGAAGACACAGTTGCACTAAGAAAGTTCCGTTAACAGATAAAAGTTGAGCCAGGAGCGAAAGATGGAGACATAGAAGTTTCTTACTCGTCTACATGATAGTTGAGATCGACATAAGGTACGACCGACGCGGCCTTGCGCTAAGGGTGAACTAAACTCAACTGACTGAACTGTACTGAGCTGTCAAGCCACTGTAAGGTGATGATTTATAGGTTAAAGACGGGGGTGACCTTATGTGACATGGGCGTTTCTGAGAAAAGGGGGGGCCTTGGCATGTCCAGGTGTGAGAGGAGTCTCTGCATTCCACCACATGTGACAGTGTGGGTGGCCCTTGTTTGTGGGAATTGTAAATCTACCTGATTTATGAGTTCCATCTTTAGACTGTTGTTTTGGCAATACTATGCTCGATCTCTGCTTTAGCTCAACTCTTAAATCTATTACAGATTTTATTTATTTATCCACTTTGTACAAATTACATTACATAGGGTGATGTAAAGACACAGATTAATCATGCGCATAATTACTTATAGATGTGTCTCATATACAACATGGCAATCTTGTTATAAGTTATCTACACCATATGAGGTTGTTGTTTTAAATTACCATAGATGGGCCCCGGGAGTGAAAGGGTTTATCCGGGTTTAGGCGGGTAAAGCCTCTCTAACACAGGTAAGTAATTAAAATTTCTTTTAATTAATTTAAACTGTGAGGGTTAAAAAGGGCTATAACAAGATGATATTTGTTGGATATATAAAAGTGAAATAAAAATGACATTGTGTTTGATTAACAAAAAGATGTTTTAAAATAAAATGATGACATAAAAATTCACATTCTAAGAGAATATTGGTGGGCGTTGGACAGGGTTACTAGTTAAAGAATAAGCAATTGTGAGATTTACACATGGAATCAAATACTTAGGTCCAGGTGCAAAGCGAGGATATGGACTTGAGCGTCTTCCTAGGCAATGTTTCACCTGTGATCCTGTATAGGGTAACAGTGCTTTGTCACAATTGTAGTGTTATTGGGTTGAAAAGTTGTTGAAGAATATGTAATTGTTAGAAGTGCCCATGTAAACCAAATACTCAGATCCAGGTGCAAAGCGAGGATATAGACTTGAGCTGTCTTCCTTGGCAATGTTTCACTTGCGATCCTATATAAGGGTTACAGTGTTTTGTCGCAATTTTAGGATTATTGGGTTAAAAGTTGTTGAAGAAAGTTGCTTATTAATATGATTGAGAAAGGAGTGAAATAGAGCCATGCGATAAGTAGAATTGCAGCGACAGTAGGTGATCTGACTTGACTCGAAATCAAAGGTTGAATGTGGTCCGCTAGAGCTGAAAAAAAAATTGAAAGTTGAAAAAAGTGAACGCTTTGTGTATGCGTTGGTGATTTGCTCTGCGGATGGAATGAAATAAACTCTTGAAGCTTGTTCAGACCAGAAGTTTGGATTTGTAAGTCTGGGGAACTGTGTTCAAGGCGTTTGTTGAATTACGAAATCAAAAAATAAATGTCAAGCAGTGCTGTCGTTTTTCTACGTTGTTGTGACGCAATGACTGAAAAGATAGTGATGAAAAATATAGGGAATTGGTTAAAGAAAATGATTGTTGAAAACGATTGTTGTAGATGCCCGATAGTGGATGATTAACTTTGTCAGATAATAAAGGTATTTAAACAAATAAATATAGTGAATAGAAATATAGAAATATGATTGCGGGTACAAAAGTGTAAGTGGACAAAATTAAACCTGTAATATATAAAATATATAATAAATAATAAAATAAAAATAATTTTTGAAACAATTAGATGTTTTTACAATTATAAAATAATATCATGAAAAATAAAAGTAAATTTGATTAAAGGTTTTTTTTTTTTTTTTTAAATGTTGGATTAAAAAAATTGTTTATATAATTGAAAGGTAAGAATAAGAATAATTATTCAAGATTTTATACAAAATTTATAATATAATTGAAGGTTATTAATGATTGGATAAATTTTAAGTAGTGTAAAAATTGAACAAAAATTGTCTCTTTTGACGAAAAGTTACAGTTGTGGTGTGTGACTAGATTATATCCTTTGGTAACATCGGTGTTTCTATGACTCTGAAACTGGGAATATGTGAAATGATCTTTTCGTTTGTCCTCAATGCTGGTATGTAGAGAATGATTTCTCTTTCGCGTTAAAAAGTCTATATAAAGACTTAACCAAATTGTTTTAATTGGTGTTATCAATTAACATGTAAAATGTTTAAAGTATGTTGTGTTGTGATATCTCGTTGGTGATATTTGTGAGATTCTCGAGGAAATCTAAATGAGTAGTGTGACACATGTGTTCAAAATGGCGTCATGAAGCTAG
>CP092883.1:62187748-62404869 GCA_030710605.1 Cordylochernes scorpioides
TATTCCCATGATCGAGGAAAGTGAATTTCCTCAACCAACAACCTCAGCCTGAACTCCGCAAGTTGACGAAACAAACATTGACAGATATTGGACAACAGTTACAAATGCAGAAAATTCCAAGAATACCACCTGTAATAGCCAAAAATGTAACAAAGTGGAAGTTGCTCTGGCAGATGTTGAAAGACTTGTACACAGAAAAAATAAAATGTACGATCTACGGAAATAAGGTTAAAATATTTTCAGACTTAAAAACAATTAGGGATTACGTTAAAAAATAAAGCGGGTTACTCTCATAGACTCCAAGAAGAGAAACCACTTAAAATGGTATTAAAGGGTGTGATAACAGATTACAAGACTGAAGTAACAATAGAAATTACTACAATGGGCTTTACCGATACCACAGTGAAAATATATCATAGAAAATGCACTAATCACCAATGAATACTATGAAAAAATATTGGGAGGGCTTGGCTCATCAGTGATGATCCATGAGAGTTTGCCTGAATACCATTTCTAAGATTCCACCCTTCAGTGTAGCATATATAAGCAGAATCGTCAAATACAATATTAGAACTCAAAAAAGGCGGTCTTGTAGATTAAATTGGTAAAACCGCTGAGAGGGTTTACCACTGATGAACCAAACCGTCCAAATATTTTTTTATCGCAGTAAGGATAGTATAAGTTTATAATAACGAATAGATTCAAAAAGGATAAGTTTCTTTATTTGAAAATCAATTCGAGCTTTCGGGCGCAAGCTGCCCTTCTACAGGAATAATGGATACAATTTCAAGTAGTCATGTATGAACAGTTATATATATATTTTTAAATGGTTTCTCGCTTTGGTCAATGACAATGCTTAGTATAAGTTTGTTTTTTTTTTGTGAAAAAATAAACATTCGGGCTTTGAATATATTTATTTTTTAAGATGCAGATATAATGCCATCATCATTTTCTAAGTATGAACAAAATTGCCTCTTTCTTAAAAAAAAAAAAAACAGACGACTGGCGTCATCAAATATTTTCCACTTCCTTTAATTTTGTTCATGAATGTATACATCCGATACACCTTACTCAGGTCAAAACTTTTTCAAGCTAAATTTTTGTATCCATTAGTAGAAAGTATCCACCCCAGAATAACAATTGAAAAAAAAAAAACAAGAAATTAGTCTCAATTAAACTTCTTGTGACAATGTTAATTGATTGAATTTGGAATGAAAATGTCTGAAAAAGTTAAATAAAGGTAGATTTCCATGTTTTGATCATTCTGGCTATGTAATAGCTTGTACATTCAGGCTAAGTTTCATGATATTCCACCATTTCCTTCTGGCTGTAATACTTTCTATTGGCGACCCGGTGTACCTTCTCATTGATAATGTATAGAATCATTTAGATCACTAATTGCCTTAATTGAACTAATAATAATTTATATTATAATGCATTGGCGCGCCATCTGTTAAGAAAATTCGAAACTATTATAGATGATTCTTTTAAACATTAAACAATTTCGAATTTATATAAAACAAATTAATTAATAATGGATGAGCAGAAATTGTACTCCATGTTAAGAGTCGCTGTACATTGTGTCTGTTCCTCATGTCAGAGGCGGCCATTTCTTTTAGAGCTAAGTCGGTGGCCTGTTACTGAGTAGTGCTCCCAGTCTTAATGACAAAGGCAGATGCATTCTACTTCACCCAGTCATGATGGTTGTCAAACAGACACCATTAAGGGTCACAACTTGATACCTTGATATGATTGAGTGGAGATAATAAAGAAGAAGACTAATAATGATAAGAATATATATATTGACAATATACCACTTCATTTTTTAAAGATATTAAATAATTTTCAATCGAAGAAATTTGTGAATTTATATATAACAAAGACACTTATGTAAAATTAAATAATTTTTGTAAATTCCTTTTAGATTTTCTCTTCTGTTTGAGAAAACCATCGTTTTAGTTTTAATTATGATAAAGCACAATTTGGATTATAGATTATAATAAAAGAAAACAAGACCTAATCCAAATAATTTATTAGTGTGTGACGTTTCAGCAACAACATTGTCACCATCATCAGACAAAAGAATAAAAAAATAAAAAATAAAAATAAATAAATTTTATTTTTATTCTTTTGTCTGATGATGGTGACAATGTTGTTGCTGAAACGTCACACACTAATAAATTATTTGGATTAGGTCTTGTTTTCTTTTAGTTTTAATTATGTTTTTAGTCCGGTTATTAAATTGTATAAAATGAATTGTATATAATCTACTAAAATGTATTTAGGCGCAAGTATCCCGAGCTGGGATATCGCGTTCGATATGTCAAATAATAAAAATAATAATAATTTGAGAAATAAATCCCTGACTTGAGACATGAATAAGAAATTTAAAAACTTAATTACATATTTGCATATCTACATAAGGTTTTGAGTCCTGCCAAAGGAAAACAACAAAAAACAATTTATA
The DNA here is from genome assembly GCA_030710605.1 of Cordylochernes scorpioides. Classification (NCBI taxonomy): domain Eukaryota; kingdom Metazoa; phylum Arthropoda; class Arachnida; order Pseudoscorpiones; family Chernetidae; genus Cordylochernes; species Cordylochernes scorpioides. Next base: position 62,190,216 of record CP092883.1, read on the forward strand.
TAGTAAAAAAAAATTATAAAAAAGTGAAACCGTACTGGGATCAGATGGATATATTAATAAAAAAGGCATCTCCTGATTGTGAAACTAAAAGTTGCTGATGGCTTGCCCTATCTGTCGGTATAAATATCAACTATTCGTTGATTTTTTTAAAAAATAATTCCAGAATTGGCTAAATATCATTTTCTTGTTTAATCACACACAAAAACTTTTATTAAGACACACAGGTCTTACAGAGGATTCTTCTTGGGGTTACAAGACGGAGAAACCCATGAAAGCGGGAAATATACAAAGGGGTAAAAATGGAGAAAGATTATATACACATGGTAAATATATACAGATTATTATTTGAATAATCCTATGGAAAATAAGAATATGAATTCGTAAATATGGGTGGGAGAAGTGGAGAGCGAAAAGAGGAAAGAAAACAGGTATTTGCATATGGAACATACATATAATTCTGGAATATAATTAAAAACCATCGAAGAGTTGATATTTATTCCGAAAGATGGCGCAAGCTATCAGTAACTTTTAGTTGAACGATTTGGAGATGTCTTTTTATTAATTTATATAATGTAAAGAAGCGCCATCTGGTGGTCGACTTCACAGAGTTTGTTCTTTAACATATTTATAAAATAGTTTCAAATATTTATTTATATTCTACTTCACCCAGTTATGATGGTTGTCAAACAGACACTATCAAGGGTCAAAACTTGATACCCTGATATGATTGAGTGGAGATAAGAAATAAGAAGACATAATAATAATATTTACAATAAATCACTTCGTTTTTTGAGACATTAAATAATTTGAGAAAGAAATACCTGTGTATCAGAGAGGGCATTGAGGTAAAAAAGTTCTTTGACTTAAAATTTCACCCAGTTTTATTGTCATAAAGAAATAGATTGTTATGGTCTTAAAAGTTGCATATTACCTACACCAATCTTATTTGACCAAAGTGAAGGTACTGTAACGGTCGTTGTGATGCGCAGCTCTGTGTGACCCCAAGTGTCAGAACGGCGGCAAGTGCTCCAGGCCCAACCGATGCTCCTGTAAACCTGGCTGGAGAGGAAAATTCTGCGAAAAAGGTTCGAAACGTTCATATAAATATAATACTGTACTATAATATCAGACCCTACTGAACCATGCCCGTATCATTGGTCGCTAACCTCTCTTAGGTGCCATTCAACCTGACATATCCTTTGTGTATTAATCCATACTCCTGAAACCACGAGGCCCCATGACTGTCGTTGCTTGAGGTACGACATATATATATTGTATCATAATCTACTTCTTCGCTGTGTTCTATGCACGAAAAACGATGTATATAGTCTCAACTTTTGTACATATATTTTTTTTTCCTTTTTCTCTTTTCTGAGCGAGGATTCAGTTTCCTTCCCTGCTTCTCATTTCTTTTTCGATTCATTTCTAACAGGAGAATCGTCTGTATAAGATGGAATGTCTTGATAAAGGCTTGTGTGTGTATATAGTATTATTTAAAATTAGGAAATTCTAAACCTACGTTTTAACCATTTTTTGCGAGCGTTTCTGGTGAATTTTTGTATCGTTTAACTCATGCCTGAAGTTTACTACATGTTGATATTTTCCTAGACTTATTTCATAGAAAATTGTATTGGCACACATGTCAAAGATAATACATATATACTAATTTAAGATATTGATATGATAACCTAATATAAGAGATTTTGTATGTATAGTTTGGGGAGACTTCCTCAATACCGAATAATTCTCCTTCAGACAATCAGGAAGAATTTGCTATCTCCTCTCACTCCAAGCCTTAGGAACAACATGTAGATAGACGTCTTGGTATACACTCATGGACAAAACTTAAGGAAACGGAAATTTTCAATGTTTCTGTTCGACTATTTTATTTTGAAGGAGACAGAAGCAAGTTTGTTCGCACTTGGCTATCTCGTGTGTCTTCAATAAAGGTCACTATAATATCTTTCAGAGTTATTGTTTGAATCCCGATATACATGCTAAAAGGTACAACTTCATTAAGTTTTGTCCATGAGTGTATCTTTATACATCCTGTTTAAGAGCAGCATAATCGAAAGTTCGCAAAACTTCCACCAATAAATCATACGTTCTGCTCAACAATCTATAGTCCTTATTTCATAGAGGTCTTGGTTGACACCACACACAAAATGACGTCATGATCCATCCCTTGTACGAAGAACGAGTCGGTAGCTCTGTAGGTCGGGTGGTCACAGGATGACGTTGAGGGCTTCTCGGATGAGTTCATACACACACAAAGCCTTAAGACACCAGTCAGATTCTCCTCTCTCATTGCCGGCTTACAACGATATCCCCACAATGATCGATCACCATCATGTAGTGGAAGGAGATAAATCCAAGTTCCTACTTACTGTTTTGTTAGTTATATAGGAACAGAGCAACCATTCGACTTGATATCGCGCTGGTTAAAATACTTTGTACTGAGGTAAGTTGGCTGTCGTTTACTTTTGATAAGAACGTCTCTCTTGCTTCGAATATGGTCATAAATGCCTAAAATTTCGGTAAATAGTAAAATCTGTGTAAATATAAAAATCCGGAAACGTTTTGTATAAGCAATTGAACCATATTAAATATTTAATTGACCTAGCGTGGTGCTATATTGAATGGCTCTATATAGAGGCTGTAACTATATTAAATATGTATGTATATTATGTGGGTGCATTAGCGCGCCATCTGTATTGCAGTAAGGACAGTAAAAATTGTTTTATTTTTAAAAGAGTCATACGCGTCTTTAATAGTTTCGTATATTGATATATGTATATATAAGGCTAAAGGTAAAATAGAAACCGTATAAAATATATAGCAGTTTACGTTTGAGAAGAACGTTTTTTTTTTGCTTCGGATATGATCATACATGCCTAGAATTTCGGTAAAATGGGTTCAATCAGAGTAAACTCCACTAAATCTATTTTTGACTGTTGGTGCAAGCTGTCGTGGTGTCCAGACGTGGACGAATGCAGCGGTCCCGAGCCACCTTGTCAACAAGGTTGTGTCAACACTCCAGGCAGCTTCCAGTGCGAGTGTCATCAAGGATTTCAACTACAGGAGGACGGAGCATCCTGCACCTGTAACTATTTCTTAACTATCATTTAACCATGTCTAACTATCTGGTACTATAAGTTTGACAATCACCTAGAGAAGTATATTATAAAAAGTAAAAAATCTAGTGAGGTGAATTGCTCCATCTTCGCCTCACGATTTTATACTTTTTAATACCTGGTATTAATAGTTCTTGAAAATAAAGATACTTCGGCCAGTAAATCTTTTTATTGTCTCGACGTTTTGACAAAAAGCTTTTGTCCTCGTCAAGAGCAAACAAAAATTAAAACATTTGGCGTTAAAAATAATTCTAAAGTTCCAAGAGGGTTATCACGCGATATTTAAAAATTTGTACATCTTGTTTAACAGAATTCGAAATATCGCGTGAGAACGCTTTTGGAACCTTAGAATAATTTTTAACGCTTTGCTAAATTCAATTTCAATTTTTGTTTGCTCCTGACGAGGACAAAAGATTTTTGTCGAAACGTCGAGGTAATAAAAGGATTAACTGGCATAAGTATCTTTATTTTCAAGAAATCTGGTACTCAGTAACCTGTATCTACTAGTATAACTTTCGGACTAAAACTTTACACACTCGCTCAATCCTAATGACAATGTAAGTATGCAAATTCCATACGCCTTGATCGACAAGAAGTACAAGGTGCGTTCATTAATTTCCAGGACTGGTTAAAAAATGAAATAAATAAAAAAATCTAAAGAAAATATTTTATACAGAGTTAAATATTGGACATTCGACCACACCTGACTGAAAGCACGAGTCTCGTAGCGCACGCGCCGATCTAAAAATAGAACAAAACAACTTCCTTGTAAGGTTCGCATTTCTAATTTTAAAATGGCCATTTTCGAAGAACAGAGAATCTGCTTTAAGTTTTGTTTTAAATTGAAAAAAAGTGCTACTGAGACGTATGAATTGATTAAAGAAGCTTTTGGCGATGTGCAGCTTTATCCCGTTCAAGAACTTTTGAATGGTTTTCACGCTTCCAAAAAGGTCGGGAAAATGTAAACGATGATCAGCATACTGGGCGTCCAAGATCATTACGTTGCGAGGAAAACAAGCTCAAAATAAAGGAATTAATTAAATCTAACAGAAGAATTTATATTAAAGACTTATCTTCAGAGACTGGACTATCTGTAGGACTGTGTCATCAAATAGTAACAAAAGATTTGGACATGATCCGGACGTCTTCAAAATTTTTTCCCCGGATTCTAACAGAGGAACAAAAGGAGGTTAGAATAGATGTTTGCAAAAACATGGTTAAAATGACTCGGACCGATCCAGAATGGATGCAAAAAAATCATTACCGGGGATGAGACATGGGTGTATCAGTATGACCCGGAAACTAAACGTCAATCCAGCCAATGGATTGAAAGAGGGGAACCGAAACCCAAAAAGGCAAGATTTACAAAATCCAAAGTCAAGACATTGCTTGTTATATTTTTTTATATTAATGGTTTGGTTCACCATGAATTTATTCCTTTCGAACGTACAATTAATCAAGAGGTTTATTTGGGGATAATGAGGCGCTCAAGGGAGGCAGTGCGCCTTAAATGACCTGAAAGATGGCAAAACAATGACTGGATACTTCACGTCGATAATGCGCGGCCGCACACAGCCCATGTTGTTTTGCAGTTCTTGGCCAAGCATTCAACCATACAGATCCCTCATCCACCCTATTCCCCCGACTTAGCCCCCAATGACTTTTTCCTCTATCCTAAATTGAAAATGAAGTTAAAAGGAAGGAAATTTGACAACGTTGATATGATACAAGCTGAATCAAAGGCAACCTGAAGAACCTCTCAAAAAGTGATTTTATCTTCTGCTTCGACAATTGGAAAAAAAAGATGGAACAGGTGTGTTGAGGCAGGAGGGGCATATTTTGAAAAATATTAAATTAGTTTTTTATTTGTTTTATTTTTTCAATGATACAGAGCAGTCCTGGAAATTAATTAACGCACCTTGTATGTTAATTTTAATTTTTTTATGCATTGACATCATTATTAGGCATTTTCATGTGTCCTTGCATTTTCCAAATGATTAGATGTCCTAGACTCAAAATCGAAGTTTAAAATGGAATAATTTCTATTTCTCAACTGTGTATCAACCTATATATATATATATATATGGTAATTTAATGATATAGAACAACTGTGTATATACTCCCCCCCCCCCCCCCCCCCCTTCTTACACCCCCTACACTATGTTAACTTTCAATCATTGTAACCAATCCTCTGTTAAACCATTAACTTTGTATGTATCGATTTGGTGTGTTTAAATAAATACAAGGGCATCCAGAGAGCGTAACAACCAAGGTCACTATAGAGACCAAAAACATGTCGAGACGTGTTGAAACGTGTTGGAACATGCCGAGACTTGCCGAGGCGCGCCGTTAAGCCTGAGTCAACAAAGAACTTACCGCAGCCAATGGGAGTCAAGGAGAGTAGACGGTTGAGGCTTGCTATATATAGGGGTAGATAGAAGGTTGGAGGCGGTTAGTCGGTTAGATAGTTACAGTGTTAGTCAGTTAGTACGCGGCTTGACCGCAAGGTTGTTACGTTCTCTCCCCGATGCCTTGGATTCTTCTTTGATTCGTCTCTGTGTGTTTTACCACCATCATCATTCACGACTGCACAACAATCACCTTCACGACTGCACCATCACCAGCACGACTGCACAACAATCACCAGTACGACTGCACAATCACCAGCACGACTGCACATTACAGTGAATCGACAGGATCATTACAGTACGAGGATCACCACAGTCAAAGCCGACAGGATGAACCAGGACGACAAGGAAGCCCGAGTGCAGGAGATCGGAGAGTTCCCCAACAACGACCACGGCCCAACAACATCACCACCCCATCTTAGCACCATCATCCTTCAATTGGCAACCATCCTAGAAAGACTACAACCCCTTCATCCCCGAGACCTGGATCTACCCGCCTTTGATGGTATGTACAACGCTGCATGTTTCTTTAGAAACTTCAACTTACAAACTCAAAACTTAACCCCTCATCAAAAACTGCAAAAACTTCCCCAATATCTTATTAAGCAACCCCTCGATCTTTTTAGACAACTCCGACTTGATGCTAAACCGTATGAAGGAGCGCAGAGAACCCTAGAGGACTTATTCCCAGACAAGACCGACACAACCTACGCGAAATTTTTCGCTGCAAAAGCCCAACACTACAACACTCTTGAAGAGTATTTTAGGACCAAGACAACGTTAGGGATGCAGTTGAACTTGCCAAGACCTGTCATCATTGAGGCCTTGACCGAAGGACTGCCCACTGGAGATCAGCGCCTTGTTCGAGTTGTGCCACCCAAATCGCTTTCCGAGTGGTATGAACTAACCTCCAGGGTGCGAGGAAACTTCTCCCCACAACCACCACGTGGCCCAGACAACCCTCCAAGGATGGAAGGACCCTACCACAATACCCCACGACCACCACCACGGGCACAGAACTACGCAGCAATACCACCTTCTCCCTGCAGGTTCTGCCAAGGACAACACTGGCACTCCCAGTGCCAGCAACGACCAACGTCTAACGCCCAGCGCGGCCAAGCCTACCACGCCAGCCACCACCGCCAAGGCCCCTTCAACCAAGCCAACAATGGCCGCCAGACGACATCATCTACTACACCAGACGCCCCGACGACAAGCGACACCAGCCCCAAACAGGTAGAAAATTACCCTAATTTTCGTTAGTAACCTTATCTTAAAAGTCCTCCTCAATCACAAACATTTCCTTCCTTTTCTAGCTGATACTGGTGCAACCGTAAATATTATACCATTAAATACCTTTAATTTCTTAAAAAATATATTAACACAAAAAAATAGAATTAATTAACGAGCACATTCAAATTAGTTCTATCTCACAAAGTATTACAACCGCAGGCTATGTTTATCTTCCGCTAACCTTAGGCAAAATAACAGAAAAAATCAGAATTTATGTCATAGATGCTAAACTTCCATTTGGTATACTTTCAATAGATACGCTTAAAAAATTTAAACTACAAATTAACTTTCATGAATACTTTATACTTCAAAATAACTCACCCTTAACTAGAAATGTGTATAATTTTTCCCTTGTTCCAAGTGCATGTGCTTATTGGGAATGCCAGCGACATTTCAAGGCATCCCAAACCTCTCTGCCCTCACGTTGCAACCAATCAGCACATACACTCACCACGAATAATTATGCCTTTTCAGGAATGTGCCCATGTTACTCTTTATCTCCCACAGCCCTTGTTAACCCTATTTGCCAGTTAACTGATGCCCAAACTGAATTGTCTCACCCTAATTGTCCGACCCAATTGGATTTCCTATTGCATAACTATCAACACATATTTTCTGAAAACAAATTTGATGTCCCCACTTTAAACATTCCCCCCGTCAAAATTAACACTACTTCTGATAAAATAATTACACTCAGGCCATACAGAGTTCCTTATTGCGACCTAAAGGAAATCCAAAATCAAGTCGCCGAAATGCTAAAACACAATATAATAGAAAAATCCTACTCTCCATTTGCAAGTCCTGTAACGTTAGTCACAAAGCGCGATAAAACAAAACGCTTCTGCATAAATTATAGAAAACTAAACGACATAATTCAGCCAGATATTCACCCCCTCCCTTTGATTGATTCCGTGCTGGATAAACTCTCGCGCGCCAAAATATTTTCCTCCGTCGACATCGCCTCTGCATACTGACAAGTAGAGATCGCACCAGAATCTAGACCACTTCTTGCTTTTGTTACACCTGATGGACAATATCAATGGACCCGCCTCCCCTTTGGCCTAAGGAACTCACCACAAATTTACGAACGCTCAATCAGTCAGATCATACAAAAACACAACTTACAACACATAAAACATTATTTTGACGACTTTATTATATTCTCAGAGTCCACAGAAGAACACATACAACACCTTACAAAATTTTTCAAAGTTTGCCAAGCAGAAAACATCAGACTAAATTATAATAAATGTGAATTTTTCAAAACCTCCATAGAATTTCTCGGATACACCATATCCGCAGGCACATATACACCCCAGCTTAGAAACCTCGATACAATTAATGCCATAAAACCCCCTTATAATCAAAAATCGCTACAATCTTTCCTAGGTGCAATTAACGTATATAATAAATTTATTCCAAATTATGCTCGTCTCCGAACACCCCTTAACAACTTGCTTAAAAAGAACGTAAATTGGCACTGGAGCGATGCTTGTCAACAAGCTTTCGAAACTCTAAAAAAATGTCTCACTACACAACCCGTCTTACATTTGTTCCAAGAAGGTCTACCCTGCCAACTCTACTGCGACGCTTCAACACAAGGTATCGCAGGCATTTTAAAACAGGTCCACCCCAACAACCAAATACATACCGTACAATTTTATAGCCGAGCCTTACGCCCGCACGAACAAAATTACAACATATCTGAGTTAGAATGCTTAGCCATAATTGAAAGCGTAGAAAAATTCCGCATTTACCTTACAGGCACAAAATTCACCATTTTCTCTGATCATCACGCGCTACAATGGCTAAAATCTATCAAAAATCCCGCAGGACGTCTATTCAGATGGAGCTTAAGACTTTCAACATATGACTACGAAATTCGCTACATTAAAGGTACCCTGCAGTACGAGGCTGACCTTCTCTCACGCAATCCCTTCTGCGGATTCCTAGACGCCGACACCATCAAGATACACCAAAACAATACACCTACACATCCACACATCACACAAGACACAAACGGATTACACACCATCACACGCAAGGGAGTAACCAAAATTCTGATGCTGGAGAAAATCCGCAACACCCTTCTAAACAAAGTACATTTGGAATACAATCACCCTGGTATATCTCAAATGAGTCGCCTGGTCTCCGGCCAATACCACTGGGATGGCATGTCAAGAGACATTAAAAATCATGTAAATTCTTGTACCACATGTCAATTAACCAAACATCCAAAAGGACCCACGTATGGAGAACTTGGTCAGACCCCCTCTGCTACCAAACCATTCGACCTTATCTCAATCGACACCGTATCAGGCTTCGCTAAATACGGCAATTCTAAAACCCACTTACATGTAATTGTTGACCACATGACCAGATACGCATGGACATTTCCGTCAAAATCTACCAGTACCTTAACCTACATACAAGCAATTAAAAAGGTGTTAGTATACGGCTCTCCAAAACGCTTACTCTCGGATCGAGCACCTGCGTTCACCTCAGAGAAGTTCCGAAGATTCCTAGTAGCCCATGGCATACAACCCTTAAACACAACTAGTAATAACCCTCAAGCAAATGGTCTTTGCGAGCGTCTAAACTCTACAATTACAGGTAAACTCAGACTACTACATCTCGAAAACCCAAAAACCTCATGGACAAAGCTCGTTAACAAGGTTACACAAGTTTATAATAATACCCTTCACTCAGTGACAGGCTTTCCCCCATCCTATTTACTTTTCGGCATTACACCCACAGAACTTTCTAACCACATTAACCCTTACCCTCCTATTGACATTGCCAGACAACAAGCCTACCAACGCACACAACTTAAACACGACAAAGATAAACAAAAATTTGATCTTAATCACAAGATTTAAAATTAGGAGAAACCCTGATTGCGTCTATGGAGAAAGGGATGTGAATGCACGCCACTACGTCTTGGATTGTCCAAGGGTAGTGGGTGTGCAGGAAGAGAGAAGGAGGGCGAGGGGCGCGATCGAGAGTAAGCTGCTGAGAAATCACAGCAAGCTTCTTGAGAAAGTCCACGACGTGGCAGCTGATCTTTTCCTCAGCTGTGAGTGAACAGAGTCGACCGGGGGCTGCTTCCCCGCGGTCCCTGCTGGACACAGTAGATAGTTTCCTATTTTGCTGTGATTAAAGACCACTGGTATAGAAATCCTTCCAGACACGTTGTCTGGGAGGTGGTGTTTCCAGGTACAATGTCCAAGCACTAGCTTGGATACCGTTACTTGGCTTATGAGTTGAACAGAATAGCAGCGAAGGGCATGCTTCGCATGCCGGCTTGTGGACCGAAAGGTCTGGGTGGCCATCTGCTTCTAGGGTATACCAACTGTGCTTAGGTGGGATCCTCCAGTTCTTGTTTATTTTGGCTACTGTTTCTATTTCTTTAAAAGTAAGTTTATTTTTCTGTAGCAAGGGTTCTTTTGTGCCTTTTTTTGCTAGCGCATCAGCAGCTTCATTGCCTTCAATGCTAACATGTAAGGGTATCCATTGAAGGTGAATTTTTGAGGTATTGAAAATTTTTGGAGATAACCAATTATGTTCCTTCTTACTTTGTCTCTAAGTTCATCTGTGTGACTCAAGTGTTGTTTGGCACTTCTACTATCAGTAAGAATCCATATATCGTGATGTTTAATGTTTCTGATGGATTTTAAGACTTCATAGATGGCTATAAGTTCTGATCTGAAGACTGAGCAGAATTCTGGGTTTCTTCTGTTTATTTTCTCATTGCCATTTGTGGTTTTAATGAGAGAGCCACTGCCAGTGTGTCCCAACTCGTCTCTGCTACCATCGGTATAGATAGTTATTGCATTTTTAGGAATTTTATTAATTATTTCTAATGATAATTGTTTTAAGTATTCTGGATTTTGGTATTGTCTGTTGGTGGGTTCATTTAAAGTGGCATTAAAAATAACATTTTGTTAGTGGTTCGCATGGATATATTTTTTCAGCTAAATAATATTTTTCCACTTTATATTTTAAAAATCCATTTCTTTTGGCCAGGTGGAGAGGGCCTTCGTTTTTGAGTCTTATATTGAGTTCCCAATTAAGTATGTAATTAAAAGTTCTGTGTTTGTTTCCATAACTCTTGATTTTGTTTATATATTTTGGCAGATTGTAGCTTATTCTATTCTTTAAGGGCATAATGTCTGCCTCGTAAAGTACAATATCATTAGAGCAGGTATTTCGAAGACCTGTAATAATTCTAGCTGCGCTTATTTGTATCCTTTCCAGTGATTTTAGATTTGTTTCAGATGCTGTACCATAGATTTGATATCTATATTCAAGGATAGGTCTAATTAGAGATGTGTAAGTTAATTTTAGTGTGGTTGCATCGGCTCCCCACTCTCTTCCTGAAATATATTTCAGAATTTTTAGTCGGTCTCTTCTTTTTCTAATAAATTATTCAATATTTTTACTGGAGTTAATTTCTGGACCCAGGGTGTAGCCAATATATTTAAGAAGTTTATTATATTGTAATTGTTGTTCTTTCAGAATAATATTTGGTCTTATTTTGTATAGTTTCTTATCAGTAGTAAAAGACAGGTTTCAGATTTTTGGGGGTTAAATTCTAATTTATGTTTATTAGCAAATTTTTCTATGTGGAGAAGAGTCTTGTTCAAATCCCTTTCAGCTTTTTTCCCGTTAGTGTTGCTGCTCTATAGAATAATGTCATCAGCGAAAAGTCCAATATTGGTTTTATGTGAAATTTTTTCTTCTATGCCTCCAATAAATAGGGTGAAGAGAGTTGGGCTAAGGAGTGATCCTTGTGGTAATCCTTGGTACAATTTGAAGGTTTTAGATAGAGTTCCATTATATTTGACCCTGATGTGTCTATTTTTAAGGAAATCATTTATCCAAGTGATAGCTTTTCCATCAATTTTGAAATGTTTGTATAATTTTGTAATTAACTTGTTTTTCCATACCTTATCAAAAGCTTGTGTAAGGTCTAAAAAGCAGCTATGGTGTGGTCAGTTGGTTTTTTGCTTTGTGCATCTTTTACCTTTTGTGTGAAAAATAAGAGTTGGTCTATTGTCCCATGTCTTTTCCTAAATCCATATGGTTCTTCTGGTAAGAGATTTATTGTGTCGGGGTGGTAGGTGAGTCGTCTGAGTATAATATTTTCCATTAATTTGCAGCAAATATATGTTAGGGAGATAGGTCGGTAGTTTTTTGGGTCATCAGCAGATTTGTCAAGTTTTTTAATGGGAATTATTGTTGCATTTTTACAGTCTTGAGGCAATTTTCCAGTTTTCCAAGAGTTATTGAAAATATTAAGAAGTCTTTCTTTGCCAATTTTGCCCAAGTTTGATATCATTCGGCCATGGATTCCATCTGGCCCAGGAGTCTTGTTTAGGTCAGTGTTTTCTAATGCATAAGCTAGCTCTTTCATATTGATTTTTTTCATGGAAAATATTATAAGTGCTGGTGACATTTTTACAGTCATGAATAATCTTTCGGGCCTTTTTTCAACCTTGATTTTACTACTTATTTGATATGAATTACCTAAAGGATTGGCAGCAATTTTGTCATTAGTTGCTGGTGTACCATCTGTATTCTTAATCATATTTGTGTTTTCAGTTTGTGGCTGGACTCTGTCAATTTGTTTTGCCTAATTTCAAAGTTTTGCATTTGGGTTTCTTGGGTTCAGGTTTTCACAAGTGTGTTTCCAATTTTCCCTTTTCACATTTACGTATAATCTTTTTTTATTTTTGCAAATACAATGTTCAGTTCAGTTCTACAATATTTTTGGTTTTGGGTGCACTTTTTGGTAGTTCATTTATTTTAGTTATAAGTGTTTGAATTTTTTTTGCCTGGTGTGTATAATTTGGAATACATTTCTTAATATTACCTCTTGGTATTGAAACGTTGGCTGCTTTAATAATGGTGTTTTCGAAAGATATCAAATTAGCCTTTTTGAAGTTCCAGAATTTTTCTTAATTGAGCTAGTTTTGGTCTTGGTGCTAATTTCTATCAAATTAGGCAAATGATCACTTCCAAAACTTTTCAATATTTGCTATTTGCATTTGTTGAAAATGTTAGGATAGTAAAAACTTATATCAAGGGCTTGTGCAGTATTATAGCTTGTAGGAATGATGGGTAGGATTCCCATCATTTAAGCACATGAAGGCATTGTCGTCAAATATGTTTGATAGTATTTTGCCTCTTGGGTTTGGCGTAGAACATCCCCATAGTTGATGTTTGGCATTAAGGTCACCTACAATAATAGTGTTGTCTGTAAGAAATTGAGCCATTGTTCCATCGTCAATAAATGTTTTGTTTGGAGGGTGAAACATATTGTATATGTTGATGGTTTAGGTTTGATTGAGGTAGACTTTGATACCTTGGGCTTCGAGGTCTAATGTGTTTGGAATATTAACGGTACAAATTCTTGATTAAAAATGCTAGGCCACGCTCTTTAACAGCACATACAGATGGATTCTCAGACCTTACCTCAAGTAATGGAGGGGCCGGAATTAACATAATACTGCAAGATGGAACAAACATCAAAATCAAAGAAGGAGCAGGACAGATTTCGTCAAACTTCACTTGTGAACTGACAGCTATCTGAAAGCCCTTGATGTATGCCTTAACCAACCATCCCTGCATCAGGCAGAAGGATTTTAATATACAGCGAATCCATATCCGCTCTAGAAGCAATTCAGAAGGGGGCAATACTAAATTCACACAGAAAATACACTCGTTACTTACCCAACTGGAACCATTGGAGAATAACTACATTCTACATTGAATCCCTGCCCATGCTGGGATCAGGGGTAATGAAATGGCATTCGAATTGGCAAAGGAAGCGAGAAAGTTGAGCCAAAGGAAAGAACAAATGTCATTATTTGACGCTGATTCTTTGTCAAAATACAATATAATTAAACAAAAAAAAAAGAAAAGATCAAAATGCGAAATAAACTCTGAGAGAAAAATGACAAAAACTATAACAAGACTTAGAACAAAACACTATAAAGGAATGACAATACATCCAGATGGCACAATAACCTATAGGGCATGCAACAATTGTCCTGGTGTGGAACTTACACCTACCCACATATTCTCATAGCCAGCAATGGCCGCAGCCTTGCAGAAATTTGACATAGACCCTGAGCAGCAGCTTTACACACCCAAGATAGTGGACATTGCTGCTGCTGTGATGGAGATGCATGGATACATCTGAGGCTCTTTATTGGACACGACAACAACCACGGCATTCCAGAGTAAAATAAATTATCAGAGATAGATACATATTTTTCAAATGAATTAAAATAAATATAATCGATACTGAGTGAGAGTTGAATTAAAAATATTAGAAATTTATTATATTCGGAAACAAACCGTATCTGAAATATCGATTTTCTTTTTGCTACATGTTTTAATTTGCATTTACCTATTTTACATATCTCTGATTGTATTTGAAAATCGTTAACCAATTCTTCATACTTTTGGCGAAGTTGTGTTTTATTAATTTGTTATTTGATATTATTAGGGTTCTTTCCTGGTATTCAAAAAGGAAAAATACATGTCAATCAATTATATTTTTCAATTTATCAAACAATTTGGCCGCTGAATCTCTGATTCTGGTAGAGCGCCATCTGGCGAATAAAATTGTAACTAAAATCAATTTCGAATTTTTCATAATTTGCCATAAAAAATCCCATTGCATCCTGAACACAATGGTGTTTACCGCATTGCTCTAGCGCAAATATTCGCGGGGTTATAAATTTTTCAAATAGTGCGCGACTTTTGTATAATAACTAGCCAAATGACCCGGGCAACGCCCGTGTTTTACCTGACTGTAGATGTTACAACGGTGATCCTTAGGTCGCTGGTTCAAATCCGGCTCGAGGGAGCCGGCCAGCTCGTGACCTCCCTGTGCGCGCGCATCCGTGACAGAGGCGGCCGGCCGATGAGGAATGAGGAAAGACGGTCGTGTCTATATTAATATTATTAATAATTATTATTATCATTAGAAATGATAATGATCATAATAATGATGCGCGCGCATCCGTGACAGATGCGGCCGGCCGATGAGGAATGAGGAAAGACGGTCGTGACTATATATATTAATAAATATATAAATATTCATTATAAAAAGTTATTATTAAAATTTACTAAAAGGAGAAAGAATTTAAAGTACGAATGTTTTTATTATTTATATAGTATTTATTATTTTTTTAAAACAGATTTTAATTTGAAAAAAAAAAAAAAAAAAAAAACAGATTTTAAAACAGATTCACGTATTCATTATTTTGAATATAATTAAATTCATTATTTTTTTATCACTCCCTCTCTATTCTCAGTTTCAAATATCAAAATCATTCAAATATTTAATTTATATTCTCATTTATTCCACCAATATTAGAAATGGCATCACCCAACTACATATGTACAAGTTGTTTGTTTATGACTAACGATATTAAAAGATACCATTGTCACCTCAGGTGTTGCCAAGTTAGAGAACAAGTTCATTGGAACCCAGAAATTGGACATTACATAAACGGTGGGCCTCGATATGGAAATCTACCAATCACCATCAACATTAGACCATCAAGCCATAATATTCCTAAGACAGCTAATAAAACTTTAATAAAAAATAAAGCAGGAAGGCCACCAACTCAAACCCCTGAATACCAACACCTAATGGAGGTGTTTCGTAATCAAGGGAAAATTTGTCATAGATGTAAAATCTGCGGCTATGAATCCAAACTGAAAGCAAATGTGATAAGACATATCAGTGGTAAACATCAGAAGATAAAGGGTTTTCAATGTCAAATTTGTGGTAAAACACAAAGTACCAAACAGAATTCAGAAATCCATATGAGGACAAAACATTTAAATGTAAGAAAATTCCCCTGTCGATTTTGTGGTGATTCTAAATCCACCAAACAAAATCTGGACCAACATATCCTTAGACATCATTCAGACCAAATTTCTGTTTTGCCCCCCACGGGACTTGATTCAACCCAAAATCCAGTGGAAGATCATAATAATTTCAATTTTTATGAAGACAATGATGGAATCTTGTATTATATGAGAAATAACCCAGGAGAGATCCCCCAAACTCCTGGTAACGATCCCAACATTAACCAATGGGAAAACCCTTCTGATGAAAACCCTTATTTACCAGAAGAGACTCATGAAATGCCCTATCAAGAACAATTCAATGCTGGACATAATAATGTAGAGAACCTTTCAAATTCGATAAATCATCCTCAGATGAATACTGAATTTTATGATAACGACGATGGAAACATGTCTTACAAGAGAAATAACCCAGGAGAGGTTCCCCAAACTCCTGGTAACTATAACAATCCCAACATAAACCAATGGGAAAACCCTTCTGATAGAATCCCCTATTTACCAGGAGAGACCCAACAAATTCCCGAGAAGGAACAATTTAATGCTGGGCAATGTGATGGAGAGGACATTCCAATTATGGATTATTTTGCCTGGGATGAACACATTTTGAACTCCTAAATAATTATTTTGTATAACACTACAAAATAGTTTATATATATATACAGTTAAACCTGTATAGCGCCCCCTCTAAAGTCTGGCAAGTCAATGTTTTCTTTTAAAATGTATATACAATCTTCAACCAACAATGACTACAACAAATAAGGTATATATTTGTTATGTATATATGTATTATAAAAATGGATAAAAATAAAAAATTCATATTACCTAATATTTTGCATTCTATTTTATTTTATAACTAGGTTTTTTTCAGTACACACAAATCTTTTATTAATACACCATTCTAATACAGATTCTCCTCTTATTGCTGGCTTGTAATTAAATCTACATGAGGAGTTTTTATAATATTGATACAACAAGGTACTTTTATTAAATTCCCATATTCAAATATATAGAGAGAAGAACCTCCCTGTAAAGGACAACAACTAATTACAGAGCCAAAGTGTCTTTTAGGAAGAAGTGTCCTCTTACTGGAGAGTGAACTTTAACAGAAAACTTCAACGATTATGACTTCTCGAATAGACGTCCTTAATATTAATCAAATATATCTACATCAACATTCTCGACGTTTCAGTGATTCAAAGAAAAATGACCCAATAATAAAAGAAGAAGTAAACCTACACAAAACAAAGCTATATTTCATTAATATTAAGGACGGCTATTCGAGAATTCATAATCGTAAAGGTCCTCTGAGACTTGAAAGCAGACAACTATACAAATATTACGGAAATTGGTAATTTACTATTGTGAATCTCTTGGCTTAAGTATATAAAATTTTACTTACCGCGCTTTCAAATCTTTTGACTTTTCCAATTCTTCTTGTAGCATATTAATATATACTAGGATATTTTAATATTACCGATTTTTTAAAGTTAATTAATTTGTTAGTCTTGATTTTTTTCGCCACTTAGAACTTTTATATTTTATTGGAAATAGTTTTGATTAAATCAAAATTAGTTTAATCGTTATTTGAGGCTACTATCAATGTTGATTCATCTTTATGTGCTTGTTGTATATTATTAATAAGTTCAGTATCTTTTTTTTTTGTTGTACTGCTTTTGTATAGGATTTAGGTTTGGGCAGTTCTTTAAATATATTTTTTCAAATTTTCTTTCAATTGCTTTATCAATTAAATTTTGTTTATTTAAATCTTCTCAATATTCCTTTCCACTTTTTGCCTCATTTATCATAGAACACAAATAAGATATATCATTTTTTGTGAGATTCTTTTCATTGGTTTTAAACTTTTTATCGAAAATTTTAACGGAAAAGAATGGCCTTTGAAACTTTCATATACACACCGCACAGTCAAGGTTAAAACTTGAAATAAAAAAATATATTTTAAGAAGAAAGAGAAAATGGTCATCTTGGATGTCTTTAATAAAGTTCTCCGTTTATATATCTTTCAGAGTTATTGTCTGAATCCCGATATAGGTACAACTTCCTAAAGTTTTGTCTATGATTGTATGGTTTAGGACTTCAACCCAAAAAGAGTCTAATGTGAGGCCACCTCCAGGAGAGACCTGGTTTAGCCATGTTCTGGGTGGTCTCTCATGGGAGACTCTACTAAATATTAAACCCGATTCGCCTTTTTTCTTCTCAAGTCAATTTTACACTTAGCTAACTAACTTTTATGCCCAACAAACATGAAGCAACAATTTTTCTGACAAAATAAAAATTTAAATTAGTCTAGTACTTAATTAACCGTTCAACTATTGTATTAATTTTAGATATTTTGTTGTCTTTCATTTATATTTATACTGAAAATCAACTCTCAAAAAAGTATTCTGAACAAACAATGTGGACATAGGCTGTGAGGACAGGAGAGAGATTGACACTGATTTATAACAATGTCCATATAAGATTATATAAAGAGAGAGAGAGAGATAAATACGAATAATTATAAATTTATAAACATGTTTCTAGCATTGCTCTTCCTCAAGGAACAAATATAGTTGAATAGTACTTGATAGAAATATTAATGGGGGGAATATAGCTACATGTACATTACACCTATATTTTGATATGGATAATGAATGGTTCAAGAAAGTGATAACGTGGAAGAGGTGACGAGGAGACGATTTCATTTTGTCTAACATACTTGAAGTTAAAATATGTATGTAAATAATCTTTATTTATTGTATAATTTATTGCTCTGAAATGTAAATAACTTTCACTCTATCTCTAAAACTATAAATAAATTGTATATACAGGGTGTACCAGGTAAATTGGGAATTTCAACAATGGTATTTTAACTGAAATATTTTGCAAGTAAAAATTAAAATATCCGAATGAAATTTGACACAGTAGTAGATAAAAGGATATAGTTTTTATTTATTCAATGTAGTTTCCATTATTAGCTACAACAGTCTCGAGGCGAGTGCGGAATGAAGCACAGGCCTTGGCGACGATGACCTTGTCCATTTTAAAAGAAAACATTGACACTCCAGACTTTAGAGGGGTCGCTATACAGGTTCAACTGTATATATATACAAACTATTTTGTAGTGTTATACAAAATAATTATTTAGGATTTCAAAATGTGTTCATCCCAGGCAAAATAATCCATAATTGGAATGTCCTCTCCATTATATTGCCCAGCATTCTGGTGGATTAAATTGGCGAAACCGCTGGGAGGGTTCACCACTGATGAGCCAAGCCCTCCCAATATATTTTTTCATCGCAGTAAGGACAGTAGAAGTTCGTTTTATGTATAAAAGAAACATTCACGCTTTTAAATCCTTTTATTTTATATGTATAGATGGCGCGTTATTGCTTTGTGTTAAGTTATTCCTAATGACCTTGTCTTTATAGTTTGCTGAAGAGCATTGCTCGAAGCAAATATTTGAATGTAATTCTACTGTCCTATAAGCTTATGTCCATAGTTTACTTGAAAACCATTTCTAAGATTCCATCCTACAGTGTAGTATATAAAAGCAGAATGATCCAATACAGTATTAGAGCTCTGAGAAGCGGTCTGATGGATTAAATTGGCGAAACCGCTGGGAGGGTTCACCACTGATGAGCCAAGCCCTCCCAATATATTTTTTCATCGCAGTAAGGACAGTAGAAGTTCGTTTTATGTATAAAAGAAACATTCGCGCTTTTAAATCCTTTTATTTTATATGTATAGATGGCGCGTTATTGCTTTGTGTTAAGTTATTCCTAATAGCTTATAGATGGAAATTTTAGCCATAGATTTGCCCCAGCCACTTTGCCAGCTAAACACCTCTTTGGCAGATTGTAAAGATTCCATTAGATCCCGTGTGGATCTCATGGAATAAAGTCCGCCCTAGGCTGACGAGGGCCATTAGACCGAAACCATGGACTCTAGGTGGACGCACTCTCCAAGATGCACCATGCTGGGGTCGAGAGGCCCCCTCCACCGTCCGCTACCCCGCTGGACGACTTGGTCCATTCCTTGTCTGAACAGATGGCGCTGTTGGAGGAACGTCTGGGATCGTGTGAGTAGCCCAACACATGGAGCTAAGATCACGTTAGAAAACTTGCTTCATACTACATTATAACATCAACGTAATCTCAATATAGGTTTTTTAAACATAAAATTGCATATAATATAGCATAAAAGGGAAAACGCCACTTTGCGTGCAGATTGTTTTTTAATGTATATATATATATATATACAGTATAACCTCCCTTTAGCGGACACCTCTCCACAAAGGACAGTTTTCATTTGCAAAACTACCATTTTTACAATTTAGAAACTCTCCGGTAAGAGGACACCTTTCCTCAAAAGACACTTTGGCTCTGCAATTAGGTGTTGTCCTTTACAGGGAAGTTCTACTATATATATATTATAGTGGTAAATTATTTACAATAACCTTTTTTCAAATACAGTAGACAAATAGTTCCTTTAAAAGGACAACAGAGGGATGTCAACAAGTTGGAATTAAAGTAATAAAGAAAGGTTGATATGTGAATAATTCACGACTAAATAGCATAAAATGATATGTAAAACAATAGGTTATGCAAATTTTATTTCGTTTTCACATTGAATTAAAAGAGTTATTTGAAAGCCTACAAAACTGTAAAACAACACTTGAAGTATAATATATTGTATTATAAGTTACTTTATGTATTATTTATGAACGGATTAATACGTCCAGGTTAGCCTAGTGGACATGGCATCTCCCCGGTAAGCGGAACATTGTAGGTTCGATTCCCATCCCTGAACACTTTTATTTTTCAGTTCATCATTACTTTCCATAATTCACCCTTTCTTAGCTCGTCCAAAAAGGTTAGAAATAGTCAATATTTCACCTTGAAATAAATTTTGATTTTTCATTGAAAAGAAACTCATGCGGTGTAACTTCACGTGTTGTTTCACAATCACAAGCCGCAGTGTATTATAACAACTGTACTGTGTCTACAGGCTCCTGTAACCACTGACATCCTCAGCCTGCCTCTACCTGTATATATTGTGTCCCCTAATTTATTTCTTCATTTTTATACCGCGAGATGGAAAATAAATATTTCTACACAAATGGCTTATTTTTTGTGCTTTCTTTCACTGGAAATTTACATAAAACACCTTCTCACTGTTGGTATGTTAGGTCACATAATGGAGATCAAAGAATCAATTCATAATTTAAAGGAATTAAAGGTTTGTAAGTGCAAAGGTCGTACTGCTTTTCACATGTGTAGACATGTGGTGCATTTACAGTAAAAGCAGTTGATTACTTCTACTCACCATGATTATCTTGGCCTGTACTATGCGTACGCGGATTGGCAAAAATAAAATTCCGCTAGCGGGAATAAGTCTATTATGTATAAAATCAATAAATGATATAACTATAACAAGACTTAGAACAAAACACTATGAAGGAATGACAATACATCCAGATGACACAAGAACCTACAGGACATGCAACAACTGTCCTGGTGTGGAATTAACACCTACTCACATATTCTCATGTCCAGCAATGGCCGCAGCCTTGAAGAAAATTGACATGGACCCAGAACAGCAGCTTTACACACTCAAGATAGTTGACATTGCTGCTGCTGTGATATAGATGCATTGAGACATCTGAGGCTCTTCATTGGACACGACAACAACAATACAGTATACACACACAAAGGCGGAGTTTGAGCAAAATATAGTATTTATAAATATAAAGTGAAAACATAAATTTCATATAAGCAGAATTAATATGCAAATTTGTGCTGAGAAATTTATCAAATTAAAAACATTGGTCTGGAATTAAAAGAGAATTTCTCAGAACAAGGGGAGGGAAATGACAATGTTCCCCCAGTTTGGCTGACCTCTGTATCAGAGATGGCTGTACTACATAGATGGAGTCAAGTTTTGACATTTATTTTGACGGGAGAGATGCCCTATGCTTCTATGGATGAGGATACAGGTTGTCACCAAGTGGCATCTTTGATTCAAAGGTTTCCATCAGTGGGCCACTCCTGACAGTCTTTTGAGTTTCCAGTTAGCAACACTCTTGTGACTATAGAAATAATTACAATCATTAAAACAGAAATCATTCTCATTAGGGGGTTTCTTCAATATTGATTTTAATGCTCTATTCACAGGGTTCTACTCACAAGGTAGTGGGACAAAAACTGACATGCAGGCGAGAAATCAATGGATAAAGGTGTCACTGGGTTATTGACAGTGTCACAGGGATCTTGACATAAACCAATGGGAAAACCCTTCTGATAGAATCCCCTATTTACCAGAAGAGAACCAACAAATGCCCTATCTGGAACAATTTAATGCTGGGCAATATAATGGAGAGGACTTTTCAAATATGAATTATTACCCTCAGACGAACACATTTTAAATCCTAAATAATTATTTTGGATAACACATTACCAAATAGTTTATGTATATACTTTAAAATATTATTTTTATTTTTGATGGACACTGCATATAAGCTACGAATATCCTACAAGCGCTTTAGGTGAAAAAAAAAATATAATAACGAAATCTCAATAATCTCAACCAATAATGTATATGTAAATATATGTATTATAAAAAAGTATAAAAATTTAAATTTACATATTACCTCATATTTTGCATTCTATTTTATTTTAAAACTTGTTTTTTTTAATACGCACAAATCCTTTATTAAGACACCAGTCTTATACAGATTCTCCTCTCTCATTGCCGGCTTGTAATTAAATCCACATAAGGAGTTTTTATAATATTGATACAACAAGGTACTTTTATTAAATTCCCATATTTAATTACATATAGAGAAGAACCTCCCTGTAAAGGAAACAATTAATTACAGAGCCAAAGTGCCCTTTAAAGAGAGGTGTCCTCTCACTGGAGAGTTACAAAATCGTTTGAAATGGTAATTTTACAAATGAAAACTATCCTTTATAGAAAAGTGTCTACTAGCGTGAGTATCCTTTAATCAAGCTAAACTATTTACATTTGTAATACAGTAGAACCTCACTTTAGCGGATACCTCTCCACAAAGGAAAGTTTTCATTTGCAAAATTACCATTTTTACAATTTAGCAACTCTCTGGTAATAGGGCACCTCTCCATAAAAGATACTTTCGCTCTGCAATTAGGTGTTATTTACAGGGAGGTTCTACTGTAACAACTCTCCGGTAAGCGGACATCTCTCCCTAAAGGACACTTTGGCTCTGCAATTAGGTGTCTTTTACAGGGAGGTTCTATTGTAACAATTCTCCGCTAAGAGGACACCTCTACATAAAGGACACTTTGAATCAACAATTAGATGTTGTCCTTTACAGGGAGGTTATACTGTATTCAAAATAATCCCGTGCCCTTATTTAAACATATATTGCATTTTTATTTCCAATTTTCGTAACATTTTATATAGTTGTCTGCTCTTAAGTCTCAGAGGAACTTCAACGATATGACTTCTCGAATAGCCGTCCTTAATATTAATGGAATATATCTACATCATCTAATTAATTATTGAATTCTCGACATTCGGTGACTCCCTGTTTCTCTCCTCAGGGAGGACAGAATGACGGCGAGTAACTGAAACGTCAAGAATTCAATAAATAATTGTTTTATGTAGCTATATTTCTTACAAATACCCTACTATAGTTGAAATTATAGGTATAATGTACGTGTAGCTATTCCAGATGCATATATACAGGGTGATCCAAAATTCTTGCACAACTTTAAAAATCAATAACTCCGCGAATATTTGCGGTAGGGCAATGCGGTAAGCACCATTGTGTTCAGGATTCAATGGAATATTTAGGGCAAATAATGAAAAATTCAAAATTATTTTAGGTACAATTTTATTAGCTAGATGGTGCTCTAACAGAATCAGATTCAGCTGTCAAAATGTTGGATAAATTGACAATATAACTGATCGACACGTATTTTCCCTTTTTGAATACCAGGAAATAACCCTTATAAATCAAATGATAAATTAATAAAACACCATTTTGCCAAAAGTTGTAAAATTGGATGACGATTTTTAAATGCAATCCGAGATATGTAGAATAGGTAAATGCAAATTAAAACTTGTAGCAAAAGAAAAAATTATTTTTCAGATGGGTTTTGTGAAATAGATTGAATGTTTGAAAACACTGCCGATATCTATACACGATTTTTTTGAAATGTAAATATAGAACTAAAAATTATGATGGCACTACTAATAGGATTTCTTGCTTTAAGAAATGTATAGTTTCTTGATAAATTTAACTGTATATTTGTCCTTTTTATTTATTACAAAACACACGCTATATCCTATGTGAATATTTTCATGTAAATGTTTAATCTATTTTATGTACATAGTTTTTAAATATACAGGGTCTACCAGGTAAATTGGGACTAACTTTGACAGTCCATAAAACAAAAACTACTTGAGATTAAAAACTTGTTTTTTTTTTCATTATGTAGCCATATTCATGTAAAATGCAACAGTACATGTGTGCGCAGTGTAGTGATGAAGAGTAACCGAGAATTTGAAAATCGAGCTGCCATCATCGTTGCTCTGCGCGCCGGAAGGAGCCCCAAAGAGATAGTGGATTTTCTTAAGTTGCCCAAAACCACTATTTATCGTGTCAAGAAGCAGTTTGATGAGGCCGACAGTAACAAAGAGGGGATAGCTACAAGGAAAAAGCACTCGCGTCGATCGGACAGGGTAAGAGGCGAAGAATTTGTCAAAAATGTCAAGGAGAAGATTGATGGAAACCCTGGGAAGAGCATGAGGGCCATAGCCAAGGAAATGGACGTTGACTCTATGACAATTGTCAGAACTATCCATGAGGACCTTGGTCTCAAGTCTTATGCCCTTCGGAAAGGTCAGTTGCTGACTGAGAATATGAAGAATAACAGAAAAGGAAAGGCTGCTGCCCTCCTCAACAACCTGAAACACGACTCTTTTGGCATGCTAAGGTTCTTCTCTGACGAAAAGAACTTTGACGTGGACCAAAAGGTAAATCCCAGGAATGATCGCTGGATCTGTAAAGACCCCTCAGAGATACCTGTCGTGACGCACACGAAATTTCCTGCCTCCGTAATGGTCCTTGGCGTTATCAGCAGTGAAGGTGATGTCATGCCTCCCCATTTCTTTGAGAAGGGCCTTAGGATGAACGCTGACACCTACATCAATGTTCTGGAGACCGTTGTGAAGCTTTGGATGGACATGGTGGCCGCAGGAAGGAAGTATGTCTTCCAACAGGACTCAGCTCCAGCCCATAAGGCAAAAAAGACACAATCGTGGCTGACACTTAACGTCCCTAGTCACTGGGGTCCTGATATTTGGCCCCCTAATTCTCCAGATTGCAATCCCCTCGACTACTATGTATGGGGCGTTGTTGAGAGAGATGTCAACAAAGCTCCTCATACCACCATCCAGTCTGTCAAGAAAGCAGTTCACACGGTGATGACCCAAATGGACAAGGTCATCGTCGCCAAGGCCTGTGCTTCATTCCGCACTCGCCTCGAGACTGTTGTAGCTAATAATGGAAACTACATTGAATAAATAAAAACTATATCCTTTTATCTACTACTGTGTCAAATTTCATTCGGATATTTTAATTTTTACTTGCAAAAAATTTCAGTTAAAATACCATTGTTGAAATTCCCAATTTACCTGGTACACCCTGTATATACAATTTATTTATAGTTTTAGAGATAGAGTGAAAGTTATTTACATTTCAGAGCAATAAATTATACAATAAATAAAGATTATTTACATACATATTTTAACTTCAAGTATGTTAGACAAAATGAAATCGTCTCCTCGTCACCTCTTCCACGTTATCACTTTCTTGGACCATTCATTATCCATATTAAAATATAGGTGTAATGTACATGTAGCAATATTCCATTAATATTTCTATCAAGTACTATTTAACTATATTTGTTCCTTGAGGAAGAGCAATGCTAGAAACATGTTTATAAATTTATAATTATTCGTATTTTTCTCTCTCTATATATAATCTTATATGGACATTGTTATAAATCAGTTTCAATCTCTCTCCTGTCCTCACAGCCTATGTCCACATTGTTTGTTCAGAATACTTTTTTGAGAGTTGATTTTCAGTATAAATATAAATGAAAGACAACAAAATATCTAAAATTGATACAATAGTTGAACGGTTAATAAGTACTAGACTAATTTAAATTTTTATTTTGTCAGAAAAATTGTTGCTTCATGTTTGTTGGGCATAAAAGTTAGTTAGCTAAGTGTAAAATTGACTTGAGAAGAAAAAAGGCGAATCGGGTTTAATATTTAGTAGAGTCTCCCATGAGAGACCACCCAGAACATGGCTATACCAGGTCTCTCCTGGAGGTGGCCTCACATTAGACTCTTTTTGGGTTGAAGTCCTAAACCATACAATCATAGACAAAACTTTAGGAAGTTGTACCTATATCGGGATTCAGACAATAACTCTGAAAGATATATAAACGGAGAACTTTATTAAAGACATCCAAGATGACCATTTTCTCTTTCTTCTTAAAATATATATTTTTATTTCAAGTTTTAACCTTGACTGTGCGGTGTGTATATGAAAGTTTCAAAGGCCATTCTTTTCCGTTAAAATTTTCGATAAAAAGTTTAAAACCAATGAAAAGAATCTCACAAAAAATGATATATCTTATTTGTGTTCTATGATAAATGAGGCAAAAAGTGGAAAGGAATATTGAGAAGATTTAAATAAACAAAATTTAATTGATAAAGCAATTGAAAGAAAATTTGAAAAATATATTTAAAGAACTGCCCAAACCTAAATCCTATACAAAGGCAGTACAACAAAAAAGATACTGAACTTATTAATAATATACAACAAGCACATAAAGATGAATCAACATTGATAGTAGCCTCAAATAACGATTAAACCAATTTTGATTTAATCAAAACTATTTCCAATAAAATATAAAAGTTCTAAGTGGCAAAAAAAATCAAGACTAACAAATTAATTAACTTCAAAAAATCGGTAATATTAAAATATCCTAGTATATATTAATATGCTACAAGAAGAATTGGAAAAGTCAAAAGATTTGAAAGCGCGGTAAGTAAAATTTTATATACTTAAGCCAAGAGATTCACAATAGTAAATTACCAATTTCCGTAATATTTGTATAGTTGTCTGCTTTCAAGTCTCAGAGGACCTTTACGATTATGAATTCTCGAATAGCCGTCCTTAATATTAATGAAATATAGCTTTGTTTTGTGTGGGTTCACTTCTTCTTTTATTATTGGGTCATTTTTCTTTGAATCACTGAAACGTCGAGAATGTTGATGTAGCTATATTTGATTAATATTAAGGACGTCTATTCGAGAAGTCATAATCGTTGAAGTTTTCTGTTAAAGTTCACTCTCCAGTAAGAGGACACTTCTTCCTAAAAGACACTTTGGCTCTGTAATTAGTTGTTGTCCTTTACAGGGAGGTTCTTCTCTCTATATATTTAAATATGGGAATTTAATAAAAGTACCTTGTTGTATCAATATTATAAAAACTCCTCATGTAGATTTAATTACAAGCCAGCAATAGGAGAGGAGAATCTGTATTAGAATGGTGTATTAATGAAAGATTTGTGTGTACTGAAAAAAACCTAGTTATAAAATAAAATAGAATGCAAAATATTAGGTAATATGAAATTTTTATTTTTATCCATTTTTATAATACATATATACATAACAA
This sequence comes from Cordylochernes scorpioides, assembly GCA_030710605.1. Taxonomy (NCBI): domain Eukaryota; kingdom Metazoa; phylum Arthropoda; class Arachnida; order Pseudoscorpiones; family Chernetidae; genus Cordylochernes; species Cordylochernes scorpioides. The sequence goes on from CP092883.1 coordinate 62,217,677, forward strand.
ATATATACCTTATTTGTTGTAGTCATTGTTGGTTGAAGGTTGTATATACATTTTAAAAGAAAACATTGACTTGCCAGACTTTAGAGGGGGCGCTATACAGGTTTAACTGTATATATATATAAACTATTTTGTAGTGTTATACAAAATAATTATTTAAGAGTTCAAAATGTGTTCATCCCAGGCAAAATAATCCATAATTGGAATGTCCTCTCCATTACATTGCCCAGCATTAAATTGTTCCTGCTCGGGAATTTGTTGGGTCTCTCCTGGTAAATAGGGGATTCTATCAGAAGGGTTTTCCCATTGGTTTATGTTGGGATTGTTATAGTTACCAGGAGTTTGGGGAACCTCTCCTGAGTTATTTCTCTTGTAAGACATGTTTCCATCGTCGTTATCATAAAATTCAGTATTCATCTGAGGATGATTTATCGAATTTGAAAGGTTCTCTACATTATTATGTCCAGCATTGAATTGTTCTTGATAGGGCATTTCATGAGTCTCTTCTGGTAAATAAGGGTTTTCATCAGAAGGGTTTTCCCATTGGTTAATGTTGGGATCGTTACCAGGAGTTTGGGGGATCTCTCCTGGGTTATTTCTCATATAATACAAGATTCCATCATTGTCTTCATAAAAATTGAAATTATTATGATCTTCCACTGGATTTTGGGTTGAATCAAGTCCCGTGGGGGGCAAAACAGAAATTTGGTCTGAATGATGTCTAAGGATATGTTGGTCCAGATTTTGTTTGGTGGATTTAGAATCACCACAAAATCGACAGGGGAATTTTCTTACATTTAAATGTTTTGTCCTCATATGGATTTCTGAATTCTGTTTGGTACTTTGTGTTTTACCACAAATTTGACATTGAAAACCCTTTATCTTCTGATGTTTACCACTGATATGTCTTATCACATTTGCTTTCAGTTTGGAATTATAGCCGCAGATTTTACATCTATGACAAATTTTCCCTTGATTACGAAACACCTCCATTAGGTGTTGGTATTCAGGGGTTTGAGTTGGTGGCCTTCCTGCTTTATTTTTTATTAAAGTTTTATTAGCTGTCTTAGGAATATTATGGCTTGATGGTCTAATGTTGATGGTGATTGGTAGATTTCCATATCGAGGCCCACCGTTTATGTAATGTCCAATTTCTGGGTTCCAATGAACTTGTTCTCTAACTTGGCAACACCTGAGGTGACAATGGTATCTTTTAATATCGTTAGTCGTAAACAAACAACTTGTACATATGTAGTTGGGTGATGCCATTTCTAATATTGGTGGAATAAATGAGAATATAAATTCAATATTTGAATGATTTTGATATTTGAAACTGAGAATAGAGAGGGAGTGATAAAAAAAATAATGAATTTAATTATATTCAAAATAATGAATACGTGAATCTGTTTTAAAATCTGTTTTTTTTTTTTTTTTAATTAAAATCTGTTTTAAAAAAATAATAAATACTATATAAATAATAAAAACATTCGTACTTTAAATTCTTTCTCCTTTTAGTAAATTTTAATAATAATTTTTATAATGAATATTTATATATTTATTAATATATATAGTCACGACCGTCTTTCCTCATTCCTCATCGGCCGGCCGCATCTGTCACGGATGCGCGCGCATCATCATTATGATCATTATCATTATCTAATGATAATAATTATTATTAATAATATTAATATAGTCACGACCGTCTTTCCTCATTCCTCATCGGCCGGCCGCCTCTGTCACGGATGCGCGCGCACAGGGAGGTCACGAGCTGGCCGGCTCCCTCGAGCCGGATTTGAACCAGCGACCTAAGGATCACCGTTGTAACATCTACAGTCAGGTAAAACACGGGCGTTGCCCGGGTCATTTGGCTAGTTATTATACAAAAGTCGCGCACTATTTGAAAAATTTATAACTCCGCGAATATTTGCGCTAGAGCAATGCGGTAAACACCATTGTGTTCAGAATGCAATGGGATTTTTTATGGCAAATAATGAAAAATTCGAAATTGATTTTAGTTACAATTTTATTCGCCAGATGGCGCTCTACCAGAATCAGAGATTCAGCGGCCAAATTGTTTGATAAATTGAAAAATATAACTGATCGACACGTATTTTTCCTTTTTGAATACCAGGAAAGAACCCTAATAATATCAAATAACAAATTAATAAAACACCACTTCGCCAAAAGTATGAAGAATTGGTTAACGATTTTCAAATACAATCAGAGATATGTAAAATAGGTAAATGCAAATTAAAACATGTAGCAGAAATATTTATATTTTATATGGGGTTTTGTGAAATAGATTGAATGTTTGAAAAACACTGCTGATATCAATACACGAATTTTGAAATGTTAATATAGTACCAAAAATTATGATGGCACTATTAATAGGATTTCTTGCTATAAGAAATGTGTAGTTTCTTGACTGATTGGCGACCCTTGACTATTTAACGGGATATTTGTCATGATCCAACAAATGAAATATATAGGGGAGTGACAAAATATATTTGTCGTACTTTATTCCAAATATCCTATGGGCTTGTCAAATGTTATCATTGTTTATTATACTGTACACAATTTTAAAAAATGTGTCCCATCAAATAAAAATAATTTTTAAATCGACCTTTTGCGTTGAAAAACGTGGTAGTAAAATCATTTTGTATTTTTTTTTCACGAAATTTCGAAAGTTATTGGTGTACAGAAAATATTCCTTATGCTATTTCTTCTAATGAGCGAAAAGCGAAAACTAAACATAAGGGGGAAATGGTGTGTACCAGTGTTATTCGAGAAGTTATAACACTCTGGTTTGCACGACATAATATGCGAGAAAATGACAAACAAAATATTACTGTACACAAAAAAAAGAGTCAAGATGTGAGGACAGCATTTATTATCCCCATATCTCAACACAAAGAGCTGCAAAATATTGGTAGATAATATAATACATGGCGGCTTATATAACACATGAGGTACTGCCTTCTCTCTTGTATTAGGTCACAATCCTTGCTCAATGTGTCACCCTTCATTCTCAATCACCGCCTGCTGACGATAAATGACAGAATGGACAGCATTAAATAACATATCTGTTGAAATTGATAAAACCTGCCATCTGATAGAAGCCTTCAACATGGCCAATGTGGTAGGCCAGCATCGATAAACACACGATTTAATGTACCCCCATAAACAAAAATCGCAAGGCGTCAAATCTGGTGATCTTGTAGGCCACTGGTATATAAAGTGGCGACTTATCACACGATTTTCACCGAACGTATCCTTCAGAAATTGTTTGGCACCTCGGGAGATATGAGGAGGCCCTCCATCTTTCATGAATGTTATTTCGCTTAGTGCTTTTGCCCTGCAATATGAGAATACCCTTTTCTCTCAAAAGTTGAACATAACGTTCATCAGTTACAAAAACGGTTTTAAAAGTTCTTCCATTGATTTTTCAAAGAAAAATGGCCCAATAATAAAAGAAGTGAACCCACACAAAACTGTAACTCTAGGCTGGTAAAGTGGCATTTCTGTAAAAATCTTAGGGTTTTCTGTTGCCCAAATGCGGCTGTTTTGAATGTTAAATTCTCTGTTTAGAGAAAAGTGATCATCATCTGTCCACAGAACATTCGACAGCCAGTTTTCATCAATATCAATTTACCGGAAAACCCATGCAGCGATTTCTTGACGCATCTCAGAATCGCCAACTTTCAGCTCGTGAAATCTTTGAATTTTGTATGGGTACACACAATAAAGACATTAAGTGAAGCGTCTTCGGATATCACAATCATACTCGGCGAATTTAACGCCAAAAGTTCAATTTGGGGATCACCTGTCCAGGATAACAAAAGTCAGCAGGTTGAGGACATGCTAACCGACCTCGACCTTACACCGTTAAATAACGGAGAGAACACCTACCTATCTAAGTCCACAGGCACAGAATCCGCAATAGACATCACAGCGATAAATTACAACATCGCACCCACAACACAATGGAAAACCCTGAGAGGTGCAATCAGTGACCACAGACCAATTTTAACAACCCTAAACTTCAAAATTGAGAATGTCCATTAGAATAAAAGAACATGGAACTTTAGGAAAGCCGACTTGAAAAAAATTCACAGAAAAGCTTGAAGAACTGTGCAACGAAAAATTGAATTACAGAACGCTTGACAAAAACTTGGAAAAATTCTCTTCGAACATTTCAAAAGCTGTAAAAGCATCGATACCTAGAGGTAGACGTAAAGACCTGTGGATACCTTACTGGAAGGACCACAACATCGAGGCAATGATTTCAGAGAGAGAGACAATATCAATGAACTTCTTAAAACAAATAAAACAGAAGAAAACAGAAAGGAACTCATTTAAATTAGTCACAAAATAGAACAATAAATTTGGATATGCAAACAAGAAAAATGGCAGAATTCTGCGAGAAAATGGATCCAAGAAAGGACAGCCAACACTGGAATATGATTAGAGTGTTAGAGAACAATCAAAACCAACACCAATCCTCCAATACTCTAACCGATATGAATAGAACAGCGAGAACGAGAACAAACAGATGGCTGACATAATTGCTGAATATCTTTCAAGCACTCCCATACTCAACTATACGAATGAAGACAGGACTCTAAAAATAATATAAACCAGTTAGTTAAACAAGCAAGAAACTTACATCAACAAGATATTTTCTCGAAAGACTTCACACTGAATGAGCTAAACTTATCAATAAAAAAATCCAAGAGGTCACCAAGAGATAATCTAATCTTTGGTCAAATGATTAAACACTTTGAAGACAAAGCTAATTATCAACTCCTACGAATACTGAACATTTCATGGCAAACTGTTAAACTACCAAAGAATTGGAAGATATCAATTATATTTCAAATACTGAATCCAAACAAAGATGCCAAGGAATACAAGAACTATGGGCAATTGCTCTCACCAGCATACTTTGTAAAATACCAGAACAAATTATCCACTCTAGGCTCATAGTCTGGCTCACTAACAATAATAAAATAAACTTCTACCAAACTCTCTATAGATCCAGATACTGTACAACTGATCAATTGTTCTACTTCTGTCAATCAATAATAGATTCTTTCCAGGAAAACTGCCAAAGACAACGGCCATATTCCTTGATATGACCTCAGCTTTTGATCGAGTGTGGAGGGAGAAATTACGTGAAAAGCTGCACAACATCGGAGTAAGAGAACAACCTTAATCTGGATTGCAGACTTCTTAAGGGGAAGAAGGTTAAAAGTTCAGGTCAATGGAGAATTTTCCAAGGAAGAAAGAACATGGGCTGGTGTACCTCAAGGATCTGTGCTCAGTCCTCTACTCTATCTGCTATATATTAACGACATCCATCCTTACCTCACTGAAGACACAAAGGTTGCCTGTTATGCAGATGATATAGCCATATGGCACACAAGTAGAAGCATAGAAAAATCGTAAAAAATACTGAACACATCAATGAGAGGACTGGAGAAGTGGGCAATGGAACTCCAAATGACCATAAACCCAATAAAACCAAACCTATGCGTCTTCTCCACTCACAGGGAAAAAGGCATAAATATAACCACAAAATAAGCATAAACAAACAAATAATTGATAAAATTAGAAATCCATAATCCATCCTAGGTGTGATACTGCCGTCCTGGATCTTTCAAGTTGGTCTCGAGGACCACGCCATCACCATCTCCTAAGCGGCGAAGTACGCGATCTACGTATTCATCGTAGATCGCAAAATGCGTGGTATCGCTGGAGACCCACTGGCGATTCTCCACCAAACTCTGCAGCACTGGCAGAGGCGCCATATTCATTGTACATATTGTATATAATGCATATTATATTTTTTTAATAGTGCAGACTGTGCATGTATTGACAAGATGTCAACAAAATTATTTTAATTATTATTGATGAGGAATTGGAATTTTCAGAACACATAATTAGCACCTCAAATAGAGCTATCAGAAAACTAAACATTCTGAGAAGGCTATGTGGAACAAATTGAGGAGCAAAACCCAGAATTCTCAGAACAACATATACCACCTTAATAAGGCCGATAATGGAATATGCAACACCGGTCTGGGCTCCCTCAAGCTCATCACTAAAAGTAAGACTAGACAGTGTTCAAGCAAAAGCGGCCAAAATAATCACTGGTGCTGTTTCATCCACCAACAATGAGAAAATTCAGAGAGAATGTGTTCTAGACCTACTCGCTCGAAAGCAGAAGACAAAATAAAAAAACTTGGATCGGCACTTCGGAAACGAGGAACCAGAGGACGAGATCTCTCTGACCACTTGTGGTTTGGTAGATCCGCCCTTTTCGGAGAATGAGGTGAAACTGACGGCTTTCAAGTTCGGGAAAAGGAAATCTCCTGGTCCCGAAGAGATCGATAACACGGTCGTGAAAGCCCTGATAAGGAGGCACCCATCGCTTCTTTCCAGGTTATTCAATAGGTGCCTGGACACTGGTACATTTCCTGAGGCATGGAAGGTTGCCCGAGTAGTGCTTCTCGAAAAGTCTGGTTTATATGATTATTGTATGCTTTCTTTACTAGTGTGTCTAGGTAAGGTCCTGGATAGCCTACTAGCTCAGCGACTGAAGCACTGGCTAGAGAGTAATGAGCTCCTTTCCTCTTTCCAAAATGGTTTTAGGGAAGGGAAGTCCACAACCACAGCTCTGAACGAGGTGTTAGAGGTAATTGAGATGGGCTTAAATAAGGGTGCTTGGGTTCTTTTCGTGGCCCTGGACATTGATGGCGCGTTCAACTCCATGAGCTGGAACAAGCTGATGAGAAATTTGATGGACATGGGTTGTCCTGATAATTTGTGCAGCTTGGTTCGTGACTTCCTGAGGGATAGACGGATTAGTCTCAGTTTTGGTGGGCGGAAGTTGGAAAGAAACTCTGCTAGGGGTTGTCCCCAGGGCTCCTGCTGCGGACCTATTCTGTGGAATATCCTGGTAAACACCGTTTTCCAGGAGGAGCTCCCTGAGGGAGCCAGGCTGCTTCTCTATGCTGACGACCAGTTCCTCATCATTGAGGCTTCTTCGAGAGCGAAGGCTGAGAAGTGTGTTCTCTCCAAATTCTCTCGATCTGGGCCCATGACTCTGGCCTTAAGTTCAATGTCTCCAAAACTAAAGCCCTCAGCTTTAAGCCTAGGGACATAAGAACAAAAAGGAAAGGGATCAAATGGGAACACAAGCCGGCTATCCGGATGGAAGGACTGAGGGTAGCGTTGGTCAATAGGATGACCATCCTGGGGGTAGTCATTGATGACAAGATGGGTTGGCAATACCAGGCGGAGGCGATGGTGGCGAGAGGCAGGAAGGCGTTGTGCAGGCCTGTCCTGGTTGGCTCTCAACAGAGGGGGGGGGGAGGAGGGTACTATTTTTAGGAACCTCTGCCCCTCCTGTGTCGAGCCAATCTTACTATATGCTTCCGGGGCTTGGTGGCGCCGAAACAGGGATCAGAAGGTGGCAACAACTCTAGAGAGAGTGCAGAGGACAGCGGCACTCAGAATCACAGGGGGATATCGCACTACCAGCAGTGAGGCCTTTTTGGTCCTCGCTGGGCTTATTCCCCTGGGATTGACACTAGAGGAGGAGACCATCAGACAGAAGATCTGGGAGAACAGGGAAGATGCCCTGGGACTTGAAGCGGGGGCCCTGGGATCCAAGGAAGCCTCCGCAGTGGTTGCCAAAGTGGAATTGGAGTCCTGGAGGGCCGACAGGGATTGGCACGGAGGTTTTCACTAATGTAGTAAGTCTGGAACCAATACTGGAGCTGGGGTAGTGATATTCACTAATGGAGAGCTGATCTTCCAAGAAAGTTTAACACTCAGAGTGGACGAATTGGTCTTTTCAGCCGAGCTGGTTGCGATCAGGGTAGCCCTCAGAGTGTGTGCCGTGAAGAACTTCAGCCCGGACCGCCTCTATTCAGATTGTATTTCGGCCCTCGTCGCCATCAATCTGGAGAAATGGCAACTCGCGCATCAAATAATCCAGGAGCTGGAGATGATGACACGGGCTCCGGAGCTCCCTTGGTTTAGGAGACACAGCCTCATCGAAGGTAATGAGTTCGCAGACAGGATCGCTAAGGCAGGATGCTTAAGAGGTAGATCACTGAGGACCCCAGTGACCAAGAAAGAAGTTTATAGAAGGATCAGGGGGCACGTCCAGGACTTATGGTTGGACAGATGGAGGAACAGTGTGAAGGGGAGAGAGGTATTCAATGGAGTAACAACACCCAAGTACCTCTGTAAGGTAATGTCCCACAAACTCATTAGGGTATTTCGGGACATGGGCTCTTCCCCAAGTCTCCACAGATTTAAAATTAGGAGAAACCCTGATTGCGTCTATGGAGAAAGGGATGTGAATGCACGCCACTACGTCTTGGATTGTCCAAGGGTAGTGGGTGTGCAGGAAGAGAGAAGGAGGGCGAGGGGCGCGATCGAGAGTAAGCTGCTGAGAAATCACAGCAAGCTTCTTGAGAAAGCCCACGACGTGGCAGCTGATCTTTTCCTCAGCTGTGAGTGAACAGAGTCGACCGGGGGCTGCTTCCCCGCGGTCCCTGCTGGACACAGTAGATAGTTTCCTATTTTGCTGTGAATAAAGGCCACTGGTATAGAAATCCTTCCAGACACGTTGTCTGGGAGGTGGTGTTTCCAGGTACAATGTCCAAGCACTAGCTTGGATACCGTTACTTGGCTTATGAGTTGAACAGAATAGCAGCGAAGGGCATGCTTCGCATGCCGGCTTGTGGACCGAAAGGTCTGGGTGGCCATCTGCTTCTAGGGTATACCAACTGTGCTTAGGTGGGATCCTCCAGTTCTTGTTTATTTTGGCTACTGTTTCTATTTCTTTAAAAGTAAGTTTATTTTTCTGTAGCAAGGGTTCTTTTGTGCCTTTTTTTGCTAGCGCATCAGCAGCTTCATTGCCTTCAATGCTAACATGTAAGGGTATCCATTGAAGGTGAATTTTTGAGGTATTGAAAATTTTTGGAGATAACCAATTATGTTCCTTCTTACTTTGTCTCTAAGTTCATCTGTGTGACTCAAGTGTTGTATGGCACTTCTACTATCAGTAAGAATCCATATATCGTGATGTTTAATGTTTCTGATGGATTTTAAGACTTCATAGATGGCTATAAGTTCTGATCTGAAGACTGAGCAGAATTCTGGGTTTCTTCTGTTTATTTTCTCATTGCCATTTGTGGTTTTAATGAGAGAGCCACTGCCAGTGTGTCCCAACTCGTCTCTGCTACCATCGGTATAGATAGTTATTGCATTTTTAGGAATTTTATTAATTATTTCTAATGATAATTGTTTTAAGTATTCTGGATTTTGGTATTGTCTGTTGGTGGGTTCATTTAAAGTGGCATTAAAAATAACATTTTGTTAGTGGTTCGCATGGATATATTTTTTCAGCTAAATAATATTTTTCCACTTTCATATTTTAAAAATCCATTTCTTTTGGCCAGGTGGAGAGGGCCTTCGTTTTTGAGTCTTATATTGAGTTCCCAATTAAGTATGTAATTGAAAGTTCTGTGTTTGTTTCCATAACTCTTGATTTTGTTTATATATTTTGGCAGATTGTAGCTTATTCTATTCTTTAAGGGCATAATGTCTGCCTCGTAAAGTACAATATCATTAGAGCAGGTATTTCGAAGACCTGTAATAATTCTAGCTGCGCTTAGTTGTATCCTTTCCAGTGATTTTAGATTTGTTTCAGATGCTGTACCATAGATTTGATATCTATATTCAAGAATAGGTCTAATTAGAGATGTGAAAGTTAATTTTAGTGTGGTTGCATCGGCTCCCCACTCTCTTCCTGAAATATATTTCAGAATTTTTAGTCGGTCTCTTCCTTTTCTAATAACTTATTCAATATGTTTACTGGAGTTAATTTCTGGACCCAGGGTGTAGCCAATATATTTAAGAAGTTTATTATATTGTAATTGTTGTTCTTTCAGAATAATTTTTGGTCTTATTTTGTATAGTTTCTTATCAGTAGTAAAAGACAGGTTTCAGATTTTTGGGGGTTAAATTCTAATTTATGTTTATTAGCAAATTTTTCTATGTGGAGAAGAGTCTTGTTCAAATCCCTTTCAGCTTTTTTCCCGTTAGTGTTGCTGCTCTATAGAATAATGTCATCAGCGAAAAGTCCAATATTGGTTTTATGTGAAATTTTTTCTTCTATGCCTCCAATAAATAGGGTGAAGAGAGTTGGGCTAAGGAGTGATCCTTGTGGTAATCCTTGGTACAATTTGAAGGTTTTAGATAGAGTTCCATTATATTTGACCCTGATGTGTCTATTTTTAAGGAAATCATTTATCCAAGTGATAGCTTTTCCATCAATTTTGAAATGTTTGTATAATTTTGTAATTAACTTGTTTTTCCATACCTTATCAAAAGCTTGTGTAAGGTCTAAAAAGCAGCTATGGTGTGGTCAGTTGGTTTTTTGCTTTGTGCATCTTTTACCTTTTGTGTGAAAAATAAGAGTTGGTCTATTGTCCCATGTCTTTTCCTAAATCCATATGGTTCTTCTGGTAAGAGATTTATTGTGTCGGGGTGGTAGGTGAGTCGTCTGAGTATAATATTTTCCATTAATTTGCAGCAAATATATGTTAGGGAGATAGGTCGGTAGTTTTTTGGGTCATCAGCAGATTTGTCAAGTTTTTTAATGGGAATTATTGTTGCATTTTTACAGTCTTGAGGCAATTTTCCAGTTTTCCAAGAGTTATTGAAAATATTAAGAAGTCTTTCTTTGCCAATTTTGCCCAAGTTTGATATCATTCGGCCATGGATTCCATCTGGCCCAGGAGTCTTGTTTAGGTCAGTGTTTTCTAATGCATAAGCTAGCTCTTTCATATTGATTTTTTTCATGGAAAATATTATAAGTGCTGGTGACATTTTTACAGTCATGAATAATCTTTCGGGCCTTTTTTCAACCTTGATTTTACTACTTATTTGATATGAATTACCTAAAGGATTGGCAGCAATTTTGTCATTAGTTGCTGGTGTACCATCTGTATTCTTAATCATATTTGTGTTTTCAGTTTGTGGCTGGACTCTGTCAATTTGTTTTGCCTAATTTCAAAGTTTTGCATTTGGGTTTCTTGGGTTCAGGTTTTCACAAGTGTGTTTCCAATTTTCCCTTTTCACATTTACGTATAATCTTTTTTTATTTTTGCAAATACAATGTTCAGTTCAGTTCTACAATATTTTTGGTTTTGGGTGCACTTTTTGGTAGTTCATTTATTTTAGTTATAAGTGTTTGAATTTTTTTTGCCTGGTGTGTATAATTTGGAATACATTTCTTAATATTACCTCTTGGTATTGAAACGTTGGCTGCTTTAATAATGGTGTTTTCGAAAGATATCAAATTAGCCTTTTTGAAGTTCCAGAATTTTTCTTAATTGAGCTAGTTTTGGTCTTGGTGCTAATTTCTATCAAATTAGGCAAATGATCACTTCCAAAACTTTTCAATATTTGCTATTTGCATTTGTTGAAAATGTTAGGATAGTAAAAACTTATATCAAGGGCTTGTGCAGTATTATAGCTTGTAGGAATGATGGGTAGGATTCCCATCATTTAAGCACATGAAGGCATTGTCGTCAAATATGTTTGATAGTATTTTGCCTCTTGGGTTTGGCGTAGAACATCCCCATAGTTGATGTTTGGCATTAAGGTCACCTACAATAATAGTGTTGTCTGTAAGAAATTGAGCCATTGTTCCATCGTCAATAAATGTTTTGTTTGGAGGGTGAAACATATTGTATATGTTGATGGTTTAGGTTTGATTGAGCTAGACTTTGATACCTTGGGCTTCGAGGTCTAATGTGTTTGGAATATTAACGGCTATGTCCTTATAGTACAAATTCTTGATTAAAAATGCTAGGCCACGCTCTTTAACAGCACATACAGATGGATTCTCAGACCTTACCTCAAGTAATGGAGGGGCCGGAATTGACATAATACTGCAAGATGGAACAAACATCAAAATCAAAGAAGGAGCAGGACAGATTTCGTCAAACTTCACTTGTGAACTGACAGCTATCTGAAAGCCCTTGATGTATGCCTTAACCAACCATCCCTGCATCAAGCAGAAGGATTTTAATATACAGCGAATCCATATCCGCTCTAGAAGCAATTCAGAAGGGGGCAATACTAAATTCACACAGAAAATACACTCGTTACTTACCCAACTGGAACCATTGGAGAATAACTACATTCTACATTGAATCCCTGCCCATGCCGGGATCAGGGGTAATGAAATGGCATTCGAATTGGCAAAGGAAGCGAGAAAGTTGAGCCAAAGGAAAGAACAAATGTCATTATTTGACGCTGATTCTTTGTCAAAATACAATATAATTAAACAAAAAAAAAGAAAAGATAAAAATGCGAAATAAACTCTAAGAGAAAAATGACAAAAACTATAACAAGACTTAGAACAAAACACTATAAAGGAATGACAATACATCCAGATGGCACAATAACCTATAGGGCATGCAACAATTGTCCTGGTGTGGAACTTACACCTACCCACATATTCTCATAGCCAGCAATGGCCGCAGCCTTGCAGAAATTTGACATAGACCCTGAGCAGCAGCTTTACACACCCAAGATAGTGGACATTGCTGCTGCTGTGATGGAGATGCATGGATACATCTGAGGCTTTTTATTGGACACGACAACAACCACGGCATTCCAGAGTAAAATAAATTATCAGAGATAGATACATATTTTTCGCATGAATTAAAATAAATATAATCGATACTGAGTGAGAGTTGAATTAAAAATATTAGAAATTTATTATATTCGGAAACAAACCGTATCTGAAATATCGATTTTCTTTTTGCTACATGTTTTAATTTGCATTTACCTATTTTACATATCTCTGATTGTATTTGAAAATCGTTAACCAATTCTTCATACTTTTGGCGAAGTTGTGTTTTATTAATTTGTTATTCGATATTATTAGGGTTCTTTCCTGGTATTCAAAAAGGAAAAATACGTGTCAATCAGTTATATTTTTCAATTTATCAAACAATTTGGCCGCTGAATCTCTGATTCTGGTAGAGCGCCATCTGGCGAATAAAATTGTAACAAAAATCGATTTCGAATTTTTCATAATTTGCCATAAAAAATCCCATTGCATCCTGAACACAATGGTGTTTACCGCATTGCTCTAGCGCAAATATTCGCGGAGTTATAAATTTTTCAAATAGTGCGCGACTTTTGTATAATAACTAGCCAAATGACCCGGGCAACGCCCGTGTTTTACCTGACTGTAGATGTTACAACGGTGATCCTTAGGTCGCTGGTTCAAATCCGGCTCGAGGGAGCCTGCCAGCTCGTGACCTCCCTGTGCGCGCGCATCCGTGACAGAGGCGGCCGGCCGATGAGGAATGAGGAAAGACGGTCGTGACTATATTAATATTATTAATAATAATTATTATCATTAGATAATGATAATGATCATAATGATGATGCGCGCGCATCCGTGACAGATGCGGCCGGCCGATGAGGAATGAGGAAAGACGGTCGTGACTATATATATTAATAAATATATAAAAATTCATTATAAAAAGTTATTATTAAAATTTACTAAAAGGAGAAAGAATTTAAAGTACGAATGTTTTTATTATTTATATAGTATTTATTATTTTTTTAAAACAGATCTTAATTAAAAAAAAACAGATTTTAAAACAGATTCACGTATTCATTATTTTGAATATAATTAAATTCATTATTTTTTTTTATCACTCCCTCTCTATTCTCAGTTTCAAATATCAAAATCATTCAAATATTGAATTTATATTCTCATTTATTCCACCAATATTAGAAATGGCATCACCCAACTACATATGTACAAGTTGTTTGTTTACGACTAACGATATTAAAAGATACCATTGTCACCTCAGGTGTTGCCAAGTTAGAGAACAAGTTCATTGGAACCCAGAAATTGGACATTACATAAACGGTGGGCCTCGATATGGAAATCTACCAATCACCATCAACATTAGACCATCAAGCCATAATATTCCTAAGACAGCTAATAAAACTTTAATAAAAAATAAAGCAGGAAGGCCACCAACTCAAACCCCTGAATACCAACACCTAATGGAGGTGTTTCGTAATCAAGGGAAAATTTGTCATAGATGTAAAATCTGCGGCTATAATTCCAAACTGAAAGCAAATGTGATAAGACATATCAGTGGTAAACATCAGAAGATAAAGGGTTTTCAATGTCAAATTTGTGGTAAAACACAAAGTACCAAACAGAATTCAGAAATCCATATGAGGACAAAACATTTAAATGTAAGAAAATTCCCCTGTCGATTTTGTGGTGATTCTAAATCCACCAAACAAAATCTGGACCAACATATCCTTAGACATCATTCAGACCAAATTTCTGTTTTGCCCCCCACGGGACTTGATTCAACCCAAAATCCAGTGGAAGATCATAATAATTTCAATTTTTATGAAGACAATGATGGAATCTTGTATTATATGAGAAATAACCCAGGAGAGATCCCCCAAAATCCTGGTAACGATCCCAACATTAACCAATGGGAAAACCCTTCTGATGAAAACCCTTATTTACCAGAAGAGACTCATGAAATGCCCTATCAAGAACAATTCAATGCTGGACATAATAATGTAGAGAACCTTTCAAATTCGATAAATCATCCTCAGATGAATACTGAATTTTATGATAACGACGATGGAAACATGTCTTACAAGAGAAATAACCCAGGAGAGGTTCCCCAAACTCCTGGTAACTATAACAATCCCAACATAAACCAATGGGAAAACCCTTCTGATAGAATCCCCTATTTACCAGGAGAGACCCAACAAATTCCCGAGCAGGAACAATTTAATGCTGGGCAATGTAATGGAGAGGACATTCCAATTATGGATTATTTTGCCTGGGATGAACACATTTTGAACTCCTAAATAATTATTTTGTATAACACTACAAAATAGTTTGTATATATATACAGTTAAACCTGTATAGCGACCCCTCTAAAGTCTGGCAAGTCAATGTTTTCTTTTAAAATGTATATACAACCTTCAAACAACAATGACTACAACAAATAAGGTATATATTTGTTATGTATATATGTATTATAAAAATGGATAAAAATAAAAATTTCATATTACCTAATATTTTGCATTCTATTTTATTTTATAACTAGGTTTTTTTCAGTACACACAAATCTTTTATTAATACACCATTCTAATACAGATTCTCCTCTCTTATTGCTGGCTTGTAATTAAATCTACATGAGGAGTTTTTATAATATTGATACAACAAGGTACTTTTATTAAATTCCCATATTTAAATATATAGAGAGAAGAACCTCCCTGTAAAGGAGAACAACTAATTACAGAGCCAAAGTGTCTTTTAGGAAGAAGTGTCCTCTTACTGGAGAGTGAACTTTAACAGAAAACTTCAACTATTATGACTTCTCGAATAGACGTCCTTAATATTAATCAAATATAGCTACATCAACATTCTCGACGTTTCAGTGATTCAAAGAAAAATGACCCAATAATAAAAGAAGAAGTAAACCTACACAAAACAAAGCTATATTTCATTAATATTAAGGACGGCTTTCCGAGAATTCATAATCGTAAAGGTCCTCTGAGACTTGAAAGCAGACAACTATGTAACATAACAAGTATATAAAATTTTACTTACCGCGCTTTCAAATCTTTTGACTTTTCCAATACTTCTTGTAGCATATTAATATATACTAGGATATTTTAATATTACCGATTTTTTAAAGTTAATTAATTTGTTAGTCTTGATTTTTTTGCCACTTAGAACTTTTATATTTTATTGGAAATAGTTTTGATTAAATCAAAATTAGTTTAATCGTTATTTGAGGCTACTATCAATATTGATTCATCTTTATGTGCTTGTTGTATATTATTAATAAGTTCAGTATCTTTTTTTTTGTTGTACTGCTTTTGTATAGGATTTAGGTTTGGGCAGTTCTTTAAATATATTTTTTCAAATTTTCTTTCAATTGCTTTATCAATTAAATTTTGTTTATTTAAATCTTCTCAATATTCCTTTCCACTTTTTGCCTCATTTATCATAGAACACAAATAAGATATATCATTTTTTGTAGAATCTTTTCATTGGTTTTAAACTTTTTATCGAAAATTTTAACGGAAAAGAATGGCCTTTGAAACTTTCATATACACACCGCACAGTCAAGGTTAAAACTTGAAATAAAAAACTATATTTTAAGAAGAAAGAGAAAATGGTCATCTTGGATGTCTTTAATAAAGTTCTCCGTTTATATATCTTTCAGAGTTATTGTCTGAATCCCGATATAGGTACAACTTCCTAAAGTTTTGTCTATGATTGTATGGTTTAGGACTTCAACCCAAAAAGAGTCTAATGTGAGGCCACCTCCAGGAGAGACCTGGTATAGCCATGTTCTGGGTGGTCTCTCATGGGAGACTCTACTAAATATTAAACCCGATTCGCCTTTTTTCTTCTCAAGTCAATTTTACACTTAGCTAACTAACTTTTATGCCCAACAAACATGAAGCAACAATTTTTCTGACAAAATAAAAATTTTAATTAGTCTAGTACTTAATTACCGTTCAACTATTGTATTAATTTTAGATATTTGGTTGTCTTTCATTTATATATATACTGAAAATCAACTCTCAAAAAGGTATTCTGAACAAACAATGTGGACATAGGCTGTGAGGACAGGAGAGAGATTGACACTGATTTATAACAATGTCCATATAAGATTATATAAAGAGAGAGAGAAATACGAATAATTATAAATTTATAAACATGTTTCTAGCATTGCTCTTCCTCAAGGAACAAATATAGTTGAATAGGACTTGATAGAAATATTAATGGAATATTGCTACATGTACATTACACCTATATTTTAATATGGATAATGAATGGTCCAAGAAAGTGATAACCTGGAAGAGGACTGGTGCTGTCCCTCCATCAGGCCTCTCATTAGAGAGGCCTTTAACATCATAGGGCGGCCCCCTGACCTGCAGGCTTGGATCTTCGGCGGGTCCGGCCTTGAGGACGAATTTACCGCTACTTTGTCCAGGTTGGGCTCGGAGAAGCAGTGGAGGACCCGCTCATCGCCTGGTCCGGGACCCTCCAGCGCCGAGGTTTCTTTCTTCCATCTCCAATTACCATCATGTTAGTATATGTTTCATATATGTATATATTTTCTTTCTTTATTTATTTCTTGCTATATGTAATATATTTCTCTCTCTCTCTCTTTTTGATTAAAATTGTGTAAAATTGTCTAGATGACAATAAATAAATTTTAATTGTCAAATTATCACACACACACACATACATTCATTTATATATATTGTAGCGTAGCAGAAAGGTAGAGTCGGTAATCCGCAAACGAAGAACGTTATTTTAATAACCAAACAAAACGAGATCAAAAGAAGAACAACCTGAAATATATGAATTAATGAATACACGCCAAAGTATATATAGGAATAAAAAATACAACAAACACCTATGCAAAAATCAGGCATTAAAATAAATTAAAATATTTACATAAAAATGATAAAACTAATTACTCGCTACAATATATACTAGGCGAATGACCCGGCTTCGCCCGAGAAATCCCTTGGGTGCAATTTCCTTCATACTAAAAGTATATCAATAATAAATATTAGAAGTGCCATAGAATAGCAATACAGAAGTAACACATAAACTACAGGAAAAAAGTGTGTATGATGGCAAAAATTGTATTATATTAGTGTTTAGGTATTTGATTTAATTAATCTATATTAATAAAATGGAAATTTCATAAGTGGTGTTCGCTAAAAACTTTCGTTACAATGCATCAATTTCGACCAAATTTTCAACATTTATGTAAGATGAGATGGAGCAGGTTTTGCTTAACATCAAAATATTTTTCCTAACTTTAAAATACATAACTTTGCTGTTATCGATAAAATACAAAAAAAATTCAACAGAGTTAATTTTATTTATATATAAATACAAAAAAAAATTCAGCAATTCATTCAACTCAATCTAAAAAAATTTTCAAAACAAGCAATTTTAAGATAACACCATATGTAAAACAGTCGGCCAATAAAACAACAACGATATTACATCTTTCTCACATATTCACACAAAATCTTGATTAATAATTAAAACTAATCTTTAACATTGTTTATTATACTTCATAATATATAATATTCGTTAGGCAAACTTTCACTCAGATAAAACCGCTAGTATATATATATATATATAAAATGTAAATAATAAAGTTTATCAAATAAAATTTTAAATCTTAAATATAATTTAAATTAAGTTGATATTATAGAGTGAGTTAAGATGGATTTATATATTGATATAACTATATTTAAAACTTTTAATAATAGTAATATTTATATATAAAAGGAAAAATTCTATTATATTAGCAAGCTAAATCTAAATTAATTATATAAGATAAAAGTTGATAATTATTTTTGTGTTTAAGTTAGATGAGATTAAAAAGTTGTTTATATGTATTATTTTTATATCTTATTTAGGAGAGAAAAATGTAATAAAAGTAATTATATGTTAGAATAATATGTTTTTATTTTAGATAGAAAAAAAAATTGAAAATTAAAAAGAAAATTTAACAAGAAAAGAAGATTTAACAACGTAACGTCTTTTAGCATCGGCTTTTACCCGTCATTTAGACATACTCTTAAAATAAATAGGAATAAAGAAGAGATTTATAATGATTATATATTTATTTTTTAGTAAAAGAGAGGAAAGAGATAAAGAAAGAACCATACACTTTTATTTCAAACAGGTAGAGAATTGAAATGGTGTTAGTATTTTTTTTGTTAATTAATAGTTTTTGTAATTTTTTTATATATTTTTTTTTCCTATATAATTTTAGATTTTTTTTTTCCTAAGAGTAAGAATAATATGATATAATGTTTTTGCCTAGTTAAGTATAGATAAACATATTTTAAATCTTTGCCTATTAGAAATTATTTTTTGGAACCCTAATGGTAGACCAGGACATTACACAAAAGGAGATTGGAAAATCTATTGGAGAGAGAAATCTGTGGTACCAGGGCTCTTCAGATGAAAATACCACATCCCATTTCACCCTTACTTCATTATGGATTGATTTCTCTTCGACCATTAAACTGTATAATTAAATTAATATTAGATAACATAGAAGGAGGTTGTTTACTTACTTATTCAAAGTGGCGTCTGCCGCTCCCTAGAGACAGCGCACATGTGTGGATGGAACATCTGTCTGCCAGGGACCCGCCGACATTGTTCTAAAAGTAACCTTCCCTCTTCTTGGAAATCTTATTTTTAAAATTGTTTGAAGTTAGAAAAGCTGTCAGAAAAGAATCATTAGAAATTTTAAAGATTGTGAAAATATGTATCAAAATCTTGTTTCCATTGATATAAGTTACATTTCTACCAAAATTATAAATTAATTGAATAATAAAACATTTATTATGCTTCAAATTCATTTATATTTGTTTTCCAGTTCCCTCCCACAGCAACTGGAGATCAAATTGAATGAATTTAATGCTTTATAATCGTTATCATATAATTAATATATTTAAAGTCATAGGAAATATATTCAGTAATTCTATCATTTGTTTTAGTATAAGAGTAGAATATAAGTTGTTGGTTAGATTAATTGGAGAAGTTTGAAGTTTCAAATTTATAATTATATTTATTATTGCTTAGGTATTTGTGTATTGACAGCCTATTGTAAAACTTTACTGTTTTGTATTTAAAACCATTGTTTAAATACTCTTTATTAAGATTTTTAATGTCTTTAATAAAGTTTGTTTTAATGTTGTTGATTCTATAAAATCTTAAAAATTGACCAAAATATATGCCTTTGCAGCAATTTGATGATATGTTGGAATTGACATTACAGAATTTAATAATTTTAAAATTATAACAATTTCTTTTGTCATATGTTCCAATTGACTTGTTTGCAAGGTTTATATTTAAGTCCAAAAAGTTAACCTCCTTGTTATTAGTTATCTTTTCATTATTTTTAAGTTTCAAATATTTAGGGTATATTTGGTAAATGACATTATTGAATTGTGGGTTATTCAAGATAATGATGTCATCTACATAGCGGAACATATGCCAATTTACATCATTCTGTAGGAAGAACTCTCTTTCATACCAAAAAAGTAATAAGTTAGCTAGTAGAGGACTGGATGAAGTTCCCATTGGAACACCTTTAGATTGAATGTATATTTTGTTTTTAAAATTAATATAATTAAAGTTTAAGAAGGTTTCAAGTAATGTTTTTGCTGTTTTGTTATCTAATTTAAATGTTTTGTATTTGTTGTGAATAATTTGAATATGGAATGTTTTATCATTAATGAATTCATTTATTAAGCTGTGTATTTTATTATTAAGGTCTTCTAAACGTATGTTAGAGTAAAGATCTTCAAAATCAAATGTATGAACTGTATTCATCTTTTGTAGGTTATTTGTTAGGAAGTTAATGATTTTTTTATTAGAATCTATGAATTTATAATTATGTTTGTTAGTTATTTTATTTATTATGAATTGAAGTGTTGAAGCTAGTCTTAAATCTATGTTTTTATGACTGAGTTTATTCCTGATGTGATTGTTCTAAATGAGATTGGTGTTTTATGTAATTTAGGAATAATATAAAATTTCGGTATGTTTGTGTTTTTGTTGTAATTAATGATTTTTAGTGTGTTTTCTACATTTTTAATATCTTTTTTGATTTTAGTTTCAGTTGTTTTTATGAAAGTGTATTTACTGTTGTTATTAATTTCATTTTTTAGAAGGTCATGATATAAGTTTTTACATATAATAGATAAATTATTTGAACATTTATCTATTGGACATATGATAAAATCTTTTTGTAAGTTTTCAAAATTGTCTTTTAAGGAATTAATTTCCGATTCATTAGGGTTTGTGTATTTTAGTGTGTTGTTATAATAGTTTTTTATTTCTTTACTTAATTTATATTTCCATTCTAGGAAAGTAAATTCAGGAATTCTGTGTTTTATACTAGTTTTATTAATGAATATATCGATGTCTTTTAATATAGATTTAATTGTATTATTGAAATTGGGTTTGATCTGAGGTATGTATTTATATCCTCTATTTAAAATGTTTTGGAGTTTTGGTTTCAAAAAGGAATAATCGCTAGTTAAAATATGTCCTGTGAATTTATATTTATCTAGAACATTGTGGCAATTACATTTAGATTTTTTAAAATTTGTTAGATTATTGATAAACGGGTTATAATTGCATAATATACTGCCTATATTCTTGTTATATTTCCAGGTAGTTTTAAAATTTAAACCTTTTATAGGAAATAAACTGTTAATAGATTGGTCATTAAATATATCATTAAATTTGAAATGATCAAATAATTTGTTATTGAATTTAATAATAATGTTAATTTGGTTATTCTTTTGTTTAATTTTTCTGTATTTGAAGATGTCGTTTGTGATATCTGTTAATCTATTAGAAAGATTGTGAATTTTAATGTGTTCTACAAGTTTTATAAGTTTGCTATTATTTAATTTGAATAATGTTTTAATAAAATTTTCAATGAAATTTTTTGTGTACATTTTGTTTGTGTCTAATAAGTTATTAAAGTTTATGAAGCCTAATTTGTTGGTAGTTTTACCTCTGGTTTTGACTGAGTTATTATTAGAGTTATGTTTTTTGTATTTATTACTAATTTCATAGATTGATATTTCAGATGGTTGTGGTGTGTATGTGTGGTTAAGTTCGTCGTTAAGTCCATAAGGGTATAAAGTGTTGTGTTGATAAATGTAATTGTTTTCTAATAATAATCGTTGTTTTTTGTCTTGACAAATGTCAAGTATTTCTATCATGTAATTGTTAAAGGTATGTATTTTATATATTGTGTTGTTTCATGTAGGTGTTACCAATTGATTTTTTGGAGTGGTTTCTATGTAAATTTATTCTTATGTTTAAAGGATTGCAAGTTTGTCCTATATATGAAAGTTGACATGTTTGGCAAGTTAATTTATAAATAGTGTTTTCTATCTTACAACTAGGTGTTTGAAATGTGTCATGGTTCTTGAAAGTTGGGCAAGTATGACATTTCTTATTTAGACAATTTTTAGCGAGTTTAGAGAACATAGAAGGGGTGCTAACCCAAAAATGTTTGTAGTTTTTTTTTAAGTTTTTTAGTTTGTTATTCTTTAAAACGTTTTTTTTTATTAAAAATTATTTGCTATAGATGTTAGTTGAAATAATTAATAATTTGTTTGATAATAAATATAGATTGTTGTATGTATATCTGTAGTAATTGTAAGAATAACTAATAAAAAACATCTTTTTTTAATTCAATTTAAATTTCAAAACAATCTGGAGATACAACAAAAATATAGGTAGTTTAGTTTGCAATTATAACCAATTTATTAATAATTTGGCAAATTTAAAAAAAATTAAATGTAATTGCAACAACTATATTGATAGATATAAGTTCTCAGCTCATATATTAACTAGCAATTTTTCTTTTTTAAATCCAGAATATCAGGATATTTTAAATAAAGGGTATAAATATATACCTCAAATTAAACACAAATATAATAATACAATTAAATCTATATTAAAAGATATAGATATTTTCATAAATAAAACTAGTATAAAATACAGTATTCCAGAATTTACTTTTCTGGAATGGAAACATAATATTAAAAAGGAAATTATAAATTATTATAATAATACACTTAAATACACAAAACCTAATTCAGATATTCCTTCTTTTGAAGAAAATATAAATAATTTACAGAAGGACTTTATTATCACTCCTATAGATAAATGTTCCAATAACTTATCTATAATTTGTAAAAATCTATACCACGATATACTAAAAAAGGAAATTGATAATAATCATAAATACACTTTTGCTAGAACTACAGCCACAAAAATCAAAATAGACATCAAAAACATTGAAAATTCACTAAAAATTTATAATTACTACAAAAATCCAAACATACCAAAGTTCTATATAATTCCTAAACTACACAAAAAAACCTATTTCTTTCAGAACAATCACATCTGGTATAAATTCAGTTATAAAAAAACATTGATATACAATTAGCTTCAACACTTTAATTTATTATAAATAAATTAACTAATAAATATAATTATAAATTTATCGACTCAAATAAAAAAAAATCATTAATTATTTAATGAACAATTGGACAAACATGGAAACAGTACACACATTTGACTTTGAGGACCTATATTCTAAAATAAATTTAAGAGATCTAAATAATAAAATAACCAATTTATTTAACGAATTCATTAATGACAAAACTTTCTACATTAAAATTATTCATAACAGATATAAAACAATTAAATTAGATCTTAAAACAGCAAAAACTCTACTGGAAACATTTTTAAATTTTAACTATATAGAATTTAAAAATAAAATATATATTCAATCAGAAGGCGTTCCCATGGGAACTTCTTCTAGTCCTTTATTAGCCAACCTAATATTATTCTGGTACGAAAGAGAATACTTTCTACAAAATAATGTTAATTGGCAAATGTTCCGTTATGTAGACGACATCATAATATTTAATAATCCACAGTTTAAAAACTTAATACCTGAAATATATCCTAAATACTTGAAACTTAAGAACAATGAAAAAATTTATAGAAACAAAAAAGTTAACTTTTTAGACCTAAATATAGACCTTACAAATAATGCTATTAAAATTTATAATAAAAAAGTAATTATAATTTCAATATTATAAAATACTGTAATATAAATTCTAATATATCATTAAATTGCTGTAAAGGTATATATTTTGGTCAGTTTCTAAGATTTTATAGAATAAATAATATATTAGAAAATTTCATAGAAGATGTTAAAAATTTAAACATGGAATTTATTAAAAACAAATTTAGTATCAGACAAGTAAATTATTTCAACAGTATATCAATTATAAAATACTTTTTAAAAAATAAATGGAAGTATCCATTTAATAAATCAACTTTCTACAATTTCTCTCAATAATAACTAATACAAATTTATAATCTTTAACAGTTAATTAAACTTAAATTAAATAGCTGATTTGAAGATTTTTTCACAAGATTTTTAAAGTAATATTGTATAGAGTTCATTTTGTTTAATCTCCAATTTCTGGGGAGGAGAATGGAAATTAAATAAAAGTGAATTTTCACAATTAATAGCTTTATTAAACTCTAATAGTTTGCCTTTTTAAAAGGAATATTGAAAGATGAATAAGTGTTAAATCAGTTATATTGATATATTTAACTGTGAAGATTATAAAGTTTGTCTTTATTCCCTTAACTATTTTTTCTTTCTTCTTTGGTTGTCTTGTTGTTCTAAAATTTCAGAATAAGCGGTCTAATTTTGAAGGAAGGACATATGCCCCCCCCCCCCCCGCAACATGTGTCATCCAGAAATAGCTATTTACAGAGGAGGATGTCGCGGACGAGGTAGGTATACAGTTGGAATTTGTTAACACTTGTATTTGTTATATCTGTTCATATAAATTTTTCACTGAAGTAACTTAATATTAACACATAAAATCCGGTTGAAAAGAGATCTATTGACATAATAGAGAAGGGATGAAATGCCAGCTGGATTTCTATTTGAGAATTCCCGGTCCAGCAGATCTCTTTTTCCAATAATTACTTCTATTTAAATTTTTTTGTATATGTCTGGTCTACCATTAGGGTTTCAAAACATAATAACCAAACTTATAACAAAAGTTAATTCATATTATAGATATATTACTAAATACAACTATTTATATTCATATTTTAAAATAAAAAAAATTTAAAAAATCTTTAAAAAAAAAAAAGAATAAAATATAAATTTATAAAAATATATATATTATATAAATAAATGAAAAGATAAGATTTCTGTTGTTTTGGATCATGTTGAGGACTATGGTAATGGTGGTGCAGTCGTGGCAAAAATCTTGAAAATATAATAATTAAAATATGAATATTAAAAATAGCTTTAATTGAGCTTATGAGATATATAAAAACATAATTTGAGAAAGGTACTGCCTGGCTTAAGGCGTAAGAATAAAAAATAAAAAGCTTATTTACATAATGTACAAATGTTTTGGGTCGGCCAACGGGGAAGAACAACAACGAGTTTTATATGGGAAGAGTGACCTCTGGCGGTCGATTTAACAGAATATTTTTATCTATGAAATATATTTTTAAGTAAAAACAATATCTTAATATAACATTTTAAATAATATCTTTATATAACATTTTAAGTAAAATATTTTGATATAACATTTCCCCCCTGTGAAGAGAATAACATGGGTACATTTAGAGTAAAGTGATAAAAATATACCCTTAAAAAATAAATTGATTAAAAGAAAATAACATAAGAGAGGTGATATTCACTTATCATATTGGTTTTTGGATGGTAACCAATAGACAGGAAAGAACAAAATTGATGCACAAATAAATGATAAAATGAAGTAAAATAAAATGAATAAAAATTGAAAGTTAGAAATAAAAAGATGATACCCCTTGATCATATTGGCTTGGTGTGAGCCAATAGATTGGGAAAAGACATTAAAAATGCACATATTATATTAAAAATGAGGAAGAAAAATAAAATGAATTATAATTACAAGTTAGAAATAAAAGGATGATATCCCTTGATCATATTGGCTTGTTGTGAGCCAATAGATTGGGAAAAACATGATAATGATACACATAATATTAAAAATGAGGAAGGAAAAATAAAATGCAGAATTATTGAAAAGCATATGAATGAAAAATATAAAAATGATAGCATTGAAAAAAACATTGGATGATTATAAAAAAAAGGCATTTGTGAAAAAGTAATAAAAGGCAAGGGTAATATGTTAAAAAGGCAAATGTGAAAACAAAGAATGAACATGTGTAAAGATAAAAGTAATGGTAAGAATAGAAAATGGTCATTTGAAGAAAAAGAAGGTGGATAATTATAAGAGGTAAAATTTACATAAGTTGGTCTCGCTAAATTTACATATTGGCAGAAACGCCTTTAGATATTAATTGCACATGAAACAAGTAATGGGGGTAATAATGCAAAATTTCAAAAATAAAAACATATTGTGAAATGAGATTAAATGAGAAAATAGCAAAATATTAAAAGCCAGGAAATTAAAAATATATGGAAATGTGAAGCTATATAAGATATTGTGGTTATTAACGAAAAATATAGTGGCAATATGATTTTAAAACATGTTAAAGATAGCTTAATAAAATATTGAAGATGTGGGAAATAGGCAATGTTATTTTGTTGTTGTCCTCTTGGCCGACTGCTTTGCATATGGCATTATAAAAACGATATGGTGCAAATGGTTTAATTACAAATGTTTTAAATGTAAAATATTGAATATGTGCTATTTTATATTTAGGTACAAATTATGCGAAGCAAAATAAGGTAAAAGGATCAAAAGTTGTGCTATTTAAAAGGTAAAAACAGCTATGGCAAAATTGATATCTAAGAATAATTTAATAAAAAGGAAATAACTATAAAAAAGCGATTGTAAACTATATTAAACATGATTAAGAATTAAATTAAAAATCAGGTTAAAATGGGGTAAATGACAGAAACAAAGTATAAAGTACCTTGAAATGGATGATGGGCTGGAGTTGAAGATCTCGGGAGATGGCTGGTGTTGGGCGGAAGGCTGCTTGTTGCCAGAAACTGCTGGAGATGGAGATATTTGATTGTAGAGGCTATGTTTGCTTGTGGAGATGACTATGTTTGCTTGTGGAGATGACTATGTTTGCTTGGATTGGGCTATGTTTTCTTGAATTGGACTATGTTTGATTAGGGATAGCTATGTTTGTTTGGAGAAGGCTATGTTTGTTTGGAGATGGCTATGTTTGTTTGAATCGGGCTATGTCTTTAAAATAGGTTATTTTTGGTTGAAATGAGCTATTTTTGATTGAAATGAACTATTTTTGATTGGGAAAGCTATTTTTGATTGGAAGATTTGCATATTTGAATTTGAAATTTTTGCTTTTGGGATATTGTTCACACAAGTTTCAGATATCCTGTCGACTAATATTATATAAATAAATGAAAAGATAAGATTTCTGTTGTTTTGGATCATGTTGAGGACTATGGTAATGGTGGTGCAGTCGTGGCAAAAATCTTGAAAATATAATAATTAAAATATGAATATTAAAAATAGCTTTAATTGAGCTTATGAGATATATAAAAACATAATTTGAGAAAGGTACTGCCTGGCTTAAGGCGTAAGAATAAAAAATAAAAAGCTTATTTACATAATGTACAAATGTTTTGGGTCGGCCAACGGGGAAGAACAACAACGAGTTTTATATGGGAAGAGTGACCTCTGGCGGTCGATTTAACAGAATATTTTTATCTATGAAATATATTTTTAAGTAAAAACAATATCTTAATATAACATTTTAAATAATATCTTTATATAACATTTTAAGTAAAATATTTTGATATAACATATATATATATACTAACACTCTTATCTACCTTATTTACAAAACTTTTCTTTTTCTTATTATTAGTTTGACTAAAAGTGCATGGTTCTGTCTTTCTCTCTTTTCACTAACTACTAAAAAAATTTATAATATTATATATATTCTCACTTCTATTATTCTATATATAGGTTAGAGTATGTCTAAATGACGTGTAAAAGCCGATGCAAAAGACGTTACGTTGTTAAATTTTATTGTTATTAATTATAAATATATAATTAACTGAATGATGTGTTAGAAGTAAAGGATTTTTTTTCTCTATCTCTCTCTACTAAATAATAACAATTTACAAATTTTATAATTTGAATTTAAATAATCAAAATAATGAAGATAATTTTAATACAAAATAAACCATAAAACTAAACAAATATTTATTATTATAATTAATTTAGATTTAGCTTGCTAATCTAATCAAATCTACTTGATATGAGTTATCATTCTTATCAGTTTGCTCCTTGAGTTTTAAATGTAGAATCACTGTTATATTTTTGTCATATAGTTTTTACACTATATTAATTCATATGAGCTTGCTCTATGATATATTTTTATATATAATATAATATACAAATTAAATTATATTAGATATTATAATATAAATAAAACTCCATACAGATTTTAATTATCTTTTATTGTTTGATTATATGAAAAAGTAAATTATAAAAGTAATTTTAGAAAAAATAACTTCAGAACTTTTGTTTTTTTCAGTGTTTAGTTAGTTTAAAGATGTTTTTTATTAGTTATTCTTAAAAATATAACAGATAACAAACAGTAATATCTATATTTTTATAGATTAATTATTCATTTTATTACAAATTTAATCACCACAAAAACAATTAAGAAAAATGTATTAAAAAAAAAATTTCAATAGAATAACAAACTAAAAAACTAAAAAAAACTACTACAATCATATTAGGGTTAGCACCTCTTTTATGTTAATTTAAACTCGCTAAGAATTGCCTAAGAAAGAATTGTCAAACTTGTCCCTCTCTTAAGAACCATGACACTTTTCAAACGACTAGTTGTAAGTTAGTAAATACTATTTATAAATTAACATGCCAAATTTGTCAATTATCATATATAGGACAAACGTGTAATCCATTAAATATACGAATAAACCTATATAGAAACCATGCTAAAAAATCAATTGGTAATATATATATGAAAGAACACAATCAATTACATACTTTTAACAACTTTAATATAGAAATACTAGACATATGTCAAAACAAAAAACAACGACTATTATTAGAAAACAACTACATTTATAAACACAACACATTATTCCCTTATGGACTTAATGACGAATTAAACTACACATACAAACCACAAACAGAAGAAATTTCAACTTATGAAATCAGCTGCAAATACAAAAAAAAAATGAATTTAAAACTAAACCTAATAAAACTAGAGGTAAAACTACCAATAAATTAGGTTACATTGAATTTGAAGAATTTCTGGACCCAAAACAAATGTATACTAACAACTTCGTCGATAAATTTATTAAAACATTATTTAAACTAAATAATAATAAATTTATCAAACTTATAGAATATATTAAAATTCATAATCTGACTAACAGATTAATAGATATCACACACGACATCTTTAAATACAGAAAAATTAAACAATCTACTAATAACATTAATATTATCATTAAATTTAATAACAATTTATTTAATCATATTAAGTTTAATGATATTTTTAATAACCAAAACATCAATAATCTTTTCCCTATAAAAAATTTAAATTTCAAAACAATCTGGAGATACAACAAAAATATAGGTAGTTTAGTTTGCAATTATAACCAATTTATTAATAATTTGGCAAATTTAAAAAAAAATAAATGTAATTGCAACAACTATATTTATAGATATAAGTTCTCAGGTCATATATTAACTAGCAATTTTTCTTTTTTAAATCCAGAATATCAGGATATTTTAAATAAAGGGTATAAATATATACCTCAAATTAAACACAATTATAATAATACAATTAAATTTATATTAAAAGATATAGATATTTTCATAAATAAAACTAGTATAAAATACAGTATTCCAGAATTTACTTTTCTGGAATGGAAACATAATATTAAAAAGGAAATTATAAATTATTATAATAATACACTTAAATACACAAAACCTAATTCAGATATTCCTTCTTTTAAAGAAAATATAATTAATTTACAGAAGGACTTTATTATCACTCCTATAGATAAATGGTATATATACAGTATATAATGGTATATATACAGTTGTACTGATTTGTATGTTAGAGAGGAAATACATTTTTTAATGTTTCTCGATTTAATTTGATCAAAACTATTGACTATGATTTATAAAGAACCTCTTCTTTAAATATTATTATAAGTGAAAACTATTTTAGATAAAATTTGCATAACCTATTGTTTTACATATCATTTTAGGCTATTTAGTCGTAAATTATTTACATATCAACCTTTCTTTATTACTTTACTTCCAACTTGTTGACATCCTTCTGTTGTCCTTTTCATGGAACTATTTGTCTACTGTATTTGAAAAAAAAAAGGTTTTTGTAAATAATTTACGACTATAATCAATATGTAGTAATGTAGTTGTTGTATCTTGTTCGATAAATGCAGTGTGGCATGTTGGTTTGCAGTCGTGGTGGCCACAATGATTAGAGCGGTTTCAGGCGTGATTGGGATTGCACAAAAGGACGAGGCATGTTTGATGTCACCATAGAGATGGCGAGAGAGTAAATGTAGCTGACGCCGGTCGGGGGAGAACTGTCAATCGCGTCTCAAAGCGGACTAATCTATTTGCGTAAGAAGGGGCATACCCGACTTGTTTTTCGGACCCTTTTCCGGCTTTCCGGCGCCGACTGTAACTCACTCGATTTTATTTGGCACTTTGGCAATTACACTACATCTATACAATACATGGAGACATAGATATATATTGGAATGTATTATAACATATATATATATACAGTAGAACTTCCCTGTAAAGGTCACCTAATTGCAGAGCCAAAGTGTACTTTAGGGAGTCCTCTTACCGGAGAGTTGCTAAATTGTAAAAATCGTAATTTTGCAAATGAAAAATGTCCTTTGTGGAGAGGTGTCCGCTAAAGAGAGGTTCTACTGTATATATATGTTATAGATTAGAATTTTTTTGTGTTTTTGATTGTTGAAAAGAGGTGCAGTCGTGGAAAAGTGAAGATAATTATTTACCTTTCAAGCAGATTTTTATTTTGAATCTCTTGAAGTAAAAATATACATAAAATTATTTATATCACAGTAATATAAAATTTAGAAAATGAATTCTATATTCGTGATTTTCATTAGAAAAGGTAGGGTTCACTTTACATAATTACAACAACAATAATTAAAAGTGATATTTTTTTGAATATATGGTCAAAAATGTATAACAGTCAATGAATGAAAAATAAAATATATGTTTTTAAAATAAAATAAAATATTTGCATTTTTAGATTATATAATATATATATATTAAAAAACAATCTGCACGCAAAGTGGCGTTTTCCCTTTTATGCTATAATATATGCAACTTGTTGTTTAAAAAACCTATATTGAGATTACGTTGATGTCACAAGATCCCAGACGTTCCTCCAACAGCGCCATCTGTTCAGACAAGGAATGGACCAAGTCGTCCAGCGGGGTAGCGGACGGTGGAGGGGGCCTCTCGACCCCAGCATGGTGCATCTTGGAGAGTGCGTCCACCTTCTGGGTGAGTTCCTGAACTTTCTGGGACAGTCTCTCTATCTGGTCGCCACACCTGTTAGTTCCACACCAGGACAATTGTTAGATGTCCTGTAGGTTCTTGTGCCATCTGGATGTATTGTCATTCCTTTATAATGTTTCGTTCTGAGTCTTGTTATAGTTACATCATTTATTGGTTTTATACATGATAGACATATTTCCGTTATTAGATTTTTATTTTTACTTATCCCTAGTACGCGTAGTACAGGCCAAGATAATCATGGTGAGTAGAAGTAGTCAACTACTTTTACTGTAAATGCACCCCATGTCTACACATGTGAAAAGCAGTTCGACTTTTGCATTTACAAACCTTTAATTCCTTTAAATTATGAGTTAATTCTTTGATCTCCATTATGTGACCTAACATACCAACAGTGTAAAGGTGTTTTATGTAAATTGCCAGTGGAAGAAAGCACAAAGAAGAATCCAATTGTGTAGAAATATTTATTTTCCATCTCGCGGTATAAAAATGAAGAAATAAATTAGGGGACACAATATGTACAGGTAGAGACAGGCGGGCAGGGGATGTCAGTGGTTACAGGAGCCTGTAGACACAGTACAGTTGTTAAAATACAATATAATACACTGCGGCTTGTGATTATAAAACAACACTTGAAGTTGCACCGCATGAGTTTCTTTTCAATGAAAAATCTAAATTTATTTCAAGGTGAAATATTGACTATTTCTAACCTTTTTGGATGAGGTATGAAAGGGTGAATTATGAAGAGTAATGATGAACGGAAAAATAAAAGTGTCCATGGATGGGAATCGAACCTACAATGTTCCGCTTACCAGGCAGATGCCATGTCCACTAGGCTACCCTGGATGTATTTTTCCGTTCATATATAATACATAAAGTAACTTATAATACAATATAATAAATTTCAAGTGTTGTTTTACAGTTGTTGTAGGGTTTCAAATACCTCTTCTTTTAATTCTATTATATGTAAAAACGAAATAAAATTTGCATAACCTATTGTTTTACATATCATTATAAACTATTTAGTCATAAATTATTGACATCACACAACCTTTCTTTATTACTTTACTGAAGAAGCACTCTATACCATAGACAAACATTATGATGAAATTTGGATTTTCTCAGACAGTGCCATACAACATATCTCATCTCCAAAAAATATAGATTTAAAAAACAACAAAATTAATATACAAAAAAAAAACCTCTAAACTCTAAACGAAGAAACAAAAATAAACTTCCAATGGATCCCTTCCCATGTCTATAATAGTCCTCTTAAAGAAGAGGCAGACAAATTAGCAAAAAAGCGTGTCACTTACAAAGCAACAGCAATAATCTTACCTTTGAATAAATATATACGTATAAAAAAAAGAGAAAATAAATCAAAACTGACAGCTTATCCAAATCATCACTGGTACAAACCATTGAAACAATTAGAAGAACTTCAAAAACTCGACAAACAGCAAGACTAAGAAGTGGCCTTATAAAAACCTTAAAATTTCAAAATGGACAAAAAAACTTCAATAACTGCATGAAATGCAATAGTGCGGAAGCTTCTCCGGAACATATCATGCTCAGAACTGACAATAGAGGACCCCAGGCCTATAACGACCATCGCAAAATTGGAGAGGAGTGGACTTCAGGAATTGGTTTAACCATGGAGATAAGCATCACCATCTCCACTACTTTACTTCTAACGTTTCAACAACCCTCTGTCATCTTTTTAAGGAACTATTTGTTTGCTACTGTAGTTAAAAAAAGGTTATTCTAAATAATTTACGACAATATATATGTGTATTTAATTAAAAAGGCATATATTGGATCAAAATATCATTTATTTTACCAATATTTCAGTTGGCAGAACGCCAACCTTTATCAAGGTATTATAACATATTTAATGTGTGTCAACAACAAACTCAGCGCCACATAACGTCAACAGAATTAAGTTTTAAAAATATATATGTGTATATTTATTAAAAAACAATATCTGCGCGCAAAGTGGCGTTTTCCCTATTATGCTATGTTATATGCAATTTGAAGCTTAAAAAACCTATATTGAGATAACGTTGATGTAATGTAGTATGAATCAAGTTTTCTAACGTGATCTTAGCTCCATGTGTTGGGCTACTCACAAGATCCCAGACGTTCCTCCAACAGCGCCATCTGTTCAGACAAGGAATGGACCAAGTCGTCCAGCGGGGTAGCGGACGGCGGAGGGGGCCTCTCGACCCCAGCATGGTGCATCTTGGAGAGTGCGTCCACCTTCTGGGTGAGTTCCTGAACTTTCTGGGACAGTCGCTCTATCTGGTCGCCGTCGGTCACTCTCTGGACAACAGATTTGCATAGCTGTTCGGTAGACTCCACTCCCGTATAGTGATAGATAGAATACTAATTTCAGATGGTTTTTGACTTTCCCTGCATTTTTGGCAGTCATCCTTTTCTCACAAATAATTTATTTACGGAGATAAAAATATATAATAATCATTCATTTCATAAAGAAAATTTCGAATTATGTAAATATTTACATTTACATATATATTATCCTTTAGTTTCTTGGAAAGTTACCTGTTGAAGGACGTCATAGTATGAAAGCTAGCCGATTATTCAGCCCAAATAAAAGGAACACGTCGCCGTAAACTTTGATTCCTTCTTCAAGATGATGTCTTCCTTCTCTTGTAAGAACACAAATATTATAAATCCATAACGAGCCATCTATATATAGAAAATTAAAGCATTTAAGTACGAATGTGCTCCCAAGCACTCCCAATATTTTTTCATCGCAGTAAGGACAGTAGACGTTGTTTGGTGTGTAAAAAGAAACATTCGTGCTTAAATGCTTTTATTTGTTATATATAAACACAAACTTACATACAGCTTTATTAAGACCACAGGTCTTATACAGATTCACCGCAGGAAAGAAGCATAGATGGAGCTCCTATACTCCAGGCAGCACAGAACCCAACAACAGTCTCCAGGTCCAACGTATGCCCAGTTGTTTAGATACACACATACAGCTTTATTAAAACCACCAGTTTTAAACAGATTCACCACAAGAAGGAAGCACAGATAGAGTTCCTATACTTCAGGCAGCACAGAACCCAAAAACTTTCAGGGCCGACACATGTCCACTGGCCATAGATTCCACCGTGCATAGGTTAGCGTATCACTGAAAAGGCGAGTGTGGAATCAGCCGCGTTTTAGTCCTCGCTTTCCTCATCCAAATGGACCACGACATTAGGCGATTCTATTAATCTCCTCCGAACGGTGACTGCGGTCTTGTAGAATTTATATAAACCAAAGAGAAGACTTTATCAGACATCATTGTAATTCCTATATATAGAAGGCGCGTTATATCGCTTTGTAATTAATTTAGGCCTAACTTGCTTTGTCCTTATTGTTTGCGGAAGAGCATTGCTCGATGTAAATACAAGGTATGTCCCATAAGTTCCCGGACTAGGTCCATAAAAAAAAAAGGTAAGATATTTTTTTAAAAAAATATTAAAACTTTTTAAAGTAATCCCCCCTTGCTTCAACGCACCAGAGCCATCGTTTCCCCAAATTGTCGAAACAGTTTTTATAGAGCTCTTTTGGAATGCCAACAGCGATTTTTCTATTATGTCATCCCTGGTGTCAAAATGTCTTCCTTTTAGAACGGCTTTAAGTTTGGGGAACAGGAAAAAGTCATTTGGTGCGATGTCTGGGGAATAGGGTGGTTGAGGTAGGATTTCTGCCCCGTTTTTAGCCAAAAACACTCGTCACCAAGTGCGCTGTGTGAGGGCGGGCATTGTTATGGTGTAGGATCCAGTCACCATTAGGCCATTTTTCTGGCATTTTTTTTCGAATCGCTTCCCTTAGATGGTGAAGAATGTCCAAATACATTTCCTTAATAACCGTTTGGCCTGCAGGAAGATACTCGTGATGGAATTGCCCTTGTTATCCAAAAAAGCTACCAGCAACACCTTGTTTCTGGATTTCAATATCCTGGATTTTTTTGGTCTAGGCTCACCCTGACCTCTTCACTCGGCATATTGACGCTTGGTTTCAGGGTCATAGTCATAGACCCATGTCTCGTCGCCTGTGATTATCTTGTCTTTCCATTCCGGATCCGTTCTTGTCATTTCCAACATGTTCTCACAGGTTGCAAGCCGACACAGTTTTTGTTCATTAGTGAGGAATCTTGGGATGAATTTTGCAGGAGTCTTTTTGAGCTTCAAATATTTGGTTACGATCCTTCCAATCGTTGTTTTAGAGATGCCTGTGTCTTGCTCTAGCTCCAGCAAAGTGGTTCGAGGATTTTCTTTTATCAAATCGGTGATTTTTTGCACATTTTGGGCGTCCTTGCCGAGGTTCATCTTCAATGGAAATTCTGCCAGCTTTAAATCTAGAATGCCATTCAAAAACAGTTGTTCTCTTTGGAGAGTCATTGGGGAATACTTTATTAAGCATTTCAAAAGTTTCGGTTGCAGATATTTGAAGTTTCACACAAAATTCTATGCAAATCCTCTGCTTCAATTTTTGTTCCATCGTAAAATCGCCGCAGCGCTAGGTGTGACCTTTAAATAAATTAGAATGACCTTGGCGCGCGCTAATGTACCGCCTCGATATTGGTACCACCGTGTTGCCTGATATTTTTTCTATAATAAACAGTCAAATTTATTTACATTTTTCATTTATTAATTTTTTTTATGGACCCAGTCCGGGAACTTATGGGACATACCTTGTATTTATATGTAATTCTACAGTCCTAAAAGCGCTAATATTCATAGTTTACTTGAATACCATAACTAAGGTTCCATCCTTCAGTGTAGCATATATAAGCAGGATCATCTAATACAGTATTAGAGCTCTAAGAAGCGGTCTGGTAGATTAAATTGGCGAAAATGCTGAGAGGGTTCACCACTGATGAGACAAGCTCTCCCAATAATTTTCATCGCAGTAAGGACAGTAGAAGTTTGTTTTGTGTGTAGAAGAAACATTCGTTTCTTAAATGTTTTTATTGTCTATATATACATTAAACCTGTCTATAGCGCCCCCTATAAATAGCGCCCGATTTTGAACATTAAAATGTGAACATTTTACATTAAAAGTGACATATATATAGCACCCTACTTTGATGAGTCCCAAGAGGGGGCGCTATAGACAGGTTTAACTGTAAAATACTAATTAATCAGTATTGTATGGTAGGATTATATTGACGTCATTTCTGTGACCCACTTGTCAACATTTTCAATGGGAAACGTACTAAATCTAGATGGGGCTTCAAATAGACAAATCTCGATCTAATTCTAGCATGTTTTACCTTGACAGTGGTGATAGTGGAACGCCGAAAATTCTGCCAGTAAAAACTTGTCACAAAATATTGATGACTGGTATATCCACCAATAAACAAACATTCAGCAGTGAATTCCACTACATT
This sequence comes from Cordylochernes scorpioides, assembly GCA_030710605.1. NCBI lineage: Eukaryota > Metazoa > Arthropoda > Arachnida > Pseudoscorpiones > Chernetidae > Cordylochernes > Cordylochernes scorpioides. The sequence goes on from CP092883.1 coordinate 62,254,380, forward strand.
CAGTAGTGTTACTATACCTTCAAACTCCGCCTTTTCCGGTTACAAGCCCGGATGAAAAAGGAGGAGGGGGAGCAGTAACAAGCTCACTAATAAAACCTGGACTCAGATGGCCATGATAATAGTACCCTGTAAGGGCTACTGAGATACAAGATGAGTCTGTACTCCATGTTAGGAGCAGCTGTACATGGCGTCTGTTCCTCATGTCAGAGGCGGCCATTTATTTTGGAGCCAAGTCAGCCTGCTACTGATTAGTGATCCCAGTCTTAATGACAAAGGCAGACGCAATCTACTTAACCCAGTGTGGAGATAACAAAGAAGAAGAAGATATGGTTCTTTTTGTTGCTTCCTCTACCTTCGTTAACTACTTCAGAAACATTGATTGTGATTCATCTATCTGTGGCCTTCCTTTTTATTATTATTTTCACTTTCTTGTAAAAAGCTCAACACTTAATATATATAAAAGCATAGGGCGCCTCTCCCGTCAAAATAAATGTCAAAACTAGACGCCATCTATTGACCATCGCTACAAACTGGCGGTCTCGAGTCGGGTACAAAGCCACAACACCAGCTTTGGCAAACTGAAAAGCGTCCACCTAGAGACCATGGTTTCGGGTTAATGGCCCTCGTCAGCCTAGGGCGGACTTTGAATCCATGAGATCCACAAGGGATATAATGGAATATTCACAAGCCTCCAAAGAGGTTTTTAGCTGGTTAAATAGCTGGGCTAAATCTATGGCCAAAATATAGATGGAAATTTTTCCGGGAGGAAATTGAGCTTAAGCGGTCGCAATGGGTAAAAATTACCCAGAAGGAACTTTTCGAAAATATTTCTATATTAAAAAATATTTATATTTAAAATATATTCTCAGTACCTTTCTAAATCTATCTAAAGATTATTATAATAAACCTACAATTTTAATTTTATGACATATATTCATTTTATTAGCATGTTTGGGTCAATTTTACCCAGTGCGACCTTTTGAGTTCTCGTCATTGGGTAATTTTTACCCAGCGCGACCTTTTAACGCTTTTGGTCTTGGTTTGCGTAATTAAGTTTCGAGTTACTTTCTGGTTTCTTGTTGTTTGGTTTTGCTGCCCCAAGTGCAATAATACAATCTATTCTTCCAACAATAAGGTAGGATTTATATTTTATTTCCTCTTTTTACATTATTTTACATAAAACCAAAAGACTAAATGGAAGAAAGCTCTTCCCCCAAAAAATGTTCGAACTCGCAGTGAAAATATTATCACCCATCTACCAGGGGTAAAGGGTGAAGCAAAAATGCTAAATCGATATTAGATTGTTGGAATATCTTTATAGATGACAATATACTTGAATGCATAGTTAAAATACTAACATTTACATTAGGAATATTCAGCAGAACTATAGCAGAGAAAGAGATGCTAATTTGACAAACCTACATGAAATTAAAGCTTTATTGGGAATTATTTACTTTCTTGGGGTCATGAAAGCGAATAAATTGAATACAGATGATGCATGGGCAAGAGATAGTACTGGATTTGAATTGTGTAGAATAGCTATGTCTGAAAACAGATTCCGATTTCTTCTCAGAGTAATTCGTTTTGATGACAAAGCTACAAGAAATGAAAGACTTCGTCAAGATAAATTAGCAGCTGTGAGATTGATTCTTGATACTTTTGTAAAAAATTGCCAAAAGCATTATTCTCCTTCGGAATATATAACGGTGGATGAAAAGCTTGACGCTTTCAGAGGGAAATGCAATTTCAGGCAGTATATTCCGAGTAAACACAATAAATATGGAATAAAATTATTTGCTCTCGTGGATTCAAAAATGTTTTATACTTGTAACTTGGAGATTTATTCAGGAAAAAACCCTGAAGGTCCTTACAATGTCAGCAACAGTCCAAGTGACGTTGTGGAACGATTGTGTGAGCCAATCAAGGGAACTGGCCGCAATGTAACAATGGATAACTGGTTCACCAGTTATTCTTCAGCTCTAAAACTTTTACAACAATATAACCTAACAATTGTTGGTACCTTAAAAAGAAATAAAAAGGAAATCCCCTCAGAGTTTGTCATCAGAAGAGGTAGAAATGTACACACTAGTGTTTTTGGCTTTCAAAGTGAAATGATACTTCTTTCATACAAGCCTAAAGAGAATAAAGTTGTACTTATGCTTTCAACTCTGCACCACGATGCAAATATAGATGATTCAACGGGAGAATTGAAAAAGCCAGAGATGATAATGTTTTATAATATGACAAAGGGTGGTATAGATAAGATGGACGAAATGACAGCTACATATAACTGTGCTAGAAATTCAAGAAGATGGCCCATGGTTATTTTTTATTCACTTTTAAATATTGGGGCAATAAATTCCCAGATAATTCATTTTGCAAATGGCAACGCATCAAAGGTTAAATCAAGACGTCATTTTTTGAAAACCTTATCCTTAGATCTTATTGAAGAGATGGTCAAAGTTCTCACAGTAAGCGGAAGAATGCCATGTGAAATAAAGGAAAATGCATCCGATATTTTTAATTTGTTAGAGCCTGGTCCATCTAAAAAGCCAAAAATAGCAGAAAGACATCGATGCAAGAAATGGCAGAAAGAAAAAAAGGACAGAAAAACTATTCAACATTGCCAGTACTGTTTTACTTTTTTGTGTAAGGAACACTCTGTAATAATTTGTCAAGAATGTCATAAAGGACGAAACAAGTCCTAATTTCTATGAAAGGAAGTGATAACTTTCATACAAATTTATATTTTATAACCTATCTTCAATATATATTTTTATTTTCATAAAGTAGTCAAATATATCATAAATATTTGATATTTTGATTTGTTATTAATAAAATAAATAAAATATGATTTTTATATCTCAGGATTTTATGTAAAGTTATTTAATAGACAAATCATTATTCTAACATAGAAAACAATGAAAATATTGAAAATAATATTTGATTTATTTAGGTTTTTAAAGGTGGGTAAATTTTACCCACCGCGACCTTTCAAGGTATAAAAGAGGGCGCGACCGCTGCCGGGTTAATATGTATAATGAATTTATATATCTCTGATATATGCCTCACTTGTCAATATTTCAAACCTATTGTTATGTCTTAGAGAAATCTGAAAATTGACTCGATTTCAACAATATAATACAGTTAAACCTGTCTATAGCGCCCCCCTCTTGGGACTTACCAGAATAGGGTGCTATAGAGAGGGGGTGCTATAGACAGGTCACTTTTAATATTAAATGTTTACATTTTAATGTTTAAAAATCGGGTGATATAGAGAGGAAGGCGTTATTTAGAGGGGGCGCTATAGACAGGTTTAATTGTATATTTATTATTTTCAAAATAAATAACTTTTCAAAAAAGGTAAGTACAGTATATATAGGGGCAAGGAATCCGTGAAAAGACCAATCAGACAACAAAGCTTACCTCTTCCAGAGTCGTCAGTCTTACTTCCATGGATTTGGAATTTTCTACGAAGGTTTGGTATTCCGGCAGGGTTGTCAGATTGACTGCTCACAGACACACCACTCTGTCTACATCTTACACCACGTAAATTTTTTATACAAAGTATTAAAGCTATTAAAAATAGTATAGGGGGGTCGGTGGAAGGATGGTCTAAACCAGGGGTCTCCAAACTTTCCAGCCTTAGGGCCATACTGATTACTCCAGTAAGTTCCGAGGGCCAAGATGGCAACACTGCATATTATTAATTTTCCTGTATTAATTGTTATGTTTATTTTATATTAAATGTTATTATTAATTGTTGCTTTTGTGTGTGATTTAGCAGATTGGAAAAGAAGCGAAAAATTGATAGTGAATGCAGAAAATTCAAAGATCAGTGGAACATTCAGTATTTCGTAATTGAGTCCAGTAACAAGGCGCTATGTTTGATTTGCAATGAAAGCATAGCCGTTCTCAAAGAATATAACATGAAACGTCATTATGAAACAAAACATTCTCAAAATTACTCAAAATATACAGGAACTGTGCGGACAGAAAAATTCGAAGCTTTGAAGCGCGGATTGAAATCGCAGCAATCTTTATTTACAAAAGTCAAAACTGAACAAGAGGCGGCAACTCGTGCCAGCTTTCGTGTGGCTCTTGAAATTGCAAAACGTGGAAAACCATTCACCGATGGAGAAATGATCAAGGAATGCATAATTGCAGTAGTCGAAGAAATGTGCCCTGAAAAGGTAAATTTATTAAAAACTGTCAGTATGTCAGCAAACACTGTGGCTCGAAGAGTAGAAAACATCGCTGAAAATATATCCTCTCAACTGTTCGACAAAAATGGACATGTTGAGTGGTTTTCTTTGGCCTTGGATGAGTCAACGGATGTGTCAGATACTGCTCAGGTGTTGATTTATATTAGAGGAGTAGATAAAAGCTATGAAGTGCACGAAGAACTTCTTGATATGTATAGTATTCATGGCACAACTACTGGTACTGATATTTTTAAAGGAGTTGAAATGGCCATTAATAAAAAGAACCTTCGATGGAAAAACTTGAAATGTATTACAACTGATGGAGGCAAAAACATGAGTGGGAAAGATAAATGAGTGGTCGCTCTTGTGTCAAAGGCTGTAGAAAATGACGGCGGCTCAAAACCATTAGTCGTACATTGTATCATTCATCAACAGTCTTTGTGCGGAAAATGTTTGGATATGTCTGACGTTCTGAAACCAGTCATATCAACTGTTAATTTCATCAGATCTTTTGGGCTGAATCACCGACAATTCCGACAATTTATTGCAGAGATTGGAGAAACAGACTTACCTTATCGTACTGCCGTACGCTGGCTTAGTTGTGGGAAAGTCCTTCAGCGCTTTTTTGAACTTCGAGCAGTGATCGAAATTTTTTTGAATGAAAAGCACCGCCCTCTTACTGAATTACAAAACAACGCATGGCTATGGAAGTTAGCACTCTATGTTGATTTGACAAAACATGTGAACGAACTGAATTTGAGATTGCAAGGAGAAAACCAGCATCTTCCTGATTTATACACTAATATCAACTCATTCCGGATGAAATTGATACTGTTTCAATCACAACTACGAAGTAAATGTTTTTCACATTTTAAAACATGTGAAATATTCAGCCACACTACTGAGACTGAGTTTCCTATCGATTTTGCAATCGAAACTTTGAGTGCTTTGAAGATAAATTTTGATACTCGTTTCTCGGACTTTGATGCCATTGCGAATCAAATTAAGATTTTTCAGAATCCTTTTGATGCTGACATTGAAACCCTAGCCCCGGAACTTCAAATGGAAATGATTGATCTTCAGTGCAGTGATATAATTAAGAACAAATATGAAAACTCATCTTTGTTGGAATTTTATAAGAGTCTTCCACTGACACAATTTGATAATTTGCATAAATTTGCTCGTGGGCTGTTTTCCGTTTTTGGTACTACTTATTTGTGTGAGAAAACCTTCTCCAAAATGAAGTACACAAAAAATGTATACAGATCTAAATTAACTGACGAGCATCTTAAATCTCTTTTAATAATTGGTACAAGTAAAATTAGTCCACAACTACAAGCTATTGTCGGTGGAAAATCTCAATTACATACATCTCATTAGCATTTCATATGTCATGTTATAAGGTATGTGTTGTTCATTACTTACAATGTATAAAATGTAAGTTGGATTCATTTCAATAATTTGTTAGTTATTATATGCTGAAGTTAAATTTACTGCATAAATTATACATGTCTTTACTCATTACCATTCTGTGTTTCTTTATCCAACTTATCACAAACATTTTATTTGCTATAAAAAATATTTGTTCTCTAAATGGAGTTTTCAAGTATGTCTCCGCGGGCCGGACAAAATCTGTCTGCGGGCCGGATGTGGCCCTCGGGCCGTAGTTTGGAGACCCCGGGTCTAAACCGTTGGTTTTCGACCGATACGACCCGGGTCGTATGTGGTGCACTTACAGTAAAAGCAGTCACCTACCTCTACCCACCATGATTATAATGGCCTGTACCACGTGTATTAGGGATAAGCAAAATAAAAAATAGCTTAACATTTTAAACTATGGACGTTTATTTTCTAATCTGAAAATGCGGTGTGACAGTATTGTTTCTAAAGAATACACTCATAGACAAAACTTAAGAATACTTCATATTTTGATATCGCCAGTCGTCTGTTTTTTTTTTTAAGGAGTCAGAGGAAATTTTGTTCACACTTTTATTTATTTACCAGTTGCGAAACGCTATATCCGATCTGGATAATTGCGCGTGAAACTATTTACAATAATTGTAGTAGAGTAGGTAACAGAATTGTCAAAAAGAATTTAAACAATTAATAAGAAGAGAATTAAATAAACATATAATTGTTCACTTAGTTATCTCGTGTGTCTTTAAAAAAGGTCACTGTGTATCAAATACTAGCCGGATGACCCCGGGCAATGCCTAGGTTTTACCAGAAAGCATGCCCCCCGAGTGCGTATATATATGTGATGATTTAAGACCATGGAATTGTTGTAAATAGTCTAGATAGCTACTACCACATGTTCCACCCCATGACTGTATATAACTTCTTATGTACTGCACATAGAAAGCCTCAACTAACATCAATCTGTACCGCGTAAGAATCTAATAAAGTATAACAACTGTACAGATAGAAGGAATGGAGACTAACAGGAGAAGATTAAGGTTAAAACTAATCAGGCTTAGGTGAGAGTAGAAGTCAAACCTAAGAAGTAGGCCTAGAAGAGAGCCCGACTATTAATAAAGTCACAGTTAACCTTCTGACCCCGGAAACCCTGCGAGCTAAGTTTAAGCCAATATTTCCTGACAGGACCGGACGTATCTGGTGACCGCAAAGTCTAGAGAGACGCCCAATATTTCCGGAACAAGGCCGGACGTATCTTCCATCAAAGAAAGCCGCAAGGCCAATTAGAGAAGACCATACCTAAGTAGGTCAACCAATAGCCAACGGCCATGTGACATATTCCTACCAATTAGGAAAGAATCACCTAAATAGGTCAGCCAATTAGAAAGAAGCAAGGTCGTGGTGTTAAATCGAGAAGCAAGAATAGTTAGTCTACGCTTGGCTCTCAACAAGGTAACACTTGCTCTAAAGATCTCCCTCTCTCCTCATCCCATTCCTTCTTGACGTCAGACGCTTCTTAGTGGAATCTCTGTTTGTTTATTTCACCTTTGGCCCAGCTGTGTCGCCTTCCAACACGACTGCACGGTAGAGTTGACATCGAGGTTCGTCTAGCATCAGGTAACACTAGTCCCAGAGGTCCCAAGATATCACAGACTCCCCCGTCCGAAGAGTCGACAGGATAGTGGACGCCAAGGTACAAGTAAGCAAATAGACCACTGTCTGTACAGAAAGATGGAACAGGGAAGAGAGGAGGATTCAAAGGAGCCCATGAAGACCGATCCCGACTACGAAAGTGGCGAAAACCCCACTTTTCCGAAGAAAGAAACCACCCTCGGTAGGACGCAGGAAATTGTCCCCAGCCAGGAAGACGTCACGCCCCCACCGCCGGTGTCAGATATCCTAGGGAGGTTGACGACAACGCTACATCAGCTTTCTGCCGTGACCGGACATCGCGAGAGGTGGAATCGCTACGATGGTTCGTACGAGGCGCAGAGCTTCTTCACCAACTACGACGCCCAAGCAGATCTGGCCCAACTACAATACTCTACAAGACTGAGAAAACCACCAAAATTCCTGCAAGCGCCCCTCCGAGTTACCAACACGCGAGCGTATGTTACCTGCTCCCCCGACCATCTCTAAACCACGAGCCCAGCGCAAACAATGAACTCTGACTGTCCCAAAGATCCTCCAACTATGGCACCAGACCAGGACTGTCCCGACATACGAGACAGCACAACAGTAGGTTCCTACTTCTATAATTTTTGTTGAACAATTGCTCGTTCGAGCTGAACTGTCCAATAATGTAAACCTACTCTACTACTTTATACAGGAGCATCTATCGCTATAATTATGCAGAATACTTTTAAAATAATAGAAATCAGTTTATAAAAGAAAAATACCTGTCCATTCATTTAACTTAACTATTAATGCCATAGCTAACAATATTTTTACCATAGATTATATCTTTTTGATCTTAAAAATAGGTAACATAACGCAGAACCTAAAATTCCATATTATAGATACTCCCTTGCCTTTTGGCATATTATCCCTTAACTCCATAAGAAGATTTCTACTAATTATAAACTGTTCTCAGCTACTCCTGTATCAATTTAATGTACTTCTACCAACTACCTTGTACCAATTCACCTCGTGCAAGCAACACGTGTCCCATGGACAGGTTAATACAACTGTCTCATTTACTAAATTTTCCCCTCCTGGAACGGGTTGCTCACACGTGGTGAACTCCAACACTCTTATTTAACCTCATTATAATGTTCCTAATCCCATTTTCAACGCCCCTATGTCCTTTTCTTTCATATATTTAGACAGAAGTAACTTAAGTCACAGCCTTCCAAAACTATTCCAATCGTTAAATTCCCACATAACTATACTCCTTCCTTTTACATGCATAGTTAATCAGCGACAAATCTCTCTCAACAAAATAAACAACTCCCTCTCTCATCACTTTCTCCAATTGGCAACAAATTTTTAATGCGCGACTTAACCTCCAAATCCAATTTCGAGCCACACAAGCTTCATAAACGTCGCCCCACTAAACACACACACAAAAAAAAAAATTCACATTAAACGTGCCATATCCACTAATAATATAAAAATTCTCGATATGTTCATACAACCAGCACCCATGACTTTAGTAAATTTGTTATTCTTAGTAAAACAGGTTAGATTTTATACAAAACAAAGACTTCACGTGACACCTTTTCATTTACAATTTTCTCGCTTCGTGTCACAGCGCCACACCACAAAACTCTTTCAATTTTCAGGCCAAAGACGCCTTCCTCACGCCTGTGACACATTTAACCACACATTGTTCACGTCGATAGTCGCAATTTCATTCAATTCTAACCCGATATCAATGAATAACATTTTTACTAAGTCCGCCAAAAACCATTCGATTTAATATCAACAGATACAATATCCGAATTTTCGAAATACAAACACAAATCGAACAAATGCTTGAGCACAGTATAATTACAACCTCTGTATCTCCCTATGTCAATCCCATAACGCTTGTCACCAAACGTGACAAATCAAACGCTTTTGTGTGTTTACGATTATAGAAATAAAATCTCCGAGCGTATTCCGAATTAACATACCCAATGTCACTAATTCATGGCCATCAGAAAACCAGGCGTTTCCAAAGATGGGAGACAACCAGCAAGCAAGCTGCCCCCACAAAGGGCCTCTGACCCAAATAAATATGCCCGCCACCGCCGGAAATCGCTAATAATAAATTCGAAGGGAGATGAGCAAACAAACAGCCGACATCTTGTTACGCCCGTCGCCACCCCGATGTCACTCTAATGGATTTTCGCTACCTATGAAATCAAACATTAGTGCATGCCTTTTACTATATACCGTTCTAAACCCCAGGTCTAGATTCTCTCGCCCTCGATTAACTTGTCCACTTAACATCGACACTTAGATCCAAGGACAACATTTTACTTACAAAAATCACACACACCCACACATGTTTTAAAAAAAACAACAACAACAACAACCCTTTATCGGTTAGAATAGATCGCCGTGTTTCTCCTGCACACACAGAATAAATGCCGCTTTAGGAAGAATCACGTTTTCACCTAAACGTGGCGCAGGGAACAAAAAATCGACAACATTAGGACTCAGTAAGTTTCACAGTTAGAAACAATGTGACCCACGAGTCACGTCAAACATAAAACAAATTCGATAAGTTAGAAAAACTTAGGCCAACAAGACCAAAGATATCAATCGAGGACAATTTAAAGCTCTCTCCACCCATCCTAAAAAACAGGAACATACATTACCTTTGGCCTACAACTTTCCATTCTTTCACGATATATAATTTCTATGTATAATCTTACTTGCTCTTCTTTCTCGATGAACATTTTTTTTTTCATTTTAATATTCTTTATAAAATCATTATCTAGCTCTTATAATTGTTTTTTTTTTTTTTTTACGTCAACCAATCAGTTTAGATTATTGTCGTTTTATTTTATTTTTCTTTACCAAAACTTATTTACTTTTGCTTTATGACTCTATTCTATAATCAACTTTATATTTTATCTTTCATATCTAATAATTTCAAGTTTATATTTTTTGTTTATATCACTAATTTGCCTTTTGTCATTTTATATTTTCTCTCACTTTATAAATTAGATGTTATTTACATTGTTTCATCTTCCGCTACCATGTCAATGCTATCGAGTATATTATTGCTCATTATTAATTTTCATTTAATATTTTCACTTTCTATTACCCCTTATATACTGCTGTAGTGTGTTAATCTTTGTATCATATCATCACTATTTTTACTTTTTTTTTAAATATTACTTTGCATTTAACTTCGCAATTCTATTTTCGATTTTTTAAATCCTTTAACGCTATATGCAAAGCCTTAATTTCGCAATTTCACATCTCAATGATATATTCTTTTATAATCAAACTAAAAATCATGATCTAAAAACAGGGCAATCGTCAATAACCTCTTAAACAACCACTTTAAAGGTTACTTCTTAATAAATACTAACCCTTTTCCGCAGGAACTTTTAACTCCTTCGCAGGCTAGACTTGACCTACTTTGATTTCGTAATTAACAATCTTGACACACCGTCCCCCAGATTTACCTATCCCTACTTCTGGCTTGGATACGTGCAAATTGTATTTTTTTTATATATTCCAGGGCACTCTCATGCCACACGCTTAAACATCTTTTTTTTTTATTTTACTCTTTTTCTCGCTAAGCCCCTGACGACTCTAATTAAAACTTTGATTTCTGGTCACTGATCTTCGCCCTCTTTATCCTGCATGCGTACGTCTTAACGACTAATTACTAAAACCCATAACAATCACCCTTATCTTACTATTCGATTGTGGTACTGTAACTTTATTCAACCTTAAATTTACATGTGAAACATGGCCTAGGTTTTCCGCGCCGTGCACATTAAATGGTTTGGGACTTGAGTCAAAGTGACATTGCCGCAACCAAGTAATAACTAACCCCTCAACCCTTTCTAACGCCCATCACGAAGAGATCATGATTTACCCATCCAATCATTTATAGTTTTACCTATAATCATTATATGTTCTCTATTAAATATTTTATTCATATTTTTATTTTTACTTGTATGTTTAGTATTAGTTGTTTATGCTTTATTATCTCTTATGGATATACAGAAATCAACCCCATGTTATATGCCAACTCATTTCAATTAATTTTTAAAAATTACTTCCTTAATAACAGTCTTCCTATTCCGCTCTCTTAAATCCCTCCATATGAACCCTCCACATCCGGGGCCATCTGTGATGATTTAAGACCATGGAATTGTTGTAAATAGTCTAGATAGCTACTACCACATGTTCCACCCCATGACTGTATATAACTTCTTATGTACTGCACATAGAAAGCCTCAACTAACATCAATCTGTACCGCGTAAGAATCTAATAAAGTATAACAACTGTACAGATAGAAGGAATGGAGACTAACAGGAGAAGATTAAGGTTAAAACTAATCAGGCTTAGGTGAGAGTAGAAGTCAAACCTAAGAAGTAGGCCTAGAAGAGAGCCCGACTATTAATAAAGTCACAGTTAACCTTCTGACCCCGGAAACCCTGCGAGCTAAGTTTAAGCCAATATTTCCTGACAGGACCGGACGTATCTGGTGACCGCAAAGTCTAGAGAGACGCCCAATATTTCCGGAACAAGGCCGGACGTATCTTCCATCAAAGAAAGCCGCAAGGCCAATTAGAGAAGACCATACCTAAGTAGGTCAACCAATAGCCAACGGCCATGTGACATATTCCTACCAATTAGGAAAGAATCACCTAAATAGGTCAGCCAATTAGAAAGAAGCAAGGTCGTGGTGTTAAATCGAGAAGCAAGAATAGTTAGTCTACGCTTGGCTCTCAACAAGGTAACACTTGCTCTAAAGATCTCCCTCTCTCCTCATCCCATTCCTTCTTGACGTCAGACGCTTCTTAGTGGAATCTCTGTTTGCTTATTTCACCTTTGGCCCAGCTGTGTCGCCTTCCACCACGACTGCACGGTAGAGTTGACATCGAGGTTCGTCTAGCATCAGGTAACACTGGTCCCAGAGGTCCCAAGATATCACATATATAAAAAAAAAGATTTTTATTTAAATACTATTCGTTACAATTATAAATTATGACCTGGCTATAACCTGAATCTGCCATGTTCAACAACTTGGACAACTTTGCATGTCGTACTTTCTAATATATCCTTTTGGACTCCAACCTCAACACTCCCAAGAAATGAAATATGGCCACCAAAGCTTTGCTACTCGATTTTGCAAAGAAGGAACAGCTTTTTCTGGAAGATGCCTTCAAAGTGAATGTTTGTCCTACGAATAATGCTTAAAATAAAACGCACTTTATGGTATATTGTTGCATCAATTTTATTGCACCCTACATTTATTCAAAATATTCTATGATATTTAATATTTATTTAAAAAAGATTATTTAGATTATCATCATTCCTTTTTTATAGTTTAATTCCTTTTGTAATATTTAATTGTACATATACGACATATACATATATTCGTATCTTGATTGGTTATTGGAGCGAGAGAGGACCTAGACTGCGGATCGCGACCTACGAGGAAGAATAAATAAACACAATAACTTTAAAGGTAATTTATTTTTATTTACTTTTATTTATTTACTTTGGGTATGGAAACCCGCTTGGGAAACGTGTATAACACCAAGAAGGAAGAAACCAAGGTCGACGACCTTGCAAAGCTGCAACTTGGTGCAACAATATAATTCAAACAAACATTAATGTCAATCATTCAAAATATATTAACATAATTCATAATTTGACAACAATATTGGAAAATAGCAAAATTAAAAATATTTAAAAATAACACGGTATAACACGATTTTTGTTCCTCAGTTCTTTCTATCTTTTTTCTGACGTATTAGTAGATACACAGTTGAAAAATAGTAATTATACATTTTAAACATCGGTTTTGAGTTTAGGACATCTAATCATTTGGAAAATGCAAAAACACAAGAAAATGTCAAATAATGATGTTAATGCATAAAAATAAAATAAAATTAACATACATCCTGTCGATCTAGGCGTCTGAAATTTTGCATACTTACAATGTCATTAGGATTGAGCGAGTGTGTAAAGTTTTAGTCCGAATGTTATAGTCCGAAAGTTATAGGTACAGGTTACATAGCACCAGGTTTCTTGAAAATAAAGATACTTCGGCCAGTAAATCTTTTTATTACCTCGACGTTTCGACAAAAAGATGTCCTCGTCAGGAGCAAACAAAAATTAAAACATTTGGCGAAGCGTTAAAAATTATTCTAGGGTTCCAAAGGCGTTCTCACGCGATATTTCAAATTTTGTGAAACAAGATGATGTACAAAATTTTAAATATCGCATGAGAACGCCCTTGGAACCTTAGAATTATTTTTAACGCTAATTGTTTTAATTTTTGTTTGCTCCTGACGAGGACAAAAGCTTTTTGTCGAAACGTCGAGACAATAAAAAGATTTACTGGCCGAAGTATCTTCGGCGGTATGCTCTGTCTTTACGATAGTACCATGTAATATAAAAGTATAAAATTGTGAAGCAAAGATGAAACACTTAACCTCACGATATTTTGTACTTTTTATAATTTTTCATTATAAAATATTCCTTACAACCTTTTTTTTAACCTGTTAAATGCTTTTCTCGAATAAACACAATACTTTACAATTTGATTTCGTTTAACTAAATTTGTTTACCAACTCTTTGTACATATATCAATTGTGTTGATATATATATATATATATTTTATCTTTTCTTCTAACTAACTTGCATACTAATTCTGTATATATTTAAAATATCTTTCTTTCTCTTCTTCAAAAATTTGTTTGTGTTTAAAGTGCAAGTGTCCCTAGGGGGGACATAGCGCTCTAAGTCTAAATAAAGAAATAATATACTGATTCAGGTGATTTTCCAACTTATAGTACTAGATAGTTAGACATGGTTAAATGATAGTTAAGAAATAGTTACAGGTGCAGGACGCTCCATCATCCTGTAGTTGGAATCCTTGATGACACTCGCACTGGAAGCTACCAGGGGTGTTGACACAGCCTTGTTGACATGGTGGCTCGGGGCCGCTGCATTCGTCCACGTCTGGACACCACGACAGCTTGCACCAACAGTCACACATAGATTTAGTGAAGTCTACTCTGATGATGGAACCCAATTTACCGAAATTCTAGGCATATATGATCATATCCGAAGCAAGAGAGACGTTCTTCTCAAAAGTAAACTGTTATATCTTTTATACGGTTTCTATTTTACCTTTAACCTTATTTATACATATATATTTATAAATAAAAAAGGCATATCCTGACCAGGAGCACATGTGCTTTTCAGAAGGCAAAGCGCCATCTGGTGGAACAGAAATCAACTATTCATTGATTTTACCTGTTCCCTGATATTTGGCCAACCCATGTTTTTAATGTGTAAAGCGTATTTACGAAAGTTTGGCCTTAAATACCCATTTCTTAGTTTTTCAAGAAGCAACTGGGACCAAAAACTTTTTGGTCGCAGTGGTACAGCCTATTCCACGCTGACGAGAGTCAAAAGCGCGAAACGCGTTCGTGGATGGCTTTTCTATATAGCCAGTTTGTATATAGCCATTCAATACAGCACCGCGCTAGATGAATTGCATATTTATTATGGCTCCATTGCTTATACAAAACGTTGCCGGAGTAGTATAAACCGAAATTCTAGGCATGTATGATCATATCCGAAGTAAAAGAGACGTTCTTATCAAAAGTAAACGACAGCCAACTTACCTCGGTACAAAGTATTTTAACCAGCGCCATATCGAGTCGAATGGTTGCTCTGTCTCTATATAACCTTTATAAAACAGGGGAAGAAATTGAATCCTCGCTCAGAAAAGAGAAAAGAAAAGGAAAGAATATCTATGTTTAAACGTTGAGACTATATACATCGTTTTTCGTGCATAGAACACAGCAAAGAAGTAGATTATAATACAATATATATATATATATGTCGTACCTCAAGCAACAACAGTCATGGGTCCAGTGGTTTTAGGAGTCAGGATTAATACACAAATGATATGTTAGATTGAATGACAACTATGAGAGGCCATCGACCAACGAAACGGGCAATGTTCAGGAGAATAGATATTTTACAGTAGAGTATTATGTTTATATGAACGTTTCGAACCTTTTTCGCAGAATTTTCCTCTCCAGCCAGGTTTACAGGAGCATCGGTTGGGCCTGGAGCATTTGCCGCCGTTCTGGCACTTGGGGTCACACAGAGCTGCGCATCACAACGACCGTTATAGTACCTTTACTTTGGTCAAATAAGATTGGTCTAGGTAATATGCAACTTTTAAGACCATAACGATTTTTTTCTTTATGACAATAAAACTGGGTGAAATTTTAAGTCAAAAGACTTATTTACTTCATGGCCCTCTCTGATACATAGGTGTTTCTTTCTCAAATTATTTAATGTCTTAAAAAACGAAGCGATCTATTGTCAAAATTATTATTATTATGTCATATTCTTCTTCTTTCTTATCTCCATTCAATCATATTAGGATATCAAGTTGTGACCCTTGATGGTGTCTGTTTGACAACCATCATGACTGGGTGAAGTAGAATATAAATAAAAAATTGAAATTATTTTATAAATATGTTAAAGAACAAACTCTGTTAAGTCAACCACCAGATGGCGCTTCTTTACAATATATAAATTAATAAAAATGACATCTCCTGATCATGAAACTAAAAGTTGATGATGGCTTGCGCCATCTGTCGGAATAAATATTAACTCTTCGATGGTTTTTAATTATATTCCAGAATTGGCCAAATACCCATTTTTGATTAATCAAGAAAATGATATTTAGCCAATTCTGGAATAATTAAAAATCAACGAATAGTTGATATTTTTTCCGACAGATGGCGCATGCCATCAGCAACTTTTAGTTTCACGATCAGGAGATGCCTTCTTTCTTAATTTAAATATCTGATCCCAGCACAATTTCACTTTTGTTATATTTTTTTCACTATATAAATTGTTTGTTTTCCTTTGGCAGGAATCAAAACCTTATGTAGATATGTAATTAAGTTTTTTTTTTCTTTTTAACGTCTTAAGCCAGGTATTTATTTCTCAAATTATTTAATGTATTAAAAAACGAAGTGGTCTATTGTCAAGATTCTTATTAGTCTTAATATTCTTTCTTATCTCCAATTCAATCTAATCAAGGTATCCAGTTGTGACCCTTAATGGTGTCTATTTGACACCCATCATGACTGGGTGAAGTAGAATGCCTTTGTCATTAAGACTGGGAGCACTACTCAGTGGCAGGCCACCGACTTAGCTCCAAAAGAAATGGTCGCCTCTGACATGAAGAACAAACACCATGTACATCGACTCCTAACATGGAGCACAAACGCTGCTCATCCATTATTAATTAATTTGTTTTATATAAATTACTATATATATAAATTCGAAATTGTTTAATGTTTAAAAGAATCATCTATAATAGTTTCGAATTTTCTTAACAGATGGCGCGCCAATGCATTATATTATAAATTACGGTTAGTTCAGTTAAGACAAATAGTGATCTAAACGATTCTATACATTATCAATGTAAACGTACACTGGGTCGCCAATAGAAAGTATTACAGCAAAAAGGAAATGGTGGAATGTCATGAAACTTAGCCTGAATGTACAATCAATTACATATAAAGAGACAAAGGTCGCCTCTCCCGTCAAAATAGACGTCAAAACTAGACGCAATCTATTGACCGTCACCGCAACTAGCGGCCTTAGTTATCTCGGGTTTCTTCAATAAAGGTCACTGTAATATCTTTCAGAGTTATTGTCTGGATCACGATATACATGCTAAAAGGTACAACTTCCTTAAGTTTTGTCCATGAATGTATCTTTCAGAGTAATTGTCTGAATCTCGAAATACATGCTGAAAGGTACCACATCCTTAAGTTTTGTCCATAAGTGTATCTTTCAGAGTTATTGTCTGAATCCCGATATACATGCTAAAAGGTACAACTTCCTTAAGTTTTGTCCATGAGTGTATCTTTCAGAGTTATTTTCTAATCCCGATATACATGGTAAAAGGTACAATTTACTTGAGTTTTGTCCATGAGTGTAGGTAGAATAGGTTGGTCAACTCACCCTGAGAACAATCTCTGTGTCCTGGAGATTGCCTTGACCAGCCTGGACAGCATTCCAAAAAAGATTCCGTGTGGGGAATCGAACGGTGGATCGTCCTGAAGGCAGTTTTGTACAGTACCCTGTACATACAGACAAACTGCTACAACCTGGTACAATGCCATTAAGACAGTTTTTTACTGTACCCTGTATTGAGAAAGTAATTGACATGATATCGAATAAAAATGGGATTCCTATTTCTGCGGGAATATCTGGATTTCAAGATTTTATCATTACAAGGGAGAAAATTTGAAACATCGAGACAACCAAACCTTGGATTGTACTCCCCATTCTCACGGGGATATCGGGATGACCAAACAAGGGAGTGTACTCCCCACACGGGGATATCGGGATAATAAAACATGGGATTGCATCCCTACAGGGGAAAAAGTCAATGCATCGTATAACTGGACAGCCAAACATGGGATTGTACTCCCCATTTCTACGTAGATATCGGGATAACTAAACACGAGATGTAATCCCAAAGGGAAGAAAGTGAATACACGGGATATAGGGACAACCAAATATGAGATTGTACTCCCCATTTTCACGGGGATATCGGGATAATAAAACACGAGATGCAATCTCAAAAGGAAGAAAGTAATTACATGGGATATCGGGATAAACAAACATGAAATTGTACTCCCCATTTACACGGAGATATCAGGATAACCAAACATGGGATTATACTCCCCATTTTAACGGGGATATCGGGATAACCAAACATAGGATAGTACTCCCCATTTTTCACGGGGATATCGGGACAACCAAAAATGGGATTATACTTCCCATTTTAACGGGGATATCAGGATAACCAAACATGGGATTATACTCCCCATTTTAAGGGAGATATCGGAATAAAAAACATGGGATAGTACTTCCCATTTTGACGGGGAAATCAGGATAACCAAACATGAAATTGTACTCTCCATTTTCACGAGGATATCAGGATAACCAAACATGGGATTGTACTCCCCATTTTTCGCGGGGATATCGAGATAACCAAATACGGGATATTTTTATCCCTACAGGGAAGCCCGGTGCAGGGAGAATTTACGAGGGCTGAAGAAGGTAGAATAGGCAATTATTCAGAAGGACATAAATCTATCCACAGACCGCCCGATCTAAATCACCAATCAACAATTATTGTTTCCATCCCTAACCTTTTTTTTATGGGAGAGCCGGGACTCTTCCCTCTCATTTTCCTAATGACCTCTAATTTGAATTGTTTAATTAGGAACCAAGCTATAAATTACTTATTGGCGCGGTAATTATTCCTCTCTGTTGAATATGGATGATGGGGCGTTTCTCTTTCGATGGCGTTTTTCAATGTTTTTTTTTATAAAGACTTGAGTAAGAAGGTAGGCTCGAAAGGTTTTATTTCGGAATTGATGTGAAGTATTTGGATTTTGTTCTATTTATATCTATACTTCATCTTGTTTGGTTTTTAACAATATTCCTTAAATAACATTGTTATTGATGGTCAAAAAGACAAGAGTATTCTTTATAACCAAGAAAAATGTGAATTAACCTAATACTAGACTAATTTACTTGGTATTCTGGTTAGAAAATGACGATAGCATTATTGATGCATCATGATTGATGGGTTAAAACAAGATTCTTTAGCGAAACATTCACTTAAGTAGAATACGAGAGAAGTCAGGCCACTATGTTTGATTTTTCAAAGCCTTATTAAAGTTTTACCTTAATAAAGTTATAAAATATAAAGTACACTTATTAACAAAGCTTAAGTAAATAAAATTTTTGATATCGCCGTCGTCTGTTTTTTTTTTTAGGAGGCAGAGGTTGTTCACATTTGGTTATCTCGTGTATATTCAATAAAGGTCACTGTAATATCTTACAGAGTTATTGTCTGAATCCCGATATACATGCTAAAAGGTAAAACTTCCTTAAGTTTTTTTTTATCCACGAGTGAATTTAAATAATAGAACAATAGCCCATTTTATTAAAGTCTGTATAAAACGTTCCGTGGATGGAGCTCGGAGCTTATTTTCAAACAATAAAAACACTTGAAATTTTTAAGTATTGTAGAAAAATATCCTAAAATATAAATATCTGGTGGTATTTTAAGCCTTTCAGATCAGAAAGAGAGGTCTGATTATTTTTTTTTACTCATATTTACCATGGAAGTTTGGAATTGCACTCTAGGACAAAACTTAAGGAAGTTGTGGCTTTTAGCATGTATATTAGGATTGAGACAATAACTCTGAAAGATATTACAGTGACCTTTATTGAAGACATAGGAGATAACCAAACGTGAACAAAATTGCCTCTGTCTCCTTAATAAAAAAGATGATAGGATTATCGGCGATAGCAAAGACTTTCCATTTCCTTAAATTTTGTCCATGAGTGTATTTCCTTGTCACATTTATAGTTTTTTCTTTTTATAAAGAGTATTCGCTCAATTCTCAGCAGAAGACTGTCATTCTCTCTACCGAGTAAAAAAAGCCAGAGATCTCTACCCGGGTCTGTGTCAGCTATTTCCCTACAGCTTGGATGTCTTTTTCCTTTATGCTTAGCGATTCATAAACTGTTCTCTTCTGGGTGGTCTTTCTGTTCCAAGTAACGTAAACCTTTGTCTTACGATGACCTCGCTGCTTTCTTTCTGCGACTTTATATAGAGAAAAAGTGACGTCGCATTACGTTTTCCAACAATCCAAACATCGGCACAGGGTAAAAGGTGTATAAAAATATTTATTTAGAAACATTTTATAGTATATCAATATATTAAAATATAGTTCTAAAATTTATGCAATAAAAAATATAAAGAGAATTGGAATTTCTATTTACATATATAATAATAATATATAATAATTCTATATACAGTTACGAGCGTCATGCGTTCTTAATTCTTCAGTTTTCATCTCTGTCACCGTTTGCTTTTTTTTTTTTTGGAATGGCGCACTCCTATTGGTTGGCTACGATCACGCCAAATTGTTTTTAAATAAATATTTTATACACCTTTTATTTTTTTAATCTAGATTTTTTTATTCAATTATATACTAACTAGACGAATGGCCCGGGCAACGCCCGGGTTTTACCCGAGTGCGTATATATTTTTAAAACGTTTTAATTCAAATACTATTCGTTACAATTATAAATTGGCGCCATGGATGTCACTCTTGTGAAACGTCCCGTTCCAAACTGTGTGTTTTTAAAATGTTTTAATTAAAATACTATTCGTTACAATTATAAATTGGCGCCGTGGATGTCTCTCTTGTGAAACGTCCCGCCCCAAACTGTGTGTGTCTTGAAAATATAAAAATAAAAATATGAATTTTCATAAAGATTTCATCATGTCGATTTTTTTTTTTTGCATTTCACCTACTAAATCGATAGAGATAATTACATTTGCAACATGAACTTAGGTATATTGACTAAATAGAAAACTGCATAGTAATAAAGATCATTTTTTAAAGGCACCATATCGTTTTTTTCAATAAAATCGAAACAATAATTAACGATAAATAACGATAATTGCCTTAAAAAGAAATTGCCTTAAAAAAAAGAAACATTCGCGGTGATTTTGTCTTGCATTCGTTTATACAATTATTATATACGAATGACCCGGGCAACGCCCGGGTTTTACCCGATTAAATGCTTTTATTCAAATACTATTCGTTACAATTATAAATTGGCGCCGTGGATGTCATTCTTGTATAATATATAAATGAGTTTTAAAAATTGTAAAAAAAAAAAATGTATCGGCCGGGAATCGAACCCGGGCCGCCCGCGTGGCAGGCGAGCATTCTACCACTGAACCACCGATGGTTATGAAAATTCCCATCCGTGAGCTTCAGACAAACAAACAGACAGAATAAGGCAAATATATAAGTAGATACGAATGACCCGGGCAACGCCCGGGTTTTACCCGATTAAATGCTTTTATTCAAATACTATTCGTTACAATTATAAATTGGCGCCGTGGATGCCATTCTTGTATAATATATAAATGAGTTTTAAAAATTGTAAAAAAAAAAAAAAAATGCATCGGCCGGGAATCGAACCCGGGCCGCCCGCGTGGCAGGCGAGCATTCTACCACTGAACCACCGATGGTTATGAAATATCCCATCCTTGAGCTTCAGACAAACAAACAGACAGAATAAGGCAAATATATAAGTAGATGAAAAAATCTTGTTGATCAGTTTCTCCCATCTATGAACATTAGATCATAATAGCTTTAGAACTGGCTGTCATTCAACACCCATTGGTAGAACCGCCTAGTGTTCTAGTATATATAGTCTTGTGTTGAAGCCTTGTGACCTCTCTGTTACTCTATCTTCCTAAATACAAACAATAAAAAGGTTAACTAATTCAAGTTGTAGAAGGAGTGTGAATCAATATTACTTAATCGCTTTTAATATTAATAAAAAAATTAAGGGATTATTTTGAATACATAGAGGAAACATCAAACATGCTGCAACACTTCCCCTTCTCAAGAGGTTGTCACGTACACGTGAATGACCTCCCGCCTTCAATCCTCTTGTAATAAGGTTTAGTCTTAGGACACGGATCGCTGTAACTGGAATTTGAATTTTTACATAGAAACGAATGCCCATTTCAGATTTTTTATTGGCGTCAGCAAATCACCGACAACACGCAGAAACCAAAAAAAAGATAATGCACTTTGAGAATACAACAATATTTTTGGAAAAGAATACTTTTGGTTTTTATCGCTTATTGTTCACGTATATAAACACGTGCTCCGTTTTTCTGGTCTCTCTATATCGTCAACTATACTTACAAATTTAAATCATTCCACGTTTTAATGAAATTAACTTATATTTTAATAAAACATTTTTTTTTCACCTCAAATATTTATTCAATTATAAACTTATAAAAAACATAAGAAAGAGGTGATTCAGCGAGCAGATTACACAACAGGCTCAGAAACTTTCACAAAAATTTTCAGAAACTTATTGAGTCCTTATTATAT
This sequence comes from Cordylochernes scorpioides, assembly GCA_030710605.1. Lineage (NCBI taxonomy): Eukaryota > Metazoa > Arthropoda > Arachnida > Pseudoscorpiones > Chernetidae > Cordylochernes > Cordylochernes scorpioides. Next base: position 62,276,690 of record CP092883.1, read on the forward strand.
ATTTAATAACAGATGAAATCACAAATGAAATCTATCGATAGGATAAAAATTATTCAACAGAATATACAGAAAAGTAATACAAGCTTGAGTGAACTTTACGCATCCGATGGAATCAAAGAAGCAGATATAGTCCTATTACAGGAACCTTATATAATAAACGAAGAGGCAATATATCTAGGGCCTGCCAAAAAATATCAAATGGCCAATAGCCAAAAAATATATACGGCTACATTCGTTAATAACCATAGTCTACAAACTAATTTGATCACAGAATTCACTAATTCATTTGCAACAACTATCCTTGTATACACAAAAACTAGGATATGTGTAGTATCAAATATACAACAACAACAACAAAAAAGCCTTTATTTAGGGTCACTGACCCTATACAGGATTCACCAGAGGTATGCATAAGAACAAAGCAGTGAGACAAAGGAAATAACGATATATACAGAGTAAAAAGAGAAAGAAAAAAAAAGGAAAAGGAAAAAAAAATAATAATAATAAGAAAGAGGGAAGCAAGAAATCAACACAAAAAGAGTAGCAGTAAGAAAGTGAGGAGTGAGTATCACTTGGCCTTCTTCTGAGATATGGACTTGTGGAAACCATAAAACGCCGTAGCAATATACTTATTCTGGGTCATATTGTCAATTATTGATGGAAGTGAAGCACAGAGTTGCCCAGTTTTGAGCATAAGGGTCCTTCTTTCTTCTTTCAGAGCAGAGCAATCAAAAATATAGTGAGTAGTATCAAATATTTACATTCACCCAAATTCAATTAACAGCGAACACGAATCATTTATAAAGAAACTAGCGGATATACCCGGCTTCGCCCGGTTTTTACCCGAGTAAAAGTTTGTCTAAGGAACATTTGTTAAAACAATTCTCTATAAACTTATAGAAAAAAATAAAAGATATACAAGGTGCGTTCATTAATTTCCAGGACTGGTTAAAAAATAAAATAAATAAAAAAGCTAGAGAAAATATTTTTTTACAGAGTTGAATATTGGACATTCGACCACACCTGACTGAAAGCACGAGTCTCGTGGCGCACGCGTCGATCTAAAAATAGAACAAAACAACTTCCTTGTAAGGTTCGCATTTCTAATTTTAAAATGGCCATTTTCGAAGAGCAGAGAATCTGCATTAAGTTTTGTTTTAAATTGAAAAAAACTGCTACTGAGACGTATGAATTGATTAAAGAAGCTTTTGGCGATGCAGCTTTATCCCGTTCAAGAACTTTTGAATGATTTTCACGCTTCCAAAAATGTCGGGAAAAGGTAAACGATGATCAGCATACTGGGCGTCCAAGATCATTTTGTTGCGAGGAAAACAAGCTCAAAATGAAGGAGTTAATTAAATCTAACAGAAGAATTATCTTCAGTGACTGGACTAGCTGTTTATTTGGGGATAATGAGGTGCTTAAGGGAGGCAGTGCGTCTTAAAAGACCTGAAAGATGGCGAAACAATGACTGGATACTTCACGTCGGTAATGCGCGGCCGCACACAGTCCATGTTGTTTTGCAGTTTTTGGCCAAGCATTCAACCATACAGATCCCTCATCCACCCTATTCCCCCGACTTAGCCCCCAATGACTTTTTCCTCTATCCTAAATTGAAAATTAACTTGAAAGGACGGAAATTTGACAACGTTGATATGATACAAGCTGAATCGAAGGCAACCTTGAGGAACCTCTCAAAAGGTGATTTTATCTCCTGCTTCGACAATTGGAAAAAAAGATGGAACGGGTGTATTGAGGCAGGAGGGGCATATTTTGAAAATATTAAATTAGTTTTTTTATTTGTTTTATTTTTTTCAAAGATACAGAGCAGTCCTGGAAATTAATGAACGCACCTTGTATTTTGATAATTTGAAACTCGCAAATTTGAATCTCTCGATAAAGTGAAAATATTTTCCCGGTCCCTTGAAAAATACTCGATAAGTTGAATAAAATCAATATTAATTGGTTCCCTCGGTAATTGGAAGTTAAAGGAATAGTATCTAACCTTGGAATTGTATCATTATTCTTGTCTCAAATAAATTGCCGTGTCATTCTGAATTTTGTCTTTCCTAATTTTCTACATTACAAAATCATCGTATCATCATGATAATTTTTGGAGAAGATTGTTGAATTATAACAGATAAATTACAATATTTATCTTGATTATTTTTAGGCGAAAAATTATTTCAAAAATTTTATTTGCAAAAAACCTTCCCAGTACTATACTAAATAACTTCCTAAAGTTTCATGGCGTTACAATGAGTGTTTTGGTCAGGCATAAAGGACAGACAGACACACATACATTCATTTATATATATAGTATTTATTATATTTTTATAACCATTTTAAATTAAAAAAAAAAAAAACAGATTTTAAAACAGATTCACGCATCATTATTTTGATTATAATTAAATTCATTATTTTTTTTATCACTCCCTCTCTATTTCTCTATTCTCAGTTTCAAATATCAAAATCATTCAAATATTGAATTTATATTCTCATTTATTCCACCAATATTAGAAATGGCATCACCCAACTACATATGTACAAGTTGTTTGTTTATGACTAACGATATTAAAAGATACCATTGTCACCTCAGGTGTTGCCAAGTTAGAGAACAAGTTCATTGGAACCCAGAAATTGGACATAACATAAACAGTGGGCCTCGATATGAAAATATACCAATCACCGTCAGCATTAGACCATCAAGCCATAATATTCCTAAGACGGCTAATAATACTTTAATAAAAAATAAAGCAGGTAGGCCACCAACTCAAACCCCTGAATACCAACACCTAATGGAGGTGTTTCGTAATCAAGGGAAAATTTGTCATAGATGTAAAATCTGCGGCTATGAATCCAAACTGAAAGCAAATGTGATAAGACATATTAGTGGTAAACATCAGAAGATAAAGGGTTTTCGATGTCAAATTTGTGGTAAAACACAAAGTACCAAACAGAATTCAGAAATCCATATGAGGACAAAACATTTAAAAGTAAAAAAATTCCCCTGTCCATATTGTGGTGATTCTAAATCCACCAAACAAAATCTGGACCAACATATCAGTAGACATCATTCAGACCAAATTTCTGTTTTGCCCCCCGCGGGACTTGATCCAACCCAATATCCAGTGGGAGATCATAATAATTTCAAAATTTATGAAGACGATGATGGAAACTTGTATTATATGAGAAATAACCCAGGAGAGGTCCCCCAAACTCCTGGTAACGATCCCAATATAAACCAATGGGAAAACCCTTCAGATGAAAACCCTTATTTACCAGAAGAGACTCATGAAATGCCCCATCAGGAGCAATTCAATGCCAGACAATATAATGTAGAGGAATTTTCAAATTCGATAAATCATTCTCAGATGAATACTGAATTTTATGATAACGACCATGGAAACAACCCAGGAGAGGTTCCCCAAACTCCTGGTAACTATAACGATCCCAACATAAACCAATGGGAAAACCCTTCTGATAGAATCTCCTATTTACCAGAAGAGACCCAACAAATTCCCGACCAGGAACAATTTAATGCTGGGCAATATAATGGAGAGGACATTCCAATTATGGATTATTTTGCCTGGGATGAACACATTTTAAAATCCTAAATAATTATTCTGTATAACACTACAAAATAGTTTATATATATATACAGTTAAACCTGTATAGCGCCCCCTCTAAAGTCTGGCAAGTCAATGTTTTCTTTTAAAATGTATATACAACCTTCAACCAACAATGACTACAACAAATAAGGTATATATTTGTTATGTATTATAAAAATGGATAAAAATAAAAATTGTGCATATTACCTAATATTTTGCATTCTATTTTATTTTATAACTAGGTTTTTTTCAGTACACACAAATCCTTTATTAAGACACCATTCTAATACAGATTCTCCTCTCTCATTGCTGGCTTTTAATTAAATCCACATGAGGAGTTTTTATAATATTGATACAACAAGGTACTTTTATTAAATTCCCATATTTAAATATATAGAGAGAAGATCCTCCCTGTAAAGGACAACAACTAATTACAGAGCCAAAGTGTCTTTTAGGAAGAGGTGTCCTCTTACTGGAGAGTGAACTTTAACAGAAAACTTCAACGATTATGACTTCTCAAATAGACGTCCTTAATATTAATCAAATATAGCTACATCAACATTCTCGACGTTTCAGTGATTCAAAGAAAAATGACCCAATAATAAAAGAACCCACACAAAACACCCTTCAACCAACAATGACTACAACAAATAAGGTATATATTTGTTATGTATATATGTATTATAAAAATGGATAAAAATTAAAATTTTCATATTACCTTATATTTTGCATTTAATTTTAAAACTTGTTTTTTTTTAAGTACACACAAATCCTTCATTAAGACACCAGTCTTATACAGATTCTCCTCTCTCATTGCTGGCTTGTAATTAAATCCCACGATGAGTATAGGACAACACCTAATTGCAGAGCCAAAATGTCCTTTATAGAAAGGTATCCTCTAGCGTAAGTATTCTCTCATGAAGGTCTACTATATATAAATAAATGCATAGAGTATATATTATTCTAATTAGTATGTAGGGGACATGTAAAAATTATTGTTTTGTATTTCTATTTTATGTAAATTTTATTTGCTTTTTAAAATTCAAATTTGTATTATCTAATATATATATATTATATAATCTAAAATACAAATATTTTTTTTTTTTTAACATATATTTTATTTTTTCATTCATTGACTGTTCTGCATTTTTGACCATATATTCAAAAAAAATATCACTTTTAATTATTATTGTTGTAAATATGTATATTTAACCCTACCTATCTTTTATCCACGATTATAGAATTCATTATATAAATTCTATATTCCTGTGATATAAATAATTTATGTATATTTTTACTTCAAGAGATTCAAAATAAAAATCTGCTTGAAAGGTAAATAATTATTTTTATTTTTCCACGACTGCACCTCTTTTCAACAATCAAACACACAAAAAATTTCTAATCTATAACATATATATTTCTATTGTCTGAATATAATAACAAGGTATAACCTTAGTGATTACAATAAAACAAAACCTTATTTTGCAAGAAATGTTTATGTGGATTATTGTAAAATAACCACCACAAGTAATACAGTACAACCTACTTTTAGCGGACACCTCTACACAAAGGAAAGTTTTCATTTGCAAAATTACCATTTTTACAATTTAGCAATTCTCTGGTAAGAGGATACCTCTCCCTAAATGACACTTTGACTCTGCAATTATGTGTTCTTTATAGGGAGGTTCTACTATATTCAAAATAATCCTTTGCCTAATTTAAACATATATTCAATTTTTCGTAACATTGTCTGCTTTCAAGTCTCAGAGGAACTTCAACGATCATGACTTCTCGAATAGATGCCCTTAATATTAATGAAATATAGCTACATCGTCTAATTAATTATTGAATTATAATATAGAAATATAGGTGTAGTGTACATGTAGCTATCCCAGATATACATATACTTCAAGTAGAATATAGAAATATAGGTGTAATGTACATGTAGCTATATTATAAATATTTCTATCAAGTCCTGTGCCCATCAAACATGAAGCAACAATTTTTCTGACAAAATAAAAAATTAAATTAGTCTAGTACTTAATTAATTAACCGCTCAATTATTGTATCAATTTTAGATATTTTGTTGTCTTTCTTTTATGCTGATACTGAAAATCAATTCTCGAAAAGGTATTCTAAACAAACAATCTGGACATAAGCTGTGAGGACAGGAGAGAGATTGAAACTGATTTATAACAATGTCCATATAAGATTATATAAAGAGAGAGAGAAATACGACTAATTATAAATTTATAAACATGTTTCTAGCATTGCTCTTCCTCAAGGAACAAATATAGTTGTTTAGGACTTGATAGAAATATTTATAATATAGCTACATGTACATTACACCTATATTTCTATATTCTACTTGAAGTATATGTATATCTGGGATAGCTACATGTGTGTACATTACACCTATATTTCTATATTATAATTCAATAATTAATTAGACGATGTAGCTATATTTCATTAATATTAAGGGCGGCTATTCGAGAAGTCATAATCGTTGAAGTTCCTCTGAGACTTGAAAGCAGACAATGTTACGAAAAATTGACTATATGTTTAAATTAGGCAAAGGATTATTTTGAATACAGTAGAACCTCCCTATAAAGAACACATAATTGCAGAGTCAAAGTGTCATTTAGGGAGAGGATCCTCTTACCAGAGAATTGCTAAATTGTAAAAATGGTAATTTTGCAAATGAAAACTTTCCTTTGTGGAGAGGTGTCCGCTAAAAGTAGGTTGTACTGTATTACTTGTGGTGGTTATTTTACAATAATCCACATAAACATTTCTTGCAAAATAAGGTTTTGTTTTATTGTAATCACTAAGGTTATACCTTGTTATTATATTCAGACAATAGAAATATATATATATATTAGATAATACAAATTTTGCATATTTGCAACAAACAAATTTGAATTTTAAAAAGCAAATAAAATTTACATAAAATAGAAATACAAAACAATAATTTTTACATGTCCCCTACATACTAATTAGAATAATTTATACTCTATGTATTTATTTATATATAGTAGACCTTCATGAGAGAATACTCATGCTAGAGGATACCTTTCTATAAAGGACATTTTGGCTCTGCAATTAGGTGTTGTCCTATACTCATCGTGGGATTTAATTACAAGCCAGCAATGAGAGAGGAGAATCTGTATAAGACTGGTGTCTTAATAAAGGATTTGTGTGTACTTAAAAAAAAACAAGTTTTAAAATAAAATGCAAAATATAAAGTAATATGAAAATTTTAATTTTTATCCATTTTTATAATACATATATACATAACAAATATATACCTTATTTGTTGTAGTCATTGTTGGTTGAAGGGTGTTTTGTGTGGGTTCTTTTATTATTGGGTCATTTTTCTTTGAATCACTGAAACGTCGAGAATGTTGATGTAGCTATATTTGATTTATATTAAGGACGTCTAATAACGAGTTTACAAGGTGGGAAGAGGAGCTTCTTTTAACTCGTTATTAACCTTCAGTGAAGAGCAGTTCTACTTAATTAAGGACGTCTATTCGAGAAGTCATAATCGTTGAAGTTTTCTGTTAAAGTTCACTCTCCAGTAAGAGGACACCTCTTCCTAAAAGACACTTTGGCTCTGTAATTAGTTGTTGTCCTTTACAGGGAGGATCTTCTCTCTATATATTTAAATATGGGAATTTAATAAAAGTACCTTGTTGTATCAATATTATATAAACTCCTCGTGTGGATTTAATTACAAGCCAGCAATGAGAGAGGAGAATCTGTATTAGAATGGTGTCTTAATAAAGGATTTGTGTGTACTGAAAAAAACCTAGTTATAAAATAGAATGCAAAATATTAGGTAATATGAAATTTTTATTTTTATCCATTTTTATAATACATATATACATAACAAATATATACCTTATTTGTTGTAGTCATTGTTGGTTGAAGGTTGTATATACATTTTAAAAGAAAACATTGACTTGCCAGACTTTAGAGGGGGCGCTATACAGGTTTAACTGTATATATATACAAACTATTTTGTAGTGTTATACAAAATAATTATTTAGGAGTTCAAAATGTGTTCATCCCAGGCAAAATAATCCATAATTGGAATGTCCTCTCCATTATATTGCCCAGCATTTATTTGTTCCTGGTCGGGAATTTGTTGGGTCTCTTCTGGTAAATAGGGGATTCTATCAGAAGGGTTTTCCCATTGGTTTATGTTGGGATCGTTATAGTTACCAGGAGTTTGGGGAACTTCTCCTGGGTGATTTCTCATGTGAGACATGTTTCCATCGTCGTTATCATAAAATTCAGTATTCATCTGAGGTTGATTTATCGAATTTGAAAAGTTCTCCACATTATATTGTCTGGCATTGAATTGTTCCTGATAGGGCATTTCATGAGTCTCTTCTGGTAAATAAGGGTTTTCATCTGAAGGGTTTTCCCATTGGTTTATATTGGGATCGTTACCAGGAGTTTGGGGGACCTCTCCTGGGTTATTTCTCATATAATACAAGTTTCCATCATCGTCTTCATAAATTTTGAAATTATTATGATCTCCCACTGGATATTGGGTTGGATCAAGTCCCGCGGGGGGCAAAACAGAAATTTGGTCTGAATGATGTCTACTGATATGTTGGTCCAGATTTTGTTTGGTGGATTTAGAATCACCACAATATGGACAGGGGAATTTTTTTACTTTTAAATGTTTTGTTCTCATATGGATTTCTGAATTCTGTTTGGTACTTTGTGTTTTACCACAAATTTGACATCGAAAACCCTTTATCTTCTGATGTTTACCACTAATATGTCTTATCACATTTGCTTTCAGTTTAGATTCATAGCCGCAGATTTTACATCTATGACAAATTTTCCCTTGATTACGAAACACCTCCATTAGGTGTTGGTATTCAGGGGTTTGAGTTGGTGGCCTTCCTGCTTTATTTTTTATTAAAGTATTATTAGCCGTCTTAGGAATATTATGGCTTGATGGTCTAATGTTGATTGGTATATTTCCATATCGAGGCCCACCGTTTATGTAATGTCCAATTCCTGGGTTCCAATGAACTTGTTCTCTAACTTGGCAACACCTGAGGTGACAATGGTATCTTTTAATATCGTTAGTCGTAAACAAACAACTTGTACATATGTAGTTGGGTGATGCCATTTCTAATATTGGTGGAATAAATGAGAATATAAATTCAATATTTGAATGATTTTGATATTTGAAACTGAGAATAGAGAAATAGAGAGGGAGTGATAAAAAAATAATGAATTTAATTATATTCAAAATAATGAATGCGTGAATCTGTTTTAAAATCTGTTTTTTTTTTTTTAATTTGAAATTGTTATAAAAATATAATAAATACTATATATATAAATGAATGTATGTGTGTCTGTCCTTTATACCTGACCAAAACACTCATTGTAACGCCATGAAACTTTAGGAAGTTATTTAGTATAGTACTGGGAAGGTTTCTTGCAAATAAAATTTTTGAAATAACTTTTCGCCTAAAAATAATCAAGATAAATATTCTAATTTATCTGTTATAATTCAAAAATCTGCTCCAAATATTATCATGATGATACGATGATTTTGTAATGTGGAAAATTAGGAAAGACAAAATTCAGGATGACATGGCAATTTTTTTGAGACAAGAATAATGATACAATTCCAAGGCAAGATACTATTCCTTTAACTTCCAATTACCGAGGGAACCAATTAATATTGATTTTATTCAAAATATCGAGTATTTTTCAAGGGACCGGGGAAAAATGTTCACTTTATCGAGAGATTTGTTAGACAAACTTTTACTCGGACAAAACCTGGGCGAAGCCGGGTACGTTCGCTAGTAAATAATAAAAACATTCATACTTTTAAATTCTTTCTCCTTTTAGTAAATATTAATAATTACTTTTTATAATGATTTTTTTAAATTAATTATTTTATAAATACAATTATTATGTGTATATAGAAAATAATAAATATAAATCTTAGAATTACACGGTGTAAAATACAGGTGAATGGCCCAATCAATGAACGGGTCTACAATCACAACCATTTCTAAGTCTTATTGAAGCTTACTTTGTAGTGAATCTCTCTCTAAATATAATAATTGTAGTTTTATATAATGACATCTATTCTGACATTCACATAAGTAATATACACACACACACACACAAAAGCCTTTATTAAGACACACAGGTCTTACAGAGGATTCTCCTTGGGGTTACAAAACGGAGGAACCTATGAAAGTGGGAAATAAAAAATGGAGAAAGATTATATCACATAAGTAATATATTATAGTATAATTTCCAATTTTTCATCATATAGATTCGTTTGAAAAAAACTCAAGGAGTTTTTTCCTTAAATTTTGTCCATGAGTGTATGGTTTTGGACTTCAACCCAAACAGTCTCTAATGTGGGGCCACCTCTAGGAAGACCTGGTTTAACCATGTTGTAGGCGGTCTCTCATGGGAGCCTCTACTCAATATTAAACCCTGATTCGTTTGTTTCTGCTCAAGTCAATGTTACACTTAGAGAATCCCGTTTATACCCATCAAACATGAAGCAAATATTTTTCTGACAAAATAAAAATATATATTAGTCTAGTACTTAATCAATTAACCGCTCAATTATCAATTTCAGATATTTTGTTGTCTTTCTTTTACACCGATACTGAAAATCAACTCTCGAAAAAGTATTCTAAACAAACAATGCGGACATAAGCTGTGAGGACAGAAGAGAGATTGAAACTGATTTATAACAATGTCCATATAAGATTATATAAAGAGAGAGATAGAAATACGAATAATTATAAATTTATAAACATGTTTCTAGCATCGCTCTTCCTCAAGGAACAAATACACTCTTGGATAAAACTTAAGGAAGTTGTACCTTTTAGCATGTATATTGGGAATGAAACAATAACTCTGAAAGATTAACTCATGGACAAAACTTAAGGAAGTTGTACCTTTTAGCATGTATATCAGGATTGAGACAATAACTCTGAAAGATACACTCATGGACAAAACTTAAGGAAGTTGTACATTTTACCATGTATATCGGGATTCAGACAATAACTCTGAAAGATACACTCATGGACAAAACTTAAGGAAGTTGTACCTTTCACCATGTATATCGGGATTCAGACAATAACTCTGAAAGATTTTGTCACGAAATTAGTTCATCTAAATCAAATGTGGATCAAATGTCTCTATTAATAAATATTTAAATAATTTTATGTTTAATGTTATATAATGAAAGTATGTAAATTCTCTGATTTTCACTTTTTGTTTCTAGTTTTGTTGTGAGGAAAACATCGCTCACAAAGTTTATCAATTGATTAGTAAAACTCTAATTTGATATCGCTACAATATTACAGTGATCTTTATTGAAGACACACGAGAAAAGTAAGTTCGAACAAAATTGTCTCTGTATTCTTTAAAAAAAATAATAGACGACAACTATTTTCCCTTTATGTTTCTCTATAAGTTTATATTTGAATAAATATTTGAGGTGAAAAAATTGTTTTATCAAAATATAAGTTACTTTCATTAAAACGTGGAATGATATAAATTTGTAAGTATATTTGACGATATAGAGAGACCAAAAAACGAAGCACGTGTTTATATACGTGAACAATAAGCGATAAAACCCAAAGCATTCTTTTCCAGAAATATTTGTATATTCTCATAGTGTATTATCTTTTGTATGGTTTCTGCGTGTTGTCAGTGATTTCCTGATGCCAATAAAAATTCTGAAATGGGCATTAGTTTCTATGTAAAAATTCAAATTCCAGTTACAGCGTTCCGTATCCTAAGACTAAAACTTTATTACAAGAGGATTGAAGGGGGCGGTCATTCACGTGGACCTGACAACCTCTTGAGAAGGGGAAGTATTGCACCATGTTTGCTGTTTCCTCTATTTATTCAAAATAATCCCTTAATTTTTTATTAATATTAACAGAGATTAAGTAATATTGATTCACACTCCTTCTACAACTTGAATTTGTTAACCTTTTTATTGTTTGTATTTAGGAAGATAGAGTAACAGAGAGGTCACAAGGCTTTTACACAAGACTATATATACTAGAACACTAGCTGGTTTTACCAACGGGCCTAGAATGACAGCCAGTTCTAAAGCTATTATGATCTAATGTTTATAAATGGGAGAACTGATCAACAAGATTTTTCCTTGAGTATATAATTGGATTCAAAAATTCAGATAAAAAAATAAAAGTTGTATAAGATATTTATTCAAAACATTTTTTATAGTACAGTCTAACTTGGATAATTCGAACCCCAAGGGACTTCGTTGGAACTCTGAAATTTAATTTTTGCCAAAGAAGTCATAAATCTTAGCCTGTTTTCTAGAATTAAGTCTTTCAGTAAGGACAAAGGATTCTAACATATTCAACGAGTGGAAAATAGAGGGACTTACGTCATTTTTACTTTCAAAAAAGCGTCTAAGTTGCATGATATAGTTCGTTGCTTCGGCCGCACTTGGAACGTTCATTTCCCCGGCAACTGATGACTCGTCTTCATCACCCGATGCCTCGTCGCCGTCTTGTTTTTCAATGTTGTGGTTGAGCACTTCAGCGATGATATCTGCGTCGGTTATCTCACCACATACTGCAACATCGTCATCCACGTTTAAGAAATCGTCATACGAGATGGTAGGATTAGAAATGACGTCCTCCCAGCCGTCAACTGAAGGCATCGTTTCCGCTATAATATCATCTGCATTTTCTTCATCCTCCTCCTTTTTTACGAAACCAGCTTTTTTAAAACAGTGTTTGATCGTTTCGGACGTTACTTGGTCCCAAGCTTTCTTACACAATCGAGAGGCTTGAAGAACGTCTAGTTTGATTTTAAGGGCTTCGGAATCTCCTGTCAATATGTTCTCAACTAGAAACCGTCTGTAAAAATGCTTAAGGTTTTTGATGACTCCCTTGTCCATGGGCTGGATAACCGAAGTCATGTTGGCAGGAAAAAAAATTACTTCCACATTTTCCATTGGAGGGATTGAGTTGTGTGCAGTACAGTTATCGATAAATAAAATAACTTTTCGTTTTTCTTTTGTGAACCTTTTGTCCAAGTTCAACAGCCACTTCTCAAAAAGATAACTAGTCATCCAAGCTCTTGCGCTGTTTGCATAGGCCACTGGCTTCGTTTTGACGTTCTTGAAACAACGTGGATTGGCTGCCTTGCCTATCATCAATAGAGGAAGCTTTTCAGATCCATCCATATTTGCACCAACCAGGAGAGTGACTCTCTCTTTGCTTAGTTTTCCCCCGTGACATTTTTCATGCTTAAAAGCTAGCGTTTTGTCAGGGGTGCATTTTAAAAAAAAGACCCGTTTCATCAACATTGAAGACGTCTCTAGCGTCTTTATCCTGGATCAATTCCCGTAAATTATTTTTGCATTGTTCGGCTACTTGTAGATTAACGGCCCCACTTTCTCCACAAATGGTTTTGAACGAAATTTTGTTGCGTTCTTTGAAGCCATCTAGCCACACAGAACTCGCCTTAAAATCGGTTTTCCCCATTTCAGTAGCAAATTGTTCAGCTTTGCTTCTTATAAGGTGACCACTCACGGGAATCTTCTTATCTCTTGCTTGCTTGAACCATTTTAAAACACATTTGTCCAAATCAGGATTTCCCGGCTCCCTTAACCTTTTTCGGCCTTTATCACACTCACTTTCACTCCTGATAATTTTTTCTTTATTTTTTAAGTACGTCGACAACGTGTTTCGAGGAATCCCAAAGTCCTTAGCAATATCGGATTTTTTTTTCATCCCCATCTCTACTTCTTTAATCGCCGCTATTTTTTCAGCCAACGTCAAAGTTTTGTATGTTCAAAGCGCCGACATATTCACTCCTTTTAGCTTTCTTGATAAATAAGGAGTCTCAAAAATCCAATAAAAATAAATTTATTATATATTGTACTACTCTTGCGGCAAGATATTGCCACGTGGAAAATTAGGAAAGACAAACTTCGGCGTGACACAGCAATTTATTTAAGGCAAGGACAAACTATAATTGATAAAATAAAAGATAAGCAATGAGGGAAGTTTACAGAGTATCAAAATATAAACATAAAAATTGATAACTCTGTTAAGAAAATAATTAATAATAATAAAATAACAAATTCGTTGTTACAATATTACAACGTCATTTCGCAAAATTTCACGCCTTGAACCGGGATCAGGTCCTTATTTTAACTCGTAAAAGTTCGAATTATCCAAGACATAATTCGAATTAACCACGATTTTTTAACATTATTTATATAGGAAATTCTAGGGACCAAGATAAATATTCGAATTAAAGAGGTTTTCGAATTAAAGAAGTTCGAATTATCCAAGTTCTACTGTATCAGTATTTAAAATCTAGTTCTAAAATTAAATGCAATACAAAATATAAATAAATATCGGCATTTTTATTTACATATATATCTTTTGTTTATAATATAAATTAATATGATTTTTGAAGATCATTTGTTTGATTGGAAAATATATTAGGAGTACAAATAGGTTTTGAGGGATTTTTTTATAAATTCGAAGCTTTATTCAGAGAAATCAGTACAATATATTTCATTCAAAGTATTGTACATCTTTAGCTACGACTTTTTCCCATCTTTCAGGCAGCATACGGATTCCGTGTCGAAAAAATTCCTCGTCTTTTGAGGCGATCCAAACATTGACCCAATTTTTCGCTTCTTCGTAAAAATTGAAGTGCTGCTCGGCCAGGCCATGTGTCATCGAACAGAACATGTGGTAATCTGAAGGAGCAATGTCTGGTGAATACAGCGGATGGGGTAGGACATCCCATTGAAGCGCCTCCAAAGTCTCCTTGACAACTTTTGCAACATGTGGCCGAGCGTTGTCGTGCTGATAGATCACCTTGTCATGTCTTTTGGCATATAGTGGGCGTTTAATCTTCAATGCTCGGCTTAATCGCATCAATTTTTGTTGGTAACGTTCTCCAGTGATGGTTTCGTTAGGCTGAAGTAGCTCATAGTAGATCACTCCGAGCTGATTCCACCAGATGCACAGCATTAGCTTGTTGCCATGAATATTCGGTTTGGCCGTTGAAGTTGATGCATGACCGGGCTTAACCGACGATTTTCTGCGCTTTGGGTTGTCGTAGTGAATCCACTTTTCGTCCCCCGTCACGATTCGATGCAAAAAACCCTTCCGATTTTGTCTTTTGAGCAGTAGTTCGCACGTGCAAATACGGCGCTCGATGTTTCCTGGCTTGAGTTCATATGGAACCCAATTTCCTTGTTTTTGCACCATACCCATGACCTTGAGACGGTTCGAAATCGCTTGTTGAGTCACTCCCAAGGTTTCAGCGAGCTCCTCTTGAGTTTGGCTTGAATCTTCGTCCAATAAAGCCCCCAACTCAGCGTCTTCGAACTTTATTGGCCTCCCTCCGCGTTCTTTGTCTCTGGTGTCAAAATCGCCACTTTTGAAACGCCGAAACCAGTACTCACATGATTTTATTGATAGAGCATGTTTACCATATGCCTCACACAGCAATCGATGTCCATCAGTTGCACTTTTCTTCAAATTAAAACAAAAAAGCAGCGCTTCCCGCAAATTGTGTTTTGTTGGCAAAAAGGTTGACATGGTTAGAGCACCAAAAAAAAGTTCCTTACACTTGAGTGAAAAGACTTCTTCTGATTTTTTTTGGGAAATGATGAAGCCTTAACATGAAACCTTACAAGGTCCGATGCTATTGATATAATATTTGTTGTGGCTTCTTTTGCAAATCCCTCAAAACTTATTTGTACTCCCTATATATATTAGAAGATAAAATGTATAAACAGAAAAATTATTGATTTGCTAAATTTTTTTTTATTTTCCAGATTGGTTCAAATATATAGGTTGTTCCTGATTTTGTATTTGTTGCATTTGTATTATTTCTTCTTATGGGTGTTTTTTTATTTAACTGAAGGAGGTTTTACTATTGGTTCAGGTTAGGATCGTTACTATAGTTTGGGGAAACTCTCCTGGGTTTATTGTCATGTACTATATGTTTCCATCGTCGTCATTATAAAATTCAAAATTATTTCTAAGATCTTCTGGTGATAATTGCGATGGATCAAGTCCTGCGGGTGGCCAAACAGAAAGTTGATCTAAATGATATTTATTGATGTGAATATTCAAATTTTGTTTGGTCGATTTAGATTCGCCACAAAATGGACAGGGAAATTTTCTTACATTCAAATGTTTTGCCCTCATATGGAGTTCTGAATTCTGTTTGGTACTTTGTGTTTTACTACAAATTTGACATCGAAAACCTTTTATATTTTGATGTTTGCTTTTAATATGTCTTATGACATTTGTTTTGAATTTGTATTCATATATAGCCGCAGGTTTTACATTTATAACAAATTTCCTTGTTTGCGAAACGCCTCCATGAGGTGTTGGTATTCAGGGTTTTGAGTTGGTGGCCTTCCTACTGTATTTTTTATTAAAGTTTTATTAGCTGTCTTAGGAATATGATAGCTTGATGGCCTCTTGTTGTTGGTGGTTGGTAGATTTCCATATTGAGGTTCAGCGTTTATGTAATGTCCAATTTCTGGGCTCCAAGTAACTTGTTCTCTACCTTGACAACTCCTGAGGTGACAACGGTATTCTGTAATATCGTTAGTCATAAACAAACAACATGATGGACATTTGTAGTTGAAAGATGCCATTTCTAATATTGGTGGAATAAAAGAGAATATAAATTCAACTTTTCACTTAATCTTGATAATTGGAACTGAGAATAGAGAGACAATAATACATATAATTTAAATACATACGAATTGTTTTTTTTTTTCGAAATTTGAATTTAAATATATAATTAATTATTTGAATATATTCGATATGTCAAGATCTTGAATGTGTTTTAAATAAATTAAATAAAATTTATTTTAAAAATAACGTTTTTTTAAAATTAAAAATCAAATAAAATTTATTGACAATATTTTATATATGAGAAAAACAATCCTATAATATTTATATATTGTAGAATTTTTTTCGATAGCTAATGATTTCTGAACTAAAGAAATTCTGATTGGCTAATAAACTACAGACTAATTGGCTGGGTTAGGTCACGTGACTTTGAGCATTCAATCGGTTTAATGTAACGAGACCTAAATAAGCCAATCTGAGCTCGAATAAAATAGACACCACATATAAATAAACATTATGGCGAACTTTATAGCAAATATAGCGGCGTGTAGCAGGGAGTTCGTATATAGTGAATGGTTGCCCGCGGGAGAAATATAAATTGTTATAGTAAATATATATTCCTAATTGAGGCAGTCGATTGTAATCAAATCAACGATTGGTCTTTCTAGCGAAAAGGTTAGTAAAATCCTAACTGCCAAACTTTTGAAAATTCCGGGAAAATGTGGCATCGAGTACAAAGTAGGAGAAATTCCTTTAACAAAGAAAAGAATTCGTAAATCCCGTTCAGCTTCAATATCACGTAGTCAAAAGACTTTGAGAATGGAAACTGACTCACAACATAATGGAAATAATATTCCCATGATCGAGGTAAGTGAAGTTCCTCAACAAACGACCTC
Organism: Cordylochernes scorpioides; assembly: GCA_030710605.1. NCBI lineage: Eukaryota > Metazoa > Arthropoda > Arachnida > Pseudoscorpiones > Chernetidae > Cordylochernes > Cordylochernes scorpioides. The sequence goes on from CP092883.1 coordinate 62,293,871, forward strand.
AGCCTGAACTCCGCAAGTTGACGAAACAAACATTGACGAAGATTAACAACAGCTACAAATGCAGAAAAAGGCCAAGAATACCACATGTAATAGCCGAAAATGCAACAGAGTAGAAGTTGCTCTGGCAGATGCTGAAATACTTGTGCACAGAAAAATTCAAATGTACGATCTACGGAAATAAGGTTAAAATATTTTCAGACTTAAAAACAATTAGGGATTGTTAAAAAATAAAGCGGGTTACTCTCATAGACTCCAAGAAGAGAAACCACTTAAAGTGGTATTAAAGGATGTGACAACGGATTACAAGACTGAAGATATAGCAATAGAAATTGTTACAATGGCCTTTACCGATACCACTGTGAAAAGATATCATAGAAAATACACTAAAGACCAATGGAAATAGTACTGGTTAAATCACCGAAAATAAAAAATCACCAAAATTCTCTCTCTATTATGGTCAAAATCCCGATAGACCAAAATCCCGACATGGTCAGAATCCCGACAGAGCAAAATCCCGACATGGTCAGAATCCCGACAGAGCAAAATCCCGACATGGTCAGAATCCCGACAGAGCAAAATTCCGACATGGTCAGAATTCCGAAAGAGTAAAATCTCGACATGGTCAGAATTCCACATGGCCAGAATCCCGACAGAGTAAAATCTCGACATGGTCAGAATCCTGACAGCGCAAAATCTCTACATGGTCAGAATCCCGACAGAGCAAAATCTCTACATGGTCAGAATCCCGACAGAGCAAAATTCCGACATGGTCAAAATCCCGACAGAGAAAAATCCCGACATGGTCAGAATCCCGACAGAGCAAAATCCCGACATGGTCAGAATCCCGACAGAGCAAAATCCCGACATGCTCAGAATCCCGACAGAGCAAAATCCCGACAGAGCAAAATCCCGACATGGTCAGAATTCCGACAGAGTAAAATCTCGACATGGTCAGAATTTCGACAGAGTAAAATCTCGACATGGTCAGAATCCCAAATGGTCAGAATCCCGACAGAGTAAAATCTCGACATGGTCAGAATCCCGACAGCGCAAAATCTCTACATGGTCAGAATTCCGACAGCGCAAAATCTCTACATGGTCAGAATCCCGACAGAGCAAAATTCCGACATGGTCAGAATCCCGACAGAGCAAAATCTCTACATGGTTAGAATCCCGACAGAGCAAAATCCCGACAGGGTCAGAAGCCCGACAGAGCAAAATCCCGACAGGGTAAGAATCCCGTCAGAGCATATTCGCGACAGGGTTAGAATCCCGACATGGTCAGAATCCAACAAATAAAAATAATTCTAAACAAGTTTCATCATTTGAGTAAATTCTTTCTCTGTGTTTAGTGAAGAGAATTGTTAATATAATATCAACGAGATGAATTTATTTATTTTATTTCCAACTTTAATGTGCCAGGATTTTGGTCTGTCGGGAATTTGACCCGGATCCCATTTTTTACAACTGTAGGTAATTGTATTATCTTTAGGAAGGTCAAATTAAGGTCATTCGAAGGTGAAGTGAGCAGATACTCTCAAATCACCATTCAAAGCTTGGAAAAGTCGCAACCTTCATTCCTAGTTTACTAAAACTATGTGGTATTGTAAAATATTATATTAATAATAAAGAATAATTGTAAATAGATGGGAATTTTACCGCGTGAAGATATTGCTCTAAAAAAAAAGAAGGAATACATATCCTGTCAAAATATATACAAAAAATTACTCCATCTATTAAACGTCTTTGCATATTAGCGATTCGGTGACAAAGCCACTACACCTTCTATAATTCCTTCTACTGAATGGGCAGGAACACTACTGGAATTGTTAATCCCCAAGTTAGTTCCAAAAGAAGATGATTACTTCATCCAAACGGTTGATAGCCACGACAAGTGACACCTATCCATACTAAGAAGTCTCAAGGAAGGAATAAACTTCACTATGATATCTATAACATAATATTAAACAAGTCAATAAGTCTCCTGATATGAGTTTCTTATTTCTTTTTATTGCCAACTCTAGCTTTCGTAGCCCTCCTACCGCAGAACAAATATATCACGCCGTTTGATAACTGTTATACCTGTATATGTACATATGTTTTGGCCGTATTTTTGCATATTGGCATTATAATTATTGAGCTGATTATTATTTGCATATAACTTGAGTGCTCGATTATTGGTTGAATTTGAAACTTATTATCTTGAAGATATATTCTCTTTTGCAAGTTTGAGTTGTATATTATTAAACAATATTGGGATATAATAGGTCATATATTTCTGGAAGGTCTGGAAGCAGAGAGGTCATCGTAAGACAAAGGTTTATGTTACTTGGATCAGAAATACCACCCAGAAGAGAATACAGAAGATGATTCACTAAGCACCAAGGAAAAAGACATCCAGGCTGTAAGTAGATAGCTGACATAGATCCGGGTAGAGAGATCTCTGGCTTTTTTACTCAGTAGAGAGAATGACAGTTGTCTGCTGAGCATTGAGACAATACTCTTTATACAAAGAGGAAACTATCAATGTGACATGGAAATTAAATCATGTACAAAACTTAAGGAAATGGAAAGTCTTTGCTATCGTCGATTATCCTATCCTATTTTTTATTAAGGAGACAAAGGCAATTATGTCCACACTTGGTTATCTCGTGTGTCTTCAATAAAGGTCACTGTAATATCTTTCAGAGTTATTGTCTGAATCCTAATATGACATGCTAAAAGGTACAAATTCCCTTATGTTTGTCCATGAGTGTATCTTTCAGAGTTATTGTCTCAATCCTAATATACATGCTAAAAGATACAACTTCCTTAAGTTTTATCCATGAGTGCAATTCCAAACTTCCATTTTGGATTCCCTTGAGAAATATAAGTAAAAATGTTATCATAGCTGATCTAAAAATATCAAAATACCACCATATATATTTATATTTTTCTATACAATACTTAAAATTTTAAAGTAATTTTTATTGTTTTAAAATAAGCTCCGAGCTACATCCACGGTAATTTTATACATATTGCCACGTGGAAAATCAGGGAAGACAAAATTCAGGATGAGACAACAATTTATTTCAGGCAAGAACAAACTATGAATGATAAACAAAAGATAAGCCACGGGGGAAGTTTACAGAGTAGCAAAATATAAACAAAAAAATGACCACTCTGTTATTAAAAATAATAAAATTGATAAATATTTTGTTACAATATTTTAATTAAATGGGTCATTGTTCTATTATTTAAATCCACGCATGGAAAAAAACTTGAGAAAGTTGTACATTTTAGCATGTATATCGGGATTCAGACAATGAAAGATATTACAGTGACCTTTATTGAAGACACACGAGATAACCAAGTGTGAACAGCCTCTGTCTCCTTTAAAAAATAGACGATCAATGACTTTCCACTTCTTTAAGTTTTGTCCATGAGTGTAGTTTATTCTTTGTAACTATATTGTAGCAAAGTATTTATTTTATTAACACTATCAGTTTTTTTTATGTTTTTTATTTGCTACTCTGTAAACTTCCCTCATTGCTTATCTTTTTTTTATCATTCTTAGTTTGTTCTTGCCTTAAATAAATTACTGTGTCATCCTGAAGTTTGTCTTTCCTAATTTTCCACGTGGCATTTTGGTGGAGATGCTGGGTAAGTTAGGGAAGACAAACTGAAGATCGCCGAGAACACCTTGAAGCGATGGGTGCTGTGATCTACATTTTCAGAGACTGGCTCCAGGATTCCACCGCCGTGTCAAAGCCAAGACTTCCCTCCAAGATGACGATGTCCCTATAGACGATATGACGACAAAGCCGCTCTTCACGCCGCAAGAAAAAAGGACGCAAAGGTACTAGGGACAAAGTTACAAGACTTCGATGGAATCCTTGGCAGAAGCACGTCAGATTCATGTCAGTAACTACAATAATTGCTAGCTGTGGGTCACAGCTCCCATAGGGAAGGAGCTATGAATTAACGTATTTATCTTATTAACAGAATATCATTTTTTATATGTTTATATTTTGCTACTCTGTGAACTTCCCTCATTGCTTATCTTTTGTTTATCATTCATAGTTTGTTCTTACCTTAAATAAATTACTGTATCATCCTGAAGTTTGTCTTTCCTAATTTTCCACGTGGCAATATTAAGGAAAAACTTTAATAAGCCTTTGGAGTGGCTTTGGTTCAAGACACCTGTTCGTTGAATGGACCATTGTTCTAGTATTCTTTAAAAAAATGAATTTTTAAAATATATAATGCAATAATATTAGCATCAAATTTTATGACACCAAAATTAGCTAGTCAGAAATTTGGATAATTTCAAATTCTGGAGTCGAATTTTTCTTCCAGATATAACTAAGACTTTTCAATCTTAAAATGCAACTTACTTATTGGTTTAATTCGAATTATCTTTTATAATAGCTTTATTTTTATTGTGAGCGTCTCTTCATGTATACATATATTTGTTAAATTTATATTTTTTCTTAGTAGTTTTAATTGAAGTGATACAAAAGGTTTCTGGAAATGTTTCTTTTTATAAAAATAAACCCATCTCCAGAAACCTGTTGTATTATTTTAATCTATTTTTAGGAGATTTAAAAATCAAATGAATTAGTAGTTTTAATGAGAAAGAGTGAACATGGCCTTTAAGTTCCCCCCCCCCCCCCCCCCCCCCCCCCCCGAAGTTGATCCACTTTGCCGTAGTGGGGGGGCCCGAGTCCGACTTCCAAGTCGTTCCGCCAAGAGATCAACACCACAGAGGTCCGTACGTCTCTTGACCTCACGGACAATACAGCAGCTATTGAAAATGTACCAAAAACTCTTGGATTCACCCGACCTCGAAATTAACCCTATCCTACAGTCTCCCCCAAATCATAGACTAAAATCAAGGAAGCCGATATGGTCCAGAGGAAACCAACTTCTCTCCCAAAATTTTAATATCTCAGAAGCATGGACAAATTCCTGGATCAGCTCCGATATCCCAAACAATAACCTCATCACAAGCCCAAGCGTCAAGATCCCAGGTTTTTCCCTCCCTCGACGAGAATGGGTGCTTCTAAACCGCTTTAGGACAGGTCAGGGAAGGTGTGCAGAGCTGATGAAGTTATGGGGCTACACCAAAGATCCAAATTGTGCCTGCAACGTCCCACAATCAATGTCCCATATACTAGATGACTGCCCGCTGTACAAATTCAATGGAGGAATCTCCAATCTCCATTCTGTCACCCCGGAAGCCCTGAACTGCTGAAGGCCTTGCCTCCTCAGACTTTAATGACCGATATGTCCTCACTTCTTTTTTCTAGATTTAATTCATTTTGTCTTCTCTCTAATTGTAAATACGCTGATGTATCACCTCATAAGCATAAATAAATAATAACTTCCTTATATATATAGAGGATTATATTTCGCCCATGTGGCAGTGGCCTGGCTTCGCCCGTATTCTGCTCGAGTGAATGTTTCGCCGAAGGAATATTTTTTTCCGCCCATCAAACATGATTCAGCAATAATGCTCACAACATTTTCTAACCAAAATAATATGTAAATTAATATAGTACTTGGTTAATTCACATTTTTCTTAGTTTTAAAGAAGACTTGCCTTCTTGACCATTAATAACAATGTTATTCAAGAAATTTTGATAGAACCAAGCGAGATGAAGTCTATGTATGAATAGATCACACAATTCAAACATTTCACATCAATTCCAGAAAAACCTTTCGAGCCTGCCTTCTTACTCAAGTCCTAAAAAAAACATTGAAAAACGCCATCGAAAGAAGAAACGCCCCATCATCCATATTCAACAGAGAGGAATAATTACCGCGCCAATAAGTAATTTATAGCTTGGTTCCTTAATTAAACAATTCCAATTAGAGGTCATTAGGAAAATGAGAGGGAAGAGTCCCGGCTCTCCCATAAAAAAAAGGTTAGGGATGGAAACAATAATTGTTGGCCGGTGATTTAGATCGGGCGGTCGGTGGATAGATTTATGTCCTGTGGAATAATTGGCTATTCTACCTTCTTCAACCCTCGTAAATTCTCCCTGCACCGGGTTTCCCTGTAAGGATAAAAAATATCCCGTATTTGGTTATCCCGATATCCCCGTGAAAAATGGGGAGCACAATCCCATGTTTAGTTATCCTGATATCCCCGTGAAAATAGGGAGTACTATCCCATGTTTGGTTATCCTGATATCCTCGTGAAAATGGGGACTACAATCCCATGTTTGATTGTCCCGATATCTCCATTAAAATGGGGAGTACTATCCCATGTTTGGTTATCCTGATATCCTCGTGAAAATGGGGAGTACAATCCCATGTTTGGTTATCCCGATATCCCCGCTAAAATAGGGAGTACAATCCCATGTTTGGTTATCCCGATATCCCCGCTAAAATGGGGGGTACAATCCCATGTTTGGTTATCCCGATATCCCCGCTAAAATGGGGAGTACAATCCCATGTTTGGTTATCCCGATAACCCCGTGAAAATGGGGAGTACAATCCCATGTTTGGTTATCCCGATAACCCCGTGAAAATGGGGAGTACAATCCCATGTTTGGTTATCCCGATATCCCCGCTAAAATAGGGAGTACAATACCATGTTTGGTTATCCCGATATCCCCGCTAAAATGGGGAGTACAATCCCATGTTTGGTTATCCCGATATCCCCGTGAAAATGGGGAGTACAATCCCATGTTTGGTTATCCCGATAACCCCGTGAAAATGGGGAGTACAATCCCATGTTTGGTTATCCCGATATCCCCGCTAAAATGGGGAGTACTATCCCATGTTTGATTGTCCCGATATCTCCATTAAAATGGGGAGTACAATCCCATGTTTGGTTATCCCGATATCTCCATTAAAATGGGGAGTACAATCCCATGTTTGGTTATATCCCGATATCTCCATTAAAATGGGGAGTACAATTCCATGTTTGGTTATCCCGATAACCCCGTGAAAATGGGGAGTACAATCCCATGTTTGGTTATCCCGATAACCCCGTGAAAATGGGGAGTACTATCCCATGTTTGGCTATCCCGATATCCCCGCTAAAATGGGGAGTACAATCCCATGTTTGGTTGTCCCGATATCTTCATTAAAATGGGGAGTACAATCCCATGTTTGGTTATCCCGATATCTCCATTAAAATGGGGAGTTATATCCCATGTTTGGTTATCCCGATATCTCCATTAAAATGGGGAGTACTATCCCATGTTTGGTTATCCCGATATCCCCGTGAAAATGGGGAGTACAATCCCATGTTTGGTTATCCCGATATCCCCGTGAAAATGGGGAGTACAATCCCATGTTTGGTTATCCCGATATCCCCGTGAAAATGGGGAGTACTATCCCATGTTTGGTTATCCCGATATCTCCATTAAAATGGGGAGTACTATCCCATGTTTGGTTATCCCGATATCCCCGTGAAAATGGGGAGTACAATCCCATGTTTGGTTATCCCGATATCCCCGTGAAAATGGGGAGTACAATCCCCCATGTTTGGTTATCCCGATAAAATAGACGTCAAAACTAGACGCCATCTAGGCTGACGAGGGCCATTAGTCCGAAACCAGGATCTCTAGGTGGACGCTTTTCAGTTTGCCAAAGCTGGTGTTGTGGCTTTGTTACCGACCCAAGGCCGCTAGTTTGCGGTCAATAGATGGCGTCTAGTTTTGACGGCTATTTTGACGAGAGAGGCGACCTTTGTCTTTTTACACCTATTTTTAATAAAAATATTCGAAAACCCTTACGCAATATGTTTCTTTATTACGAAAACACCACGAGCTTTCGATCTCATACTCTTCAATAGGTCAAATTATAATCTAAGAGTGAACAAGGGAGGCCAGATGGCTATTTAAACTGGGTGTAACACGTCCGTAACAAAATGTAATATAATTATCACCAAGTTTGTATTTATTAATTTCAACATACAACACGTGATATCCCGTCTAGAGATAATTGCGTCGATTTACATTTTTTAAAACAGAAACAGTTATAAACCAATTGTCGCGAGGAGAAATAATTAACTAGGTCTTCGAATTAATTAAAATATTTATTTAATGAGTTTTATATGAGAGATTTTAAATATAAAATAGATTACTATTTACATGAGCCAAATCGACCCAGCAGTTAGAACAAGAGGGGAGAACTGAGATCTTTCCTCCTTTTCCGTGGCGCCACTGTTTACCCCGACCTGTCGGTCCAGTCAAGATAAGAGGGAATACCAGGAAACTCTGTCCTCCTGACTATATTATACAAGAAAAAGTAATCAAAAATAAATTTTAAAAAAGAGAAACAATAATATATATTAGGTACCTGAACCTTTCACGTTAGAAGGATAATCATAAATATATTTACAAAAATAGTTAAATCTATGATAATTCTCTCTGCTATTTACAAATTGATATAGATCTACAACATTATTTATTGTCTGTTGTCTAGCGCTAAAGAAGAGTGGGTATTCCAGCAGTAGGTGTCTCGAGTCCTGGAATTCGTTGCCACAAAGTTTTTATTTGTATCAAAGATTTTTTTTTTTTTTTGCTTATCCCTAGTACACGTGATACAGGCCATGATAATCATGGTGGATAGAAGTAGGCGACTGCTTTTACTGTAAGAGCACCACATGTGAAAAGCAGTTCGACTTTACACTTACAAATGTGCCAGACCCTCATTTGGTTACTTGCAATCGCTGGTGGGGTTGGACTTTTGCAAGAATCGGGGGTCGAAAACAAACGGTTTAGACCATCCTTCCACCGACCCCTTTATCAAAGAGATAATTATGAACAGAGGTCAAGTCACTTACCTTCTAATTGACTTCTTTTTTAAATATTTAGCCAAAAAATGTTTGACATAGGTAAGAGGGGTTGGGAGACATATCGGACAAGTGTTCTGTCTGTGTAGCAAGTATAACTATGGACAGGAAAATATAGAACAAGATAGGCAGGACAAAATGGAAGAAGACAAGACAGGAATGCCAAACTAGGAGAGTAAAGGACAAGACATGACACTATCTAGACAGAAAAGTGCAAATCTGGGAAAGACATAAAAGGAAAATCTAGAAAAATACAAGACATGACCGTAGAGGACAAGATAGAATATGACGGAACAGGGCAAAGCTGGGAATAAAATAAAAGAACAAGATAGAAAAAGACAAGACATGACCGTGCAGAGCAAAATAGAACAATACGGAACAGGGCAAAGCTGGGAATAAAATAAAATAACAAGATAGAAAAAGACAATACATGACCGCACAGGACAAGATAGAACAAGACGGAACAGGGCAAAGCTGGGAATAAAATAAAAGAACAAGATAGAAAAAGACAATACATGACCGCACAGGACAAGATAGAACAAGACGGAACAGGGCAAAGCTGGGAATAAAATAAAAGAACAAGATAGAAAATACAATGCAAAGCTGGGAATAAAATAAAAGGAAATCTAGAAAAAGACAAGGCATGACCGTACAGGACAAGATAGAACAAGACGGAACAGGACAAGGCATAAAGAACAAGTTAGAAAAAGACAAGACATGACCGTGCAGAGAAAGATGGAACAGGGCAATGAAGGGCAAGTTATAAAAGAACAAGCTAGAAAAATACAAGACCTTACAAGGCTAGATAGGACACCATTGGATAGTGGGCTACCTAGACCGAAGTCTGTACGCCTGGACATCATAGAACAAGAGGAAACGGGACAAGGTATAAAAGAACAAGCTATAAAAAGAAAAGAACGTACAAGACAAGATAGGACACCATTGGAAGTGGGCTACCTAGACCGAAGTCTGTACGCCTGGACATGATAGAACAAGAGGAAACAGGACATGGTATAAAAAGACAAGACCTTACAGGACAAGATAGAACACCGTTGGATAGTGGTCTACCGAGACCGAAGTCTGTACGCTTGGACAAGATGGAACAAGAGGAAACAGGACAAGGTATAAAAGAACAAGCTATAAAAAGACAAAGACCGTTGGATAGTGGTCTACCTAGACCGAAGTCTGTACGCCTGGACAAGATGGAACAAGAGGAAACAGGACAAGGTATAAAAGAACAAGCTATACAAGAACAAGCTATAAAAAGACAAAACCTTACAGGACAAGAGAGAACACCGTTGGATAGTGGTCTACCTAGGCCGAAGTCTGTACGCCTGACACAGGACATGGCATGAAAGAACAAGGTAAAAAAGACAAGACAAGATAAACTCACCGAAACTTGTTGCACATCTTTACGCCATCCTCACACACCTCCCTGTACAACTTGTAGTAAGGTTTGCAGTAGGACTCTCGCTGAGGTACAGTTCTGTTCACCACGCGCTTCTCCATACACACGTGTTTCCTGCACACACACACGTGTACTGAGCATATATCACATAATAAACAGGTGTAAATATCAACTCTATTGTACACACATGTGACTCTAATCGCAATATTCGCGCACCATAAAGAGTTCTGACAGTGTAAATATACAAGGGGGGATCAATAAATATGGTGAATTATCCTTTTTCTTAAAAATTAAAAAAGCAAAAATAATTTAAACCACAAAATATTAAATATATAACATCGAGAGACTATTTAAGGGGTTCTGTTCTTTTTTCCCACGCGCGGCGCGAGACTTATAAATAAACTAAAATGAAAGCTCCCTTGAAGGATTGCACCACGCTTGAACAACGTGCAGTTATTCGTTTCTTGAATGCAGAAGGTATTCAAACATCTCAAATATGCCAAAGAATGAAAAATATCTATGGTGAGTCTTGTTTGTCTCAAAAAACATTTATAAATGGGTTAACGAGTTCAAAAATGGACGAATTCCACATTTCCTTAATTTGGACCAAAAACTTAACCGTATTTGGGTTTCAAAGGCCGCATACATCATGTAAAACTGTATCTACAATCATTAAATTAGGTTTCGAAGTTTTAGAACATCCTGCATATAGTTTAGACCTAGTCCTTCTGACTATTTCCTTTTTGGACTACTAAAGAAGGAGTTAAAGAGAAAGCGATTTGACTCGGATGAAGATGTCCAGAAAGTGGTGCAAGATTTTTTTCACACGCTTCCTAAGAGTGCCTATAAAGAGGGTATTTACAAGTTGCCAGAACGATGGAGACGATGTATAGAAAGCCAAGGTGATTATTTTGAATAAATCAAGTCCTAATTTTTAATATCGTTCTTAATTTTTTTAATAAATTATAATTCACCTTATTTATTGATCACACCTTGTATTTGCCTAAAATGTTGTTCCATCGATGGAGCAGCTGTGAGACCCTCTGTGCAACAAACATCCAAGCCGTGTCTCACCCACCTTCTACTATGGACTACCCCGTAGCTAGAAATAAAATACTTCACACAACTCACAACAAATCTACATGAATCACAACTAACCCCAAACCTACAAGGTGTACGGGAACATTCACTTCCAGTATTTACACATATTGGAGAACTACAACACCACATATCGTATCTACATGGCTACTCAGTAGTATCTACTTATCCGTGTCTACACTTAACACAACTGACTACACATCTTCGAGGATCACTTAACCTACGAATGGCATGCGTACTGGGACCTCATCTTTCTAGTATACACACATCTTTGAGGACTGAAACGAGCTGTATCTACACATCTACAAGGAACAGAAAAAAAAACACTTTATCTACAAGGAACAGATCACAACTCACTGTATAAACACATTTACATGGAACAGAGAACTTCACACCGTATCTACACATCTACAAGGAACAGAAAAAAACACTGTATCTACACATCTACAAGAAATAGAGCACAAATCACTTTATATACACATACAATACTTCTAATTATTCGAAAGATTCAAAAAGAACGTCTAAAAGTGCATGAAATTGCTGCAAATAGGAAAATTTCAAATATTACTATGCTAATTGCACATATAAATGTAAGAGAGAAAAACTCACTGTATTTACACATCTACGAGGAAACGAGCACAACTAACTGTATCTGCATATCTAAAATGAACAGAGTGCAATATACTGTAACTACACATATCTGAGAACTACCTATATATACATCTATGATATATACGTTACTACACATCTACAAGGAACAGAGTGCAACTCACAATATCTACACATCTACAAGGAACAGAGTACAATTCACTGTATTTACACATCTACAAAGAACAGAGTACAATATATTGTATCTACACATATCTTAGAACTACCTATATATACATCTACGCTATATACTTAACTACCTATCTACAAGGAACAGAGTACAACTCACTCTATCTACACATCTACAAGGAACAGAGTGCAACTCACAATATCTACACATCTACAAGGAACATAACACAGAATAAGGTGTCTACACATCTACATGGAACATAGTACAAAATAAGGTGTCTACACATCTACAAGGAACATAGAAGGGACACTGAAATGACACAACAGTGACATCTACCTGCCCACATTGGAAGGACCCACTGTATCCACTACGACGACAGCTCGTGACTGGAAACATCGTGACCAATTAGAATGATGGAGTTCTGATATTTAGGCCGAATGGACTCGTCTCGTTTGTCATTACAGCCTTTTCATTTGACATCGCCTGCTTGTAATTGCTCTCTCATCACAGCTATTTGCATAGCGTATTTGCATATCCCAGATTGCAGTTCTTCTGTGATACGCCTTTGTTGGAACATCTTCGTGACGTCTTACTACTATGGGATGGAATGAGGGAGATTCAGTTTCTTTGTCATTTTGATATGCAAAGTAGCGGTAGCACCTGGAGTATAAGTTCGGTATGCAACTTCTGTTCTTCACCCCAGATGAGATGGTTATCCCGTAGTTGGCGTATGCATTATGCAAATTTGGAAATAATATTGTATATATATATGGGAATTTTGCCGGGAAGATATTGATCTACAAAAACATAGAACACCTCTCCCGTCAAATTAAACTTGAAAACTTGAAACCATCTATTGACCGTCGACGCAAATTAGCGGCCTCGGGTGACAAAGCCAAATAGGTGGACACTTCTCAGTTTGCCAAAGATGGTGTTGTGGCTTTGTCACCGACCCAAAGCCGCTTATGTGCAGGGACGGTCAATAGATGGTGTGGAGACGCCGGTTATGTAAATTTCTCTCTTTTTTGCTTATTCAGCCAGAAGATTTACATACTTTTAAATATAATTCTGTAAATAAGGATGTGAAAGTTTAATAAAAGTGTGTCAGTAACAATCGGGTGTTGGTGAATTATTGGTGTCATCAGTGTGTTGTGGGCACTTTTAAGGAAGCATATAGGCTTCGGTTGTAGACCAGAAGAAGTCTGGCAAGAAGATACAGTCAAGTTCTGCCACAACTATTTAGATAAGGCCAGACATATCCAGGATGCGGCAAGCTTTCCGAGCTTAGTAAGTGAGGCAGTGATCGTATCTGAAACATGGTGTATAGTTTTGACGTTTAATTTGACGGAAAAGGCGTCCCATGATTTTATAAACATTGGAAATTTGAATACTGGAAGTTATAAGCTCCATCTATTTACCTGGGTATTGTTGGTTCTTTAGGGGTCGGTGAAGGAATGCTATAAACTGTGGGTTTCCGGCAGATAACCAGGCATCGAATCCTCCATTGAACACTTTTTCTAAAAAAAGAAGTGCTTCATTGACACTCGATTATTACAAAAGTCTAACTTCACCAGTGAGTGCAAGTAATCAAACGAGGCTTTGACATACTTGTAAATGAAAAAGTCGAATTATGCTTTCAACATGTGTAGACAGCTCCGCCTTTGCCGGTCCCAAGCCCGGATGAAAAAGGAGGAGGGGGAGCAGTAACAAGCTCACTAAAAAACCTGGGTTCAGCTGGCCCGACTGATAGTACCATGTAAGGGCTCCAGGTATACAGGATGAGCAGTGTTTGTACTCAATGTTAGGAACAGCTGCACATGGCGTCTGTTCCTCATGTCAGAGGTGGCCATTTCTTTTGGAGCTAAGTCGGCCTGCCACTGAGTAGTGCTCCCAGTCTTAATGACAAAGGCAGACGCATTCTACTTCACCCAGTCATGGTGATTGTCAAATCTCAAGCTTTACAAGTTTGACATCCTAATATGATTGAGTGAAGATAAGAAAGAAGAATGCATGTGTAGACCAACTACTACGGACCATGAATATTCATGGCATGTGTACACAGCGTGTATTATGGAAAATAAGAAAAATAGCTTGGTTAGAATTTAACCCGTGTTTAGGTTACAGTACAAAAGTCATATTCCCCTGAGGAGAGTCACAGCGAGTCACTAAAACGTCGAGAATTCATTAAATTATTGGTGTATGCGGCTATGTTTTGATAAATTAAAGTAATTAGAATACTAAGGTAATTGAGACAAGCTATATATACACCAACTAGCCGAATGGCCCGGGCAATGCCCGGGTTTTACCCGATTAAATGCTTTTATTCAAATACTATTCGTTACAATTATAAATTGGCGCCGTGGATGTCGTTCTTGTATAATATATAAATGAGTTTTTAAAATTGTAAAAAAAAAATGCATCGGCCGGGAATCGAACCCGGGCCGCCCGCGTGGCAGGCGAGCATTCTACCACTGAACCACCGATGCTTATAAGAAATGGCCATATTTGGGTATTTATTCCATTTACAAAAGCAAACGGTGACAGAATTGATAAAGAATTGATTGATGACTCTGATACTTGTATATTTTAATACCTCGCTTTGCGTCGTTTCGTTTTGCGTTTTTTTTTTTTTTAATTTGCGTCGCTGCTTAATTTTTACTGATTTTCACTGTGCATCGTTAGATTTTCGAAGTTGCGTTGTTTTGGATTCGAGTCTTTAATTTTTTTTTTATTATTTTTTTTTTCCTAAAATATGGCAACACCTTTGTTTTTGATTGCGCCTTCACATATTTTCACTTTGCGGCGTTTCAATTTGCGTCGTGTTTTTTTGGAACTTAACCCCGACGCAAAGCGAGGTACGGGTATACACTGGATACAAAAAGAAATAATCACCTATAAACACTTTAACAAAATTTCAGAAATTTTGCATTCTTTAATTGCATACTTACATTGAGGCATATAAATGATCAATTTTCTAAAACCGTAACTAGAATATAAGTATATAAAATAACCTTTTTATTCATGAAAGGGTATAAGGTTGTTCCAAAAGTTCGTGTTTTTTCTTCAAACGTTTTTCTTATAACTTGGCGAATAATATTATTACGGCAAATACATAATATAATACATAATACAATTACTTTATACATAATACAAAGACATTATACATAACGGTGAATAATATTATTACGGCAAATACATAATAATACATCATACAATTACTTTATACATAATACAAAGACATATATAACGGCGAATAATATTGGTATTTCAATTTTTTTTGCAAGTGTTTACGAACATTTGGGATAACCTTGTATATAAATAGACTTCTAGTGTAGTATAAAAGTTATTTTGACAACTTTAGATTGTCAAGATAGAAATAAAGGTTGTCATGCAAGAAAATGTTTAAAGATAAAGCTATGTATGGGGTGTATATGAACTGAAATTTTGTCATTGTACTCTGACACTACTAGAGAGGTGACAAGTCAATGGTTCTATGGAGTGATGAAGGGAGGGACATATGTCGCAGGAATCTGTCACGAGGACTTCTGTCAACGCAGGCAACAGTAATGAAGACCAGAGAGGGGGGAGTTTTTGCAGGAACACTTGATGTGGGGTCCTTCGTACCTTGAGGCTTTTTGTAGGCGAGTCTCAGCTTGTCATCGTACTTGCCGAGTGGGCTGTTTTTACGCCATGGTATTTCTATGGAAGTTCGTACTGACGAATTAAAGAAACATTCCTCTAGATACAAGTATGATACAAGATATAAGTGAGATACTTGTAATAGAACTATAATAGAAACCGATCTTTATTGTAGACGAGTGGAGCGTTATCTCAACTTGTAATCGTACTTGTCGAGTGGGCTGTGCCATGGTATTTCTATGAAGGTTTGTGCTGAAGATATGAAGAAACATTCCTCTAGTTATTAGAACTACAATAGAGACCGGTCTTTATTGTAGACGAGTGGAGCGATATCTCAGCTTGTCATCGTACTTGTCGAATGGGCTGTGCCATGGTATTTCTATGGAAGTTTGTACTGAGGAATCAAAGAAACATTCCTCTAAATACAAGTATGATATAAGATAGTTGTATTAGAACTACAATAGAGACCGGTCTTTATTGTAGACGAGTGGAGCGATATCTCAACTTGTAATCGTACTTGTCGAGTGGGCTGTGTCATGGTATTTCTATGAAGGTTTGTGCTGAAGATATGAAGAAACATTCCTCTAGTTATTAGAACTACAATAGAGACCGGTCTTTATTGTAGACGAGTGGAGCGATATCTCAGCTTGTCATCGTACTTGTCGAATGGGCTGTGCCATGTTATTTCTATGGAAGTTTGTACTGAGGAATCAAAGAAACATTCCTCTAGATACAAGTATGATATAAGAAAGATACTTGTAATAGAACTACAATAGAGACCGGTCTTTATTGTAGACGAGTGGAGCGATATCTCAGCTTGTCATCGTACTTGTCGAATAGGCTGTGCCATGGTATTTCTATGGAAGTTTGTACTGACGATTTAAAGAATCATTCCTCTAGATACAAGTATAATATAAGTAAGATACTTGTAATAGAACTACAATAGAGACCGATCTTTATTGTAGGCGAGTCTCAGCTTGCAATCGTACTTGTCGAGTGAGTTGTTTTTGTGCCATGGTGTTTCTATGGAGGTTTGTACTGACGATATACAAAAACATTCCTCTAGATATTAGAACTACAAGTAAAATAGTACAGGTACAATAGAGACCGACCTTTCAAAAATTGTTATGGACCCAGAGCAGCAGTTTTACACACCCAAGATAGACGAAATTACAACTGCTGTGATGGAGATGGAGACATCTGAGGCTCTTCATTGGACACGACGACAACAACAATACAGTATACACACCCAAGATAGAGGACACTGCTGTGATAGAGATGGAGACATCTGAGGCTCTTCATTGGACACGACAACAACAATACAGTATACACACCCAAGATAGAGGACATTGCTGTGATAGAGATGTATGGAGACATCTGAGGCTCTTAATTGGACACGACAACAACAATGCAGTATTCACACCCAAGATAGAGAACAACTGGTGTGTTAGAGATGTATGGAGACATCTGAGGCTCTTCATTGAACACGACAACAACAATACAGTATACACACAAGATAGAAAACGACTGCTGTGATAAAGATGTATGGAGATATCTGAGGCTCTTCATTGGACACGACAACAACAACAATACAGTATACACACTCAAGATAGAGAATAATTGCTGTGATAGAGATGTATGGAGACATCTGAGGATCTTCATTGAACACGACAACAACAATACAGTATACACACAAGATAGAAAACGACTGCTGTGATAAAGATGTATGGAGATATCTGAGGCTCTTCATTGGACACGACAACAACAACAATACAGTATACACACTCAAGATAGAGAATAATTGCTGTGATAGAGATGTATGGAGACATCTGAGGATCTTCATTGGACACGACAACAACAACAATACAGTATACACACAAGATAGAGAACGACTGGTGTGATAGAGATGTATGGAGACATCTGAGGCTCTTCATTGGACACGACAACAACAATACAGTATACACACAAGATAGAAAACTACTGCTGTGATAGAAATGTATGGAGACATCTGAGGTCTTCATTGGACACGACAACAACAACAATACAGTATACACACAAGATAGAGAACGACTGGTGTGATAGAGATGTATGGAGACATCTGAGGCTCTTCATTGGACACGATAACAACAATACAGTATACACACACAAGATAGAGAATAACTGCTGTGATAGAGATGTATGGAGGTATCTGAGGATCTTCATTGGAAACGACAACAACAACAAAGGTATTCGTGGCCGTTATTTTTTTTTATCTCTTCTTAGCAATGATAAGCAGCGAATCCTCCAGTTTTAATTACGATGTTTTTTTATTAAGTTAGAGAATTCCAATTCGACATTCCAAAATAATTTTATTAGGTTCCGCTCAAAAAGATTAACCTAGCTTATGTTATTTACAAAGAAAAATATTAAAAATAAAGAAGGCATCTCCTGACCACGAGCACATGTGCTTTTCAGATGGCAGAGCGCCATCTAGTGGAGCAAAAATTAACTAAACGTTTATTTAGCTTGCTCCATGATATTTGGCCAACCCAATTTTTGATAAATCAAGAAAAGTCATCCACGAACACGTTTCGCGCTGTTGGCGCTCGTCAGTGTGGAGTAGGCTTCTACTATCCTTACTGCGATAAAGAAAAATATAAACAGAAGTTCTTCACAGAAAAAAAAGTTTACAATACGGGATTTGATCACGGTTTATGACTGTCGTGAATAGAGAGTTTCAACCAATCGTCCACTGAGACTGCTTTGTATCGAGGAATGTTGTAAATTCTGTGGTTGTTTCTCACCGATAGAATCTACAGTGACCTCGAGGATATATTTCTTGTTTAATTCAGGGGCGGGACTTGGCACCTGATCATGGTGGGCGTCCTATAGGCGGGGCTACACTACTTCTATATGCTTCACACCTCTATTCTTTCACATTTTATCAACCAAATGCATTCTTCAAAATTTTAAAAGGGAATTTTTAAGTCGTATAAATATCCTTCTCATCATTCTGAAAAAGAATGTGTTCAGATTAAATATACAAAGTTCAACTTTTTTTCTAATTCAAAAGTAGGAGAGTGGCCGTGTGTCACTGAAACGTCAATATTTAAAATATATATATATTGGGTGATGTACACACCTCCATTGGAACGGCTACACTCCATGTCAGAAGATCAAAAGAAACAAAGTCACATTGAGTGTTACTTCCAGGTCTTCACACCAACAACACACCTCTTTCCTTCTCCATGGTGTCTACAGAACTATAATAGAAAAGATGAGACAATGGAACCTAATGGAGATCGTTTAAACGACTCGAGAAATAAACAACAACAACAAAACACCCTATTCTATACACCCATACCTCGCTTTGCGTCGGGGTTACGTTCCAAAAAAACACGACGCAAATTGAAACGACGCAAAGTGAAAATAAAATTTTGATGGCATGGCGCAATCAAAAACAAAGCTGTTGCAATATTTTAGGGAAAAAAATTCAAAAAATAAATAAATAATTAAAGACTCGAATCCAAAAACAACGCAACTTCGAAATTCTAACGACGCACAGTGAAAATCAGTAAAAATTAAGCAGCGACGCAACTTCGAAAAAAACGCAAAACGAAACGACGCAAAGCAAGGTATTGGTGTATATACAAAGGCATATATTGTATTAGAAATTCAATTTATTCACTGATATTTCAGTTAGATAAAGGTCAAACTTTATCAAGGTACAACACTGTATTTATTTTATGTTAACAACAAACTCAGGCGCCACATAAAATTAATAGAGAATATGATTTGATAAGGAATTTAGTTGAAAACTACACTCATGGACAAAACTTAAGCAAGTGGATGTCGTCTGTTTTTTTTGTTTTTTTTTTTTTCTTAAAGGAGACAGGCAATTTTGTTCAGACTTGGTTATCTCGTGTGTTTTCAATATAGGTCACTATAATATCTTTCACAGTTATTGTCTGAATCCCGAAATAAATGTTAAAAGCTACAACTTCCTTAAGTTTTGTCCATGAGTGTATCTTTCAGAGTAATTGTCTGAATCCCGATATACATGATAAAAGGTACAACTTCCTTAAGTTTTGTCTATGAGTGTATCTTTCAGAGTAATTGTCTGAATCCCGATATACATGCTAAAAGATACAACTTTCTTAAGTTTTGTTCATGAGTGTACTTTCAGAGTTATTGTCTAAATCCCGATATAAATGATAAAAGGTACAACTAACTTAAGTTTTGTGTATGAGTGTATCTTTCAGAATTATTTTCTGAATCTCGATATACATGCTAAAAGGTACAACTAACTTAAGTTTTGTCCATGAGTGTATCTTTCAGAGTTATTGTCTGAATCCCGGTATACATGCTAAAAGGTACAACTAACTTAAGTTTTGTCCATGAATGTATCTTTCAGAGTTATTGTCTCAATCCCGATATACATGCTAAAAGGTACAACTTCCTTAAGTTTTGTCCATGAGTGTATCTTTCAGAGTAATTGTCTGAATCCCGATATACATGCTGAAAGGTACAACTTACTTAAGTTTTGTCCATGAGTGTATCTTTCAGAGTTATTATCTGAATCCCGATATACATGCTAAAAGGTATACCTTCCTTAAGTTTTGTCCATGAGTGTATCTTTCAGAGTTATTGTCCGAATCCCGATATACATGCTAAAAGGTACAACTTCCTTAAGTGTTGTCCATGAGTGTAAATCCCAAAATAAGGGAAAATGTAAAAACTTTACTCAAAATTAACCAGGAATTAGTTAATTACGATAAAAAAAGAGAAACTTTATCAAATTGGTTTTAAAAACTCGAAATTGATTCAATCCGGTAAACTAAACATAAACAAGACAAACTCGTAATGGTTAAAAATCTGTAGAATAGAGAAAGGTCAAATTCGATAAAATAAATAGGAATCGATTTAAATTAAGTAAAATCGAAAAAAAAATCAATAAATAAAATCAAAATCGGTTATATTAGTGAAAATTGAGAAAAAAAACATAGACGTTAAATAAACAAAAACTTGGGATTAAATTTAAAAAAAAAAGAGAAAATCGGTGATTAGGAACAGCCCAAAAGCTTAAAAAACTAAACACAAAAAAAACCTTTATGTATATATAATTTTTCATTGATAAAATAACAGTTATTAACAAAATAGGAAAGGTACTACACTACATTCCACAGAACCCAATCTAGCTGAGGTAAAGAAGAAAAATCTATTGCATGACATCACATCATGATGCCAATGACATATGCAAAAAGAAAAAAAATGAATAAGCGCAAGATGTAAACAACTCGCAGCTCCTCTTAGCGAGCAATAATAACACAAATAAAAAAGGCATTACTCTGTGCGCAACTCTGTCCCTCCATAGTGCTAATTAGCGACACAAGAATGCGACAAAAAGAGCCGGCCACCTTGGAAAAAAAAGTCATTGATTCTGTGAGGTCAGTTAGGTCCGGGTTGGTGAGATGACGGATGGAGGATTCTGGTCTGGTTGATCAGGACTGCGGGATGGTAGGGATGTTGGACTGCGGGATGTTAGGCTGAGGGATGGTAGGGGTGTTAGACAGCGGGATGGTAGGAATGTTAGACTGCGGGATGGTAGGGATGTTAGACAGCGGGATGGTAGGAATGTTAGACTGCGGGATGGTAGGGATGTTGGACTGCGGGATGGTAGGGATGTGAGACTGCGGATGGTAGGGATGTTAGACTGCGGGATGGTAGGGATGTTAAACTGCGTATGGTAGGGATGTTGGACTGCGGGATGGTAGAGATGTTGGACTGCGGGATGGTAGGGATGTTGGACTGCGGGTTGGTAGGGATGTCAGACTGCGGGATGGTAGGGATGTTAGACTGCGGGATGGTAGGGATGTTGGACTGGGGGTTGGTAGGGATGTTAGACTGAGGGATGGTAGGGATGTTGGACTGCGAGATGGTAGGGATGTTGGACTGCGGGTTGGTAGGAATGTTGGACTGCGGGATGGTAGAGATGTTAGACTGCGGGATGGTAGGGATGTTGGACTGGGGGTTGGTAGGGATGTTAGACTGCGGGATGGTAGGGATGTTAGACTGCGGGATGGTAGGGATGTTAGACTGCGGGATGGTAGGGATGTTAGACTGCGGGATGGTAGGGATGTTAAACTGCGGGATGGTAGGGATGTTGGACTGGGGGTTGGTAGGGATGTTAGACTGCGGGATGGTAGGGATGTTAGACTGTGGGATGGTAGGGATGTTAGACTGCGGGATGGTAGGGATGTTGGACTGCGGGTTGGTAGGGATGTTAGACTGCGGGATGGTAGGGATGTTAGACTGCGGGATGGTAGGGACGTTAGACTGCGGGTTGGTAGGAATGTTGGACTGCGGGATGGTAGGGATGTTAAACTGCGGGATGGTAGGGATGTTAGACTGCGGGATGGTAGGGATGTTAGACTGCGGGTTGGTAGGGATGTTGGACTGCGGGATGGTAGGGATGTTAGACTGCGGGATGGTAAGGATATCAGTCTGCGGGATGGTAGGGATGTTGGACTCAACCTGCGGGTTGATTTTGAACGAGTTATTCAATCAAAGATACCTGTAAGTTGACCTGGGAACTTTAGATTGATCAGGGAACCAAATTATAAGGTTTGTTTTGTCTTTTTTGTTTCACTCAATTAAAGAATTGATTCTAACAGTTTTTACGTTTCACTTCACTCACGGGTTGGTATTTTATTTGGATTGACCTAGACATTCAAAGTGAGAGTTTGTCAGGTCACTTCTCTCGCTTCAATCAATCTCTAGGATGATTTTATCGTGTGTATTGATCTAGATGTTCAATTTGAACTGTAATTTGAATGTAATTCTACTGTCCTATAAGCTTATGTCCATAGTTTTCTTTAAAACCATTTCTGAGATTCCATCCTTCAGTGCTGCGTATATAAGCAGAATCATCCAATACAGTATTAGAGCTCTTAGAAACGGTCTGGTGGATTAAATTGGCGAAACCGCTGGGAGGGTTCACCACTGATGAGCCAAGCCCTCACAATATATTTTTTCATCGCAGTAAGGACAGTAGAAGTTTGTATTATGTATAAAAGAAACATTCACGCTTTTAAATCCTTTATTTTATATGTATAGATGGCGCGTTATTGCTTTGTGTTAATTGAAGGTTTATGTTGTTACTTTTTACTTTTCACTCAACCCGTGGGTTGATTCTGTTGAATACGTTGCCCTATTCGCTCCAATCGGGATTTATTCAGATACTTTCTTACACTTTAAACAATTCTTAAATTGGTTTTGTAATGTGAATTGACGTGATATCTCAAGTTGAAAGATGGTGAGGTCCTTTCTGGATCTTCAAACAAACTGTGGGTTGAATTTGACGAATACGTTGATCTAGTTCCTCAATTTGAGAGTTATTCAGATACTATATGCATGGATAACTTTGAGCCAGAACTAACTTACTATATATTTCAATATAATATAATGCGGCCTGTGATTGTAAAACGACATTTGAAATTATCCCGCATGAGTTTCTTTTCAACGAAAAATCTAAATTTATTTCAAGGAGAAAAAAAAAATATTTTTTTCCGTTTACCATTACTCTTCTCACAATTCACCCTTTCATACCTCATCCAAAAGGTTAGAAATAGTCGTTGTTTCTCCTTGAAATAAATTTTGATTTTTTGTTGAAAAGAAACTCATGCGGGATAATTTCAAATGTCGTTTTACTATATATTTACCTGAAATTATCTGTATGAAGAAAGAAAATTACTTTTTAATAATATGAGTGCTAATTATTTATCACTCTGCTGTCAGAAACGGTGAAAAGTAGACAATAGATTTATACACATTTTGTGAGAAGGATGAGAAACATGTGTAAATAGTTTTACTTTTTTTGGGCTCATGTTGAATTGTATATTGTACTTGATTTAAGTTCAATTAAAACCATTGTTATACTGGGAGAATCCTGTATAGGGCTTGATCCCTAATAAAGGTTTGTGTGTGTGTGAATTTGACGTCTGAACGCTTATATTGAGAGTTGGTCAGTTTAATTCTAACATTTCACTCATTTCATTGGTTGATCTGGACTTTATTTTATTCATCTTGCAGGTTGATTTGGCTGCCCAACATGTTGATTCGTATTCTTTATTTCGTTTAAACATTCATCTTATGTATAATTTTCAAATTTTCGCGCCCCTCAACCAAAGAATTAGCTTCTATGCCTTGTTACCTTGGGATATGTTTTACAATGTTTTAGGATCCTGTTTACATAACTTCTTTTGAAATTATGCAAATATGTCAAGGCCATTTGGTGACACCCACCATATAGTTCGTCTGGATTGCTGGCGTTGGAATGTGCAATTTACAGTAGATTTACGATTAAATCCCATTTATTGAGTCGATTTATAACCATTATCGTTTTGTACCATAACTTTTTCTCCTTTAAAATTTAGCGTTTTGTTTGATTTTTTAATCGATAATAAACCTTTATTTGGTGTCTTACTATAAATTTACGACTAATTATATTCATATTTGCCACATTGTGCCATTTCGAGAAATTTTGGAATACAAGACCATCATTTGTGATCTCAACAAACTTTCTGCTAAAGAAACAATAAGCCAAGTTGAAATCAGACGATACAAATCTCGTAGATAAAGAAGGAAGAGTACCACCATCATATTCAGACGACCAGACAGTTTTGTCACCCGTGGAAGAGGACGAAAGCTTGACAACGACAATGTTGGCCTTCAAGACTTCAATGTGGACAATTCGATTATCGTTTGTCATCTCAAAAAGCTCTGAATCAGTAAGTAAGTTGATGAAGAATCATTAAGATGTTTTTTGTTGAAAGAGAGTGGCAATTAATTCTGTACAGGACCAATACTGATATTCCAGTTCGAAATCCTAAATAAAATGCAGATAAATTGTTATCTCGCGTGTCTTCAATAAAGGTCACTGTAATATCTTTCAGAGTTATTGTCTGAATCATGATATACATGCTAAAAGGTACAACTTCCTTAAGTTTTTTCCATGAGTGTGTCTTTCAAAGTTATTGTCTGAATCCCGATATACATGCTAAAAGGTACAACTTCCTTAAGTTTTGTCCATGAGTGTATCTTTCAAAGTTATTGTCTGAATCCCGGTTTACATGCTAAAATGTACAACTTCCTTAAGTTTTGTCCATGAGTGTATCTTTCAAAGTTATTGTCTGAATCCCGTTATACATGCTAATAGGTACAAATTCCTTAAGTTTTGTCCATGAGTGTATCTTTCAGAGTTATTGTCTGAATCCCGTTATACGTGCTAAAAGGTACAACTTCCTTAAGTTATGTCCATGAGTGTATTTTATTATTTCAATCGAAGACTAGAGCGCGGCTGATTCCACACATGTCTTATCATTGATACGCTAACCTCGAAATATGCACGGTGGATTCTGTGGCCACTGGACATGTGTCGGACCTGGAGGCTGTTGTTGGGTTCTGTGCTGCCTGGAGTATAAGAGCTCTATCTATGCTTCCTTCTTGCGGTGAATCTGTATAAGACCGGTGGTCTTAATAAAGCTGTATGTGTGTGTGATTTGTGTATTTTATTATTCAATGTATATTTAAAACAGATTGTGTGTTCCCTCTATTTTCTACCTAGAGACCATTGTTTAAGACTATTGGCCTTCGTCTCCAGGGCGGGATTTATTCCATGAGATCCATAAGGAATCAAATGGAATCTTCACAATCTGCCAAAGAGATGTTTAACTGGCAAAGTGGCCAAATCTATGGCCAAAAGGTTTTCCCGTGATGGTCAATAGATAGTGTCTAGTTTTGACTCTATTTTAACGCGGTAGTTGAAATTTATTTTTAAAGACATCAATGATACCATCCAAGTTTCAAGATATTCTTAGAATTATAGAAAGATTCTATTTCAAATCTAGAGATCACAAAACACCCATACCGATATTCCTTTTTCTTAATTTATTCACCTGATCACAGTACAAATTCACCTTTGTACTATTTGTTCACAACGATAATAAAGTTAATAATTTGAGTCAAAAAGCGATCCATCTCAATTAAGTTTATATAAAAGTGTGTATATTTATAAAGATGATGCACTAGCGCGCCATCTGTTATCAAAATTCGAAACTATTTTAAAGGCGAAAGATTCTTTTTTTTTTAAATTAAACAATTTCTACTGCCCTTACTGCAATGGAAAAATTAAAGGGAAGGAGCAGGCTCATCAGTGGTGAACCCTCCCAGCGGTTTCGCCAGTTTAATCTACCATACCGCTGTTATATTGCATTTTTTGGAACTTCCTTTTATAGTGATACTGTTGGTAGACTCTTGGAATGGGTATTTTAGAAGAACTATAGACATAAGCTTCGAGGACAGTAGAATAAAGATATTGATAAAAAAAATTCATAAAGAGGGAGAAATCTCTCGAAATATTTTGAGAATATTTTTTCTTTTCTTTACAGATCCAGGTACGCTCTTTTATATAAATTTAATGTTTTTCTCCTTTTGTTTTTGAGAGGTACAAGTCGGTGGACGAGTAGATAATACCCTCGATTCCCGACAGTCATGAACCGGGATTGAATCCCGTGTTAAAATTTTGTTTATTATGTGAATAACCTTCACATATTATTCACTGTTTCAATTATCATGACCTAGGTTGCTCTTGTTGTGCGGTACCTATTAATGTGATTTTGAACCTTGAACCTTTGAGAGGTCTAGATGATCAAAGAGGTGAAACCACTGGTAGGTTTAAACACTGATAAACCAGATTCCCAAGAAGATTTCCCACTTTCGGCATGCCGCTCATCCAACAGGGGTAGGTACTGGATTACGCTGCGTAAGTGATTTACGGAGTTAGGAAGCCAGGGCGTGGCATCGCTCATCAGTCGCCGTGTATGCAACACGCCGAGGCGTCGCCATATTTGCATACCGCGTTCGAAATTTAGTGCGCCATTAATAGCGGCGCCATTGTTTCTTCCGGCACGATCCGGTTTGGATTCCCTGGATTATGGATTTGTCTGTAGCCAGAAATTGATTTTGGTTTTCTTGGAATTTTTTGTAGCCCAAAAATTGGTTGCGGTGGTCTTTTTGGATTTACCTGTAGTCAACAATTGACTGCGGGTTTCTTGGATTTTTCTGTAGCTAACAATTAAGTGCGCTCTTCTTTGATTTGTCTATAGCCAACAATTGGCAGCTGCTAAACTTTGCAACCCACTTTTAAAGTATAACAATAATTCAAAAAGTTAAACGGTCAAGTGATTCTTGCTCTAGTCCAAACCTACCAGTGAATTCAAGCAATGAACAAGACTCCCTGTATATGTACAACTTAGCCCTTGCTGTTACATATGCAAACAGTTTAAACTCACCCACAGGGTGGTACTTGTACTTACAGTATAATTAGTCGCAAATTCTAACCCAGCATGATTATCATGGCCATGTGTACAATTGGGATACTAGTAAGATTGAAATAAAATAATTTAGACTCTTTATAATGCTAATTGTTCTTGTCAAAAGAGTGAAAAAACAAGTTTTCAAAAATATTATTTGATAGGAAATGAGAAATAATCTCATAGACAAAACTTAAGAAAAACAGAAAGAGACAATTCTGTTCACACTTGGTTATCTCGTGTGTCTTCAATAAAGGTCACCGTAATATCTTTCAGAGTTATTGTCTGAATCCCGATATACATGTTATAAGGTACAACTTCCTTAAGTTTTGTCCATGAGTGTTTCTTATAGAGTTATTGCCTGAATCCCGATATACATGCTAAAAGGTACAACTTCCTTAAGTTTTGTGCATTAGTGTTTCTTACAGAGTTATTGTCTGAATCCCGATATACATGCTAAAAGGTACAACTTCCTTGAGTTTGTGCATCAGTGTTTCTTACGGAGTTATTGTCTGAATCCCGATATAGATGCTAAAAGGTATAACTTCCTTAAGTTTTGTCCATGAGTGTATCTTTCAGAGTTATTGTCTGAATCCTGATATACATGGTAAAAGGTACAACTTCCTTAAGTTTTGTCCATGAGTGTATCTTTCAGAGTTATTGTCTGAATCCCGATATACATGGTGAAAGGTGAAACTTCCTTAAGTTTTGTCCATGAGTGTATCTTTCAGAGTTATTGTCTGAATCCCGATATACATGCTAAAAGGTACAACTTCCTTAAGTTTTGTGCATGAGTGTATCTTTCAGAGTTATTGTCGGAATCCCGATATACATGCTAAAAGGTACAACTTCCTTAAGTTTTGTCCATGAGAATATATACAAAAATGTGAATCTATTAGTGTTTATACCAAAAATAAGAAATTTGAATAGAATAAAATAATATAAAATATAAATATATATTTTAGTTAATACGCACACAATATTGTATGGTCAAATTTATTTAAGAAGAACCCTGATACTAAGCCAGGTTATTATTCTTGTTCTAAATAAAAAAAAGAGTAGCATAATTTACAGAAGAAACTATTCGTATTTTCCTTATAATTAAATATTTGATAATTTAATTTGAATTCTCGAGATATCATTCAACCAGCACGTAACATCCACTATACACGTATATTTTCAAAAAGTTGTTTATCACACACAAAGAATGTAATATTTCTCTCCCTCAATATCATAAGTATTTAAAATATGTACATAATAATTTATACATAAAAATAGTATTTATTATTAATTTATTATCAGGGAACAGGCTAAATCAATGTGTAGTTGATGGCGCTCTGCCTTCTGAAAAGCACATGTTCTCCTAGTCAGGTTATGCCTTTTTTATTTATAAACGTGATACTCCTGGTGAATGACTGACAAATCTGAAAACTTTAAAATAAAAAGTTGTAAAAGAAACTCAGCCCTGGAAACTTTATATATTTTATACATTATTCAAGTCTATGTGAACCCAGTTCAGCTAATTAGAATAATGTCAGAGAAAAAAGTAACAGACATTCACCGAAACATCGAGAATTCAATAAATTATTGATTGATGTAACTATGCAATGAAATAAGCTTCTAAGACAACAGAATAATTTTATCGTAAAGATAGAAGCTGCCTGGCCGGCATTCATAGCTCTTCAAATTAAAGATACTGCAAAACTGAAAGCATAGAAGAAATGACCCATTGCATCTCTGAATGCACTATTGTTAACGAGGAACGGAATAAGATCTTAAAGAACATTATTCAAGTCTACGTGAACCCAGTTCAGCTAATCAGAATAATGTCCGAGAAAAAATATATAGCGATAGAATTGTTTAACTTTCATAAAGCGTTAGAGAACAAGGTAATCTCTAAGAACTAAAATTACAGAACAATTTCCTTCCATAGTTAATTTGTAAAGTTATGTTGAATACTTTGATTTCCTTTTCATTTTCCTTTCTCTCCTTTGTTTATGTTTATTTTTCTTCTTTTCTCCATGAAAATGATGTATGGCGAGTCCTTACAGGACGGAAATATCCTAATAAAGCAGTTGTTGTATATATTTTATAATAATCAAATATTGTTTTGTAGAGAACAACTTTTTGATTACCATGACTATAATACAATATAATATAATATAATGCGGCTTGTTATTGTAAAACGACATTTGAAATACTATCCCGCATGTGTTTCTTTTCAACGAAAAATCAAAATTAATTTCAACGAGAAATAACGATTATCTCTAACCTTTTGGATGAGGTATGAAAGGGTGAATTGTGAAGAGTAATGATAAACGGAAAAATAAAAGTGTTCAGAGATGGGAATCGAACCCACAGTGTTCCGCTTACCGGGCAGATGCCATGTCCACTAGGCTACCCTGGACATATTTTTCTTTTTATTTTTCCGTTTATCAATACCCTTCACAATTCACCCTTTCATACCTCATCCAAAAGGTTAGAAATAATCGTTATTTCTCCTTGAAATAAATTTTGATTATTCGTTGAAAAGAAACACATGCGGGATAGTATTTCAAATGTCGTTTTACCATGACTATATTGCGATAAAAGAACAAAAAGGAGCTTCTTGTGTAGAACATTCCGCTAGCTTTCGAACGGCATCGTTCTTCAATGGACGTGAAGAAAAAGCATGACAATATGTAGAAGTACAATGAGAGATAAGTGATGTTCAAATATGTAACTAATACGATGGCAGATAGAATTACGAAGTGAGAATCAGTTATGTCAATCTATATATTTGGGGGTAAGAAAACAATCTTAGAATGATATTGAGAAAATAAGCAAATAGGGTACGACTGTGACAAAAGTTACTACTTTTGCGGGCTATCACACAAAAAGCAATAAACTAGGGTTTACCGTAAGAGTAACTTAATACACCGAACAACGTACACTCAAAAGTACAACACTAACAAAAAAAAAGGAGATTAAAACAACTCACGATTTTTTAAATAAAATAAAACAGTACTTATCTTTATTGTAGCGTTGGTAGAGATCGGACTCAGGTCACCGAGATGCGAAGAGATCCCCAGACACGGAAAAACCACGTAGAAAAACACTTTAAGTGTCTCCACACCAATTTTCAACGTTCTGGACTCCCTCGCATTCTCTTAGTCCCCTCTTATATACAGACATGGCCACATTCGTCCAATGAGAAGACGTGAGAGATTGGTTCACTAACAAACGAAGACAACATTCTTCCCGCTAAAAACTGATCAGAAAAAAAAACTGAAAATGTTTGTCAATATAATTTGACAACTGAAATAGAATACTGTAATATCTGACTTCTACATTAAATTGTTCTTTTATATTAATGCAATATAAATATTGTTTTAAGTAATTATATGAAGCCATCATTTTTTGTCAAATATTCCTTCCTAGTTTTTTTTATTAGCTCGTTCATCACCCGTCGTCATAAAAACATGATTGCAGCTTTTTATGGGATCCCGTTCTGGCAAAAAAAGAAAAAAACGATGCATCCGTCAAAGAAGAGACGACA
Source organism: Cordylochernes scorpioides (assembly GCA_030710605.1). Lineage (NCBI taxonomy): Eukaryota > Metazoa > Arthropoda > Arachnida > Pseudoscorpiones > Chernetidae > Cordylochernes > Cordylochernes scorpioides. The sequence continues at coordinate 62,324,477 of CP092883.1, forward strand.
ACGCGACACCTCTCGTGACATGAATACAGATGACTAGAAGTATTCCTTCGTCAATTTGCATATCGAGTGTCATCAGTCAAAGTTTCCCTGATTATGTAAAAAGGGGGTTTCAATATATTCAAATAAATGCATAATAAATGATGAAAAACTCACTTTTTGTGTTCAGGTTGACACTGAACGTGTTACGCGTTTATAAAATATCAAATTCATTCATAATTTAGCTATGAGTAAGTACAGTAGAACTACCTCCCTGTAAAGGACACCTAATTGCAGAGCCAAAGTGTTCTTTAGGAAGAGGTGTCCTCTTACTGGAGAATTGCTAAATAGTAAATATGGTAATTTTGCAAATGAAAATTGTCCCTTGTAGAGAGTTGTCTTCTCATCTGTGTTGTGTGTGTATTGAAGGTTCTACTGTATTAACAAAATAAATTTATAGACAAAACTTGGACGAATATTGTCGGTCGTCTATTTTTTTTTTTTTTTTTTAAGAAGACAAATATAATTTTGTTCACATTTGGTTATCTCATGTGTCTTCAATAAAGGTCACTATCTTTCAAATAGCATGTATATCAGGATTCAGTCAATAACTCTGAAAGATATTACAGTGAACTTTATTGAAGATACACGAGATAACCAAGTGTGAACAAAATTACTTCTGTCTCCTTAAAAACTATATAGACGACCGGCGACATAAACGATTTTTTACACATATTCAAGGATTATATTCACGCACGTGTTTCTTTTATTTATTGAAACTAAACAATTCCCTCTACTGTGCCTAAAAGATATTTGATCCAAAATGAGAATATAAAAATAACTAAATAAGATGTTATTTTTAATGATATTCATATTATAGTAAAGCTCTCATGAGCGATTAATTTGGTAAAATAAAAATAAACTTGTTCAAACCTAATCCAACCTTCCATAAATGATCATCTTCAATGAAGACCATATGTTTGCGCCTAGTAATGTAAATAACTTGCTAGGCTGCATTGTTCTATAATCATGTAAATATGTATATATATGTTATATTAAAATATTATTTATTTAAAATTATATTCCATAAATACAAATACTCTGTTAAATTGACCGCCAGAGGTCATTCTTCCCCTATAAAAACTCATTGTTGTTGTTCCCCGTTGGCTGGCTCAAATCTTTTGTACATTATGTAAATAAGTTTCTCATTTTTTTTATTCTTACGCCTTAAGCCAGGCAATACTTTTACCAAATTATGTTTTTATATATCTCTCTCATAAGCTCTCACAATTAAAGCAATTTCTAATCTTTACTATTTTTATTATTTTACTTTCAAAATTCTTGCCACGACTGCAACACCAATACCATTTAGTATTAAAAAGAACCAGCAAATAACTCCATGGCATAAACCTCAACATAATCTAAATTCAAGCAGAAAATCTCTATTCCTTTTTATATTATAACATATATATATGAAGAGTGAAAGATATAGTAAAATCAGTCAGTCAGTTAAAAGGAGTGAGGCGTCCTTACTCTATTCAAACAGCTTGCTACATCGCAGCTAGAGAAGGGACAACATTCTCAGTAGTCAATCCGCAGGTCTGGTCTCGTAAAGTACAGTCATCAACAAGCTCTGCCACATATCGTCATCACCTGAGACCAGACTAGAGGCTGAAGGAGCTAAAGGAAGTCCTGGCTAACATTGTCAGGAAACAATCTCCAACACCATGTCTTAGGGATGGTCTCTCGCTGGAGATCCAAATATATTTATTAATATCCGATTAAAATTTGCATAGTTTCAATAAAAACATGAGGGATATCCGAAAGTTTTTGAAGAAAAAAATATCAATTAAGATGATATATTCACCAAATCTCTGAAGCTACCTCATCACTTATGTCTAAAAATTAATTTACAAGCTTTTTAGCAATGTTTGATATCACGCGTTAAATCCTGTAATTGAATATTTTTTTTAACTTGAAAGTTCAACACGTTGACAGAATTGGCAATAAAAATGCAGATTTTGTTGTTAATCTTTATACTTATCATGTTCTTATCACTTTAATGATGCTCTTGAATTCCTGGCAACACACATACGGTGTCCAGGGTAGTCTAGTGGACATTGCATCTTCCCGGTGAGCAGAAAATTGTGGGTTTGATTCCCATCCCTAGACACTTTATTTTTCCGTTTATCATTACTATTCACAATTCATCCTATCATACTTCATCTCTAAGGATGGAAATAATCGTTATTTCTCCTTAAAATAAATCACGATTTTTCATTCATACCTACAGGTATATAAATCTACAACATATCTGATAAAAACACGTGTTGAATTCCTTAAATTTTTCACATTTTCAAAGTTTTTTGGAATATCTATAGATCTGTACTACTACACTTATGGACAAACTCAAGGAAGTTTTAACTTTAATTAAAATAAATAACAGGTTTCTGTTGATACATTTCTTTTCATTGTTATTAATACTATCTCAAGGTTTCGAACATTTCTGCTCTTTAACAGAAGTACATAAACGAATAATAATAAGTTAGTTATCTAATGGCGTTTATTATTATTGTTTTTATGTACTCCTGTAGAAAGGCAGAGATTCCCGAAAGCTTGAGATTACATTAATAAAAAGGAAAATAAATTTATCTCTATAAACCTGTTGTATTATTTTAATTAAAGGTAAAACTTCCTTGAGTTTGTCCATGAGTGTAGTAGTACAGATCTATAGATTTTTCAGAAAAAAATGAAAAATTTAAGGAATTCAATACAAGTTTTATCAGATATGTAATGCCAATTCATCTACCCGTAGGTATGAACGAAAAATCTTTATTTATTTTAAGGAGAAATAACGATTATTTCCATCCTTAGAGATGGAGTATGATAGGTTGAATTGTGAAGAGTAATGATAAACGGAAAATAAAGTGTCCAGGGATGTGAATCGAACCCACAGTTTTCTGCTTACCGGGCAGATGCCATGTCCACTAGACTACCCTGGACACCGTAGATGTGTTGCCAGGAATTCATGAGCATCATTAAAGTGATAAGAACATGATAAGTATAAAGATTAACAACAAAATCTGCATTTCTATTGCCAATTCTGTCAACGTATGGAACATTCAAGTTAAAAAAATATTCAATTACATGATTTAACGTGTGATATTAAACATTGCTAAAAATTTGTAAACTAATTTTTAGACATAAGTGATGAGGTAGCTCCACAAATTTAAGGAATATATACCATCTTAATTGAATTTTTTTTTCAAAACCTTTCGGATATTGCTCATTTTTTTAGAACTATGCAAATTTTAATCATATATTACTAAATATATTTTGACCTCCAGTGAGAGACCATCCCTAAGACATGGTCTCCACTGAAGATGACCGTTTATATGAAGTTGGATTAGTTTAGACACACGAGATAACAAAGTGTGAACAAAATGACTTAAGTGTTGTCCATGAGTGTATATGTCACAGATGACGTCACCAAGGACGACCCGCCCAGCCTTAGACACTGGCGAATGTTCACAAAGGTGTGCCGGACATCCACTGACCACTGTCCAGTTCGACCACTTCCTCTTTGTACTGCTGGACGGCGGCACGCGCGACCTTGGAACGTCCCCGAGTCACGCGACTGTTCTTTGTCAACTCTACCTACATCTCACCTCTTCTTTTATCACAGAGTTGTGAGGAGGAGGATTCAGGAGGAATCGACCAAAATGACCATATGCCTATTTACGTGACAAATCACAGATGTGTCAAATCACAAATTACATATGTCTTAAATCACAAATTACATATGTCTTAAATCACAAATCACAGATGTGTCAAATCAAAGATGTGTTAAATTACAGATGGGTCAAATCACGGATGTGTCAAATTACAAATGTGTCAAATTACAGATGTGTCAAAATACAGATGTGTCAAAATACAGATGTGCCAAATCACAGATGGGTCAAATCACAAATCACGGATGTGTCAAATTACAGATGTGTCCAATCACAGATGTGCCAAATCACAGATGGGTCAAATCACAAATCACGGATGTGTCAAATTACAAATGTGTCAAAATACAGATGTTTCAAAATACAGATGTGTCAAAATACAGATGTTATAAATCACAGATGGGTCAAATCACAAATCACGGATGTGTCAAATTACATATGTGTCAAATCACAGATGTGCCAAATCACAGATGGGTCAAATCACAAATCACGGATGTGTCAAATTACATATGTGTCAAATCACAGATGTGCCAAATCACAGATGGGTCAAATCACAAATCACGAATGGGTCAAATTACAAAACACATATGTGTCAAATCACAAATCATAGATAGGTCAAATCACAAATTACAATGTCAATCACAACTTACAAGCTTTTCTTTGATTCGTTAAACGGTGAGAGCTTTGCCTCTACTTGTCCTCCCAGATATACGAGCTCAGTAAAAGAAATTGAAAATATCAAAAATAGGATGATTAGAAAAGCCACTCCTTGGTTGTTGTCTCTCCACTTATACTGTATACAATCACGGACAAAACTTAAGAAAGTTGAAATTCTATTATTAGCAACGGTTGTCTTTTTTTTTTTTTTTATGGAGACAAAGGCAATTTTTTGTTTACACTTGGTTATTTCTAAATACTTATGTCTAAACGATATTCTCATGAACAGAGTTCTAAGACCGTTATATATGCTTAATGAGACTCATCGAAGACGATTGATCCATAGCCATTAATGTGTTGGTAAGAAATTGACTCAGCCTAATTGGTCCATTCATTGAAGATTTTCGTGAGAGAAGTCTGTCGATGGTTTCCTCTTTTCTTCTTCATTCATATTTTGTTGATCTACTAGTACGTTCATCCCCTTTTAGAATTCGTTTTCAACTTCAAGGTCAATTGAGAGCGCGCCTCACTATCAGGTAGCAGTTTTAGAGTTTCCCCGATCACAAGATATCAAAGATGTTGTTAGGAAGTTTTGCCAAGGTGTTGACAGAAGTCGTTGGGCTAGAGAACAGCTCCCACTAGACATTATGCAGCAAGGGAGATGATTATAGATGCAAATTTGTTGGAATGGAAATTACTGGTCCGGTTACGAGTTATGAATATTAGATGACAATGTATTAAATGTGCATTTTATTATTAAAATATACTAATTATCTGATAACCTATCCCCTGATTTTCTACTAATATAATCATGCAATCTAGATAATAGTTATCATTTGGTGTAACCAATATATCTTTTATATCATTTAAAACTGAGAATAGATTTAATTTGCATATATTTATGCTCCATGATACTCTGGAACTAGGGAAGAAGTACGCAGCGCAAGTTTTCACATTTACATTATCTATACAAAGAATAGGTTTTTGTCGTGTCCAATGAAGAGCCTCAGATGTCTCCATACATCTCTATCACAGCAGCAGCAATGTCCTCTATCTTGGGTGTGTAAAGCTGCTGTTCTGGGTCTATGTCAATTTTATGTTGTCGTGTCCAATGAACAGATATCTCCATACATCTCTATCACAGCAATGTTCTCTATCTTGGGTGTGTAAAGCTCCTGCTCTAGGTTCATGTCAATTTTATGTTGTTGTGTCCAATGAAGAGCCTCAGATGTCTCCATACATCTCTATCACAGCAATCACAATGTCCTCTATCTTGGGTGTGTAAAGCTGCTGTTCTGGGTCCATCTAAGAATAGGTACACCATTTATTTAAAATTAGAGAGATTTCACATTACGAAATCAAAATAACCCATCAGGACTGCTTTTAGAATTCTGAACTGTATATTGGATCATTTTGTTTATAAATGAGACGCTGAAAGACGGTATGGTTAAAGTAAAGGAGTTCATACTTAAGACGTGTTTATATCAATAAACGCTTAAACTATAAATACACATTTTTAATACTTCTTAACAGTCAAATAAACTCCCAGCATGTGAAAATAACAGCAGTTAAATAAACTGCCGGAATATGCAAATATTAGCAGCTTAATTAACTCCCCAGCATATGCAAATACATGTAGTTTAAGAAATCCCAGAGCATGTGCAAATATCATAACTTTATAATAAACTCCAGCATATGCAAATACATATAGTTTAAGAAATCCCAGAGCATGTGCAAATATCAGAACTTTATAATAAACTCCAGCATATGCAAATACATATAGTTTAAGAAATCCCAGAGCATGTGCAAATATCAGAACTTTATAATAACCTCCAGCATATGCAAATACATATACTTTAAGAAATCCCAGAGCATGTGCAAATATCAGAACTTTATAATGAATTCCAGCATATGCAAATATTTGAAGTAAACGAAAAAATTGCGCTACAAATTTTAAAATAAAACTACAACCTTTCGCAATAAGTTTCTTTTATTATGATATGCGCGAGCTTTCGGGCTGGAGCCGCCCTTCTACTATGTTTCATTTTTTGCCTGTAGAAGGGCGGCTCCAGCCCGAAAGCTCGCGCATATCATAATAAAATAAACTTATTGCGAAAGGTTGTAGTTTTATTTTAAAATATGCAAATATCAGAACTTTATAATAAACTCCCAGTATAGGTAAATATGAGTAGTTAGTGAACTTTCAGAATGTACTAATATTAATAAAATGCTTATTACACGATATGTGCAAATATCATCAGTGTTTTTAACACACTCGGCATGTGCGAATATCTCCAATAACATTGAAAAACTCAAATACAATCGCAAAAGCAAAACTTATTACAAAACCCAAAAGACCCCAGCCCATATGCAACCTCAATATTAACAGAGAATTAACGGCAACAATTTCAAGAATCAGAACAGGACATTTTAAAGGAATGAAGATAAACCCAGACATGAATAGATCATACAGGAACTACAATAACTGTTACAACACCCAACTCACTCCGGACCATATATACCCGGCCATCCTTGCAGCCCTCTATATGGCAGACATCAATCCAGAAGAGGACATCCATACACCACCACCTCAGTTGGCCGGTATTGTGATCAGGGTGCGTGGACCGATCTGATCTGCTCCATGGACAAGACACCACCACCACCTCAGTTGGCCGGTATTGTGATCAGGTTGCATGGACCGATCTGATCTGCTCCATGGACAAGACACCACTACCACCTCAGTTGGCCGGTATTGTGATCAGGGTGCACGGACCTATCTGATCTGATCCATGGACAAGACACCACAACCACCTCAGTTGGCCGGTATTGTGATCGGGGTGCATGGACCGATCTGATCTGCTCCATGGACAAGACACCACCATCACCTCAGTTGGCCGGTATTGTGATCAGGGTGCATGGACCGATCTGATCTTCTCCATGGACAAGACACCACCATCGCCTCAGTTGGCCGGTATTGTGATCAGGGTGCACGGACCTATCTGATCTGATCCATGGACAAGACACCACAACCACCTCAGTTGGCCGGTATTGTGATCAGGGTGAATTGACCGATCTGATCTGCTCCATGGACAAGACACCACCACCACCTCAGTTGGCCGGTATTGTGATCAGGGCGCACGGACCTATCTGATCTGATCCATGGACAAGACACCACCACCACCTCAGTTGGCCGGTATTGTGATCAGGGTGCACGGACCTATCTGATCTGCTCCATGGACAAGACACCACCACCACCTCAGTTGGCCGGTATTGTGATCAGGGTGCATGGACCGATCTGATCTGCTCCATGGACAAGACACCACCACCATGTACGAATATCAGTATTGTGATATGAACTTAGCATGGGCACATATATCGCGGTAGTTTAACAAACTCCCAGAATGTGTAATTATCAACAATGAGTAAGAATTCGAAACTATTATAGGTGCGTATGATTCATACAATTTTTCTACTGTCCTTACTGCAATGAAAAATTAATAGGAGAGCACATGGCATATCAGTCATGAACCCTCCCAGTGTTTTCTCAAGTTTAATCTACCATTTAATTTTTTAAAAGAATCATACGCGTTTATAATAGTTTCAAATTCTCATGACAGAAGACTGCTAATGTATCAGCAATGTGCCTAACACCCGGCATGTGTGTACGTATATCAGACGTGAGCGAACGAACGGCTACCAGCAGAAGAAAGCTGTTAAATAAATCACCAGACGACCCTGTAATTATCACACAGGCGCCAGGCACGAGGCTAGTTTTACTCTGGAACCCAGGTATAAATTATAAGATTAGGGAGATATAGACTCAGATAATCTTCCAGTTTCTCTTCTTTCTGTTTGAATTTCTTTCATACTGATGGTTATTTTGGGAAAAGATCCTTGTTATTACGTTCCGAACTTCAAAAAATCTTAGTTTAAAATGCATAAATACGATATTTGTTAGTGGAAATTCGCGAAATTTCGGGGCTAACTCACTACAATGAACAACATGTATATAAAATGTTTACTACTCTCCTGCTGGATAAAACATTTGTTTATAAATATTAAAATTTTTTCAAGGCGATTGATAAAATGAGGGAAGAAGTGCTCAACTCCACAGACAACGGCTGAGGCTGATTGCTCCCCCTCCCCTCTAAATTCCTCCTCACTCATGTACATATATAACCTTTTAGGGGAATCCCCTTGTAAGACAATAGTGTCATAGTAAAGGTTTTTTTTGTTGTTGTTGTTGTTGATATTTGTTAGCTATCGTCTGAGGTATATTGTTGAGAATTCATAAAGATATAGGCTGCCTGGCCAGCATTCATATTTCTTCAAATAAAATATATTTCGGCCAATAAATCTTTTTATTGTCTCTTCTATAGAATTTCCATGTAATTTTCATCTAATAATTCTGAAATAGCACCTCGCTGACTCGTCAAATATTGCTTCTGTATATGTACCATTCTGTGAGATTCTTTGATGCGTGCATTGATGAACTGAACACTTGCTCTTCTAGCAATATGTCTTCCAAAGGAAGTTCTAACCAGCGCCAGGCTCGGGGGAAGGATATTGAGATAAAGATTTACTGGCCGAAGTGTCTTTTATTTGAAGAAATATTGTTGAGAATTGATTATCAGCTTAGAAACACAACTCAGTATTGTCCAGGATATCTTCAGACAGCTTAAAACCACTATAATCACCCATTGTTAAAACTAATTAATCTGCATAAAATCATCCGCAGATCACGTGACAAAGAGAATCAATCGGGTGAGACTTTGCGAAAGCAAAGTATAGTATAAAAAGGCACGGCGGGATGGCCGGTGCGGGGGATTAGTAGAGGATAAGTAGTGTAAGAAGATAGCAGTGCCAGAGCCTAGGAGATAGAAAACTCGAGCTCAGATGAAAAGAACAAAAAGGGTAAAGAAATCTATGAGAAGCCTGCTGTGGATACTGAAGAAGGAATAAAGAAGTGATAAAGGGCCAGTGGAAAAAGTCTGGTGAAGAGAGTGAAAAAAAGCTAAAGTTGACAAAAGATTGATCTGCATAATAGTTTAGTTAATTTTATGTATCTTTCATTGTAGTAAATTAAAGCCCATTTTGTTAAATTAATCAAATCCTGTCGATCATTACCTCCGGAATACCACCTGCCTATCCCTACTGTAAGAACAATAGTGATATACAAAAATTATTTAAATTTGTTCATTTTATTATTTTATAAATTATTTTTCTTTTTTATTTCTATTTTCTCTTATACACAACACCCATATCAGTAAAAAATACCTCTCAATAGAAACAACCTTTTTGGTGAACAAAAGTTTCCAACAGAGTTCACGCCTGTCAAGTTAAGCGTTCAAATTGTTAAAAGACAAAACATATTTCTGCATGGATAATATAAAAAATGGCTAATAAATCATACGTCTTTTTTTTTATAAATATGGAAAGATATTTTGGGAAACATGGATATTTTATAATGGTAAAATCAATGAAAACCCATTTGTCTTGGGACAATTCACGCCTCAAAAGTTATTTTTCATTATTTATATCGATTAAAATTTAAGAATTTGCATAAATATTCTGCGACGTTGTAGAGAATTCAGTTTTAAAAGTGATATACAATGGAGGGAATATCTCTTTATATATTCACTTATTAAGTGGTGGTGGTGTCTTGTCCATGGAGCAGATCAGATCGATCCATGCACCCTGATCATAATACCAGCCAACTGAGGTGGTGGTGTTGTCTTGTCCATGGAGCAGCTCAGATCGGTCCATGTACACTGATCACAATACCGGCCAACTGAGGTGGTGGTGGTGTCTTGTCCATGGAGCAGATCAGAACGGTCCATGTACCCTGATCACAATACCGGCCAACTGAGGTGGTGGTTTCCTGTCCATGGAGCAGATCAGATAGTTCCATGCACCCTGATCACAATACCGGCCAACTGAGGTGGTGGTGGTGTCTTGTCCATGGAGAATATCAGATCAGTCCATGTACCCTGATCACAATACCGGCCAACTGAGGTGGTGGTGTTGTCTTGTCCATGGAGCATATCAGATCAGTCCATGTACCATGATCACAATACCGGCCAACTGAGGTGGTGGTGGTGTCTTGTCCATGGAGCATATCAGATCAGTCCATGTACCCTGATCACAATACCGGCCAACTGAGGTGGTGGTGTCTTGTCCATTGAGCAGATCAGATCGGTCCATGCACCCTGATCACAATACCGGCCAACTGATGTGCCGTATGGATGTCCTCTTCTGGATTGATGTCTGCCATATAGAGGGCTGCAAGGATGGCCGGGTATAAATGGTCCAGAGTGAGTTCGGTGTTGTAACAGTTATTGCAGTTCCTGTAGGATCTAGTCATGTCTAGGTTTATCTTCATTCCTTTAAAATGTTCTGTTCTGATTCTTAAAATTGTTGTTGTTAATTCTCTGTTAATTTTGAGGTTGTATATGGGCTGGGGCACCTATTTAGTTCAATAGATGCTATATTATCTTTAAAAAAAAACATTTATATAGGTGAGCAGAAGATATATCTTGTCAACAAATTAGGCTCATTAATGACGAGAGCCAAATCATGACTATCATGACCAGTACTTGGAATAAGTGAGAAGCAGTCGCTAACTACCAACCATGACTAACATGGCCAGTGAAAAATGCGCACTTAGGAACGTCACCAAGTTACGGGACTCTCGAGGTTCCAAGATTACGCGGCGGTGCGGCAAAGAAAACGTGTCAGCAGAAGATTGATGAGCGAGCGGCCACTTACACCACATCCGGCCACAGACAGACGGGCGGCCACCGGAAGAATTGGTAGAGCAGATTGGATCGTTTTATTTACACATTTCCTATCATACTGTCACATACCTCTAAATAGATGAATGCCTTATTTACACATTTCCCATCTCTATAGTACTGTCACATAACATACCTCTACATAGTTGATTGCCTTATTTACACATTTTCCATCTCTATAATACTGTCACATACCTCTACATAGTTGATTGACTTATTTACACATTTCCCATCGTACTGTCACATACCTCTACATAGTTGATTGCCTTATTTACACATTTCCCATCCCTATCGTACTGTCACATACCTCTACATATTTGATTGCCTTATTTACACATTTCCCATCCCTATCGTACTGTCACATACCTCTACATAGTTGATTGCCCTATTTACACATTTCCCATCTCTATAGTACTGTCACATACCTCTACATAGTTGATTGCCTTATTTACACATTTTCCATCTCTATAATACTGTCACATACCTCTACATAGTTGATTGCCTTATTTACACATTTCCCATCTCTATAGTACTGTTACATACCTCTACATAGTTGATTGCCTAATTTACACATTTCACATCTCTATAGTACTGTTAAATACCTCTACATAGTTGATTGCCTTATTTACACATTTCCCATCCCTATCATACTGTCACATACCTCTACATAGTTGATTGCCTAATTTACACATTTCCCATCTCTATAGTACTGTTAAATACCTCTACATAGTTGATTGCCTTATTTACACATTTCCCATCCCTATCATACTGTCACATACCTCTACATAGTTGATTGCCTTATTTACACATTTCCTATCATACTGTCACATACCTCTACATAGTTGATTGCCTTATTTACACATTTCCCATCTCTATAGTACTGTCACATACCTCTACATAGTTGATTGACTTATTTACACATTTCCCATCGTACTGTCACATACCTCTACATAGTTGATTGACTTATTTACACATTTCCCATCGTACTGTCACATACCTCTACATAGTTGATTGCCTTATTTACACATTTCCCATCCCTATCGTACTGTCACATACCTCTACATAGTTGATTGCCTTATTTACACATTTCCCATCTCTATAGTACTGTCACATACCTCTACATAGTTGATTGACTTATTTACACATTTCCCATCGTACTGTCACATACCTCTACATAGTTGATTGCCTTATTTACACATTTCCCATTCCTATCGTACTGTCACATACCTCTACATAGTTGATTGCCTTATTTACACATTTCCCATCTCTATAGTACTGTCACATACCTCTACATAGTTGATTGACTTATTTACACATTTCCCATCGTACTGTCACATACCTCTACATAGTTGATTGCCTTATTTACACATTTCCCATCCCTATCGTACTGTCACATACCTCTACATAGTTGATTGCCCTATTTACACATTTCCCATCTCTATAGTACTGTCACATACCTCTACATAGTTGATTGCCTTATTTACACATTTTCCATCTCTATAATACTGTCACATACCTCTACATAGTTGATTGCCTTATTTACACATTTCCCATCTCTATAGTACTGTTACATACCTCTACATAGTTGATTGCCTAATTTACACATTTCCCATCTCTATAGTACTGTTAAATACCTCTACATAGTTGATTGCCTTATTTACACATTTCCCATCCCTATCATACTGTCACATACCTCTACATAGTTGATTGCCTTATTTACACATTTCCCATCTCTATAGTACTGTCACATACCTCTACATAGTTGATTGCCTAATTTACACATTTCCCATCTCTATAGTACTGTTAAATACCTCTACATAGTTGATTGCCTTATTTACACATTTTCCATCTCTATAATACTGTCACATACCTCTACATAGTTGATTGCCTTATTTACACATTTTCCATCTCTATAATACTGTCACATACCTCTACATAGTTGATTGCCTTATTTACACATTTCCCATCTCTATAGTACTGTTACATACCTCTACATAGTTGATTGCCTAATTTACACATTTCACATCTCTATAGTACTGTTAAATACCTCTACATAGTTGATTGCCTTATTTACACATTTCCCATCCCTATCATACTGTCACATACCTCTACATAGTTGATTGCCTAATTTACACATTTCCCATCTCTATAGTACTGTTAAATACCTCTACATAGTTGATTGCCTTATTTACACATTTCCCATCCCTATCATACTGTCACATACCTCTACATAGTTGATTGCCTTATTTACACATTTCCTATCATACTGTCACATACCTCTACATAGTTGATTGCCTTATTTACACATTTCCCATCTCTATAGTACTGTCACATACCTCTACATAGTTGATTGCCTTATTTACACATTTCCCATCTCTATAGTACTGTCACATACCTCTACATAGTTGATTGACTTATTTACACATTTCCCATCGTACTGTCACATACCTCTACATAGTTGATTGCCTTATTTACACATTTCCCATCCCTATCGTACTGTCACATACCTCTACATAGTTGATTGCCTTATTTACACATTTCCCATCTCTATAGTACTGTCACATACCTCTACATAGTTGATTGCCTTATTTACACATTTTCCATCTCTATAATACTGTCACATACCTCTACATAGTTGATTGCCTTATTTACACATTTCCCATCTCTATAGTACTGTTACATACCTCTACATAGTTGATTGCCTAATTTACACATTTCACATCTCTATAGTACTGTTAAATACCTCTACATAGTTGATTGCCTTATTTACACATTTCCCATCCCTATCATACTGTCACATACCTCTACATAGTTGATTGCCTAATTTACACATTTCCCATCTCTATAGTACTGTTACATACCTCTACATAGTTGATTGCCTAATTTACACATTTCCCATCTCTATAGTACTGTCACATACCTCTACATAGTTGATTGCCTTATTTACACATTTCCCATCTCTATAGTACTGTTACATACCTCTACATAGTTGATTGCCTTATTTACACATTTCCCATCTCTATAGTACTGTCACATACCTCTACATAGTTGATTGCCTTATTTACACATTTCCCATCTCTATAGTACTGTCACATACCTCTACATAGTTGATTGACTTATTTACACATTTCCCATCGTACTGTCACATACCTCTACATAGTTGATTGCCTTATTTACACATTTCCCATCCCTATCGTACTGTCACATACCTCTACATAGTTGATTGCCTTATTTACACATTTCCCATCTCTATAGTACTGTCACATACCTCTACATAGTTGATTGACTTATTTACACATTTCCCATCGTACTGTCACATACCTCTACATAGTTGATTGCCTTATTTACACATTTCCCATCCCTATCGTACTGTCACATACCTCTACATAGTTGATTGCCCTATTTACACATTTCCCATCTCTATAGTACTGTCACATACCTCTACATAGTTGATTGCCTTATTTACACATTTTCCATCTCTATAATACTGTCACATACCTCTACATAGTTGATTGCCTTATTTACACATTTCCCATCTCTATAGTACTGTTACATACCTCTACATAGTTGATTGCCTAATTTACACATTTCCCATCTCTATAGTACTGTTAAATACCTCTACATAGTTGATTGCCTTATTTACACATTTCCCATCCCTATCATACTGTCACATACCTCTACATAGTTGATTGCCTTATTTACACATTTCCCATCTCTATAGTACTGTCACATACCTCTACATAGTTGATTGCCTAATTTACACATTTCCCATCTCTATAGTACTGTTAAATACCTCTACATAGTTGATTGCCTTATTTACACATTTCCCATCCCTATCATACTGTCACATACCTCTACATAGTTGATTGCCTTATTTACACATTTCCTATCATACTGTCACATACCTCTACATAGTTGATTGCCTTATTTACACATTTCCCATCTCTATAGTACTGTCACATACCTCTACATAGTTGATTGCCTTATTTACACATTTCCCATCTCTATAGTACTGTTACATACCTCTACATAGTTGATTGCCTAATTTACACATTTCCCATCTCTATAGTACTGTCACATACCTCTACATAGTTGATTGCCTTATTTACACATTTCCCATCTCTATAGTACTGTTACATACCTCTACATAGTTGATTGCCTTATTTACACATTTCCCATCTCTATAGTACTGTCACATACCTCTACATAGTTGATTGCCTTATTTACACATTTCCCATCTCTATAGTACTGTTACATACCTCTACATAGTTGATTGCCTAATTTACACATTTCCCATCTCTATAGTACTGTTACATACCTCTACATAGTTGATTGCCTTATTTACACATTTCCCATCCCTATCATACTGTCACATACCTCTACATAGTTGATTGCCTTATTTACACATTTCCCACTCTATAGTACTGTTACATACCTCTACATAGTTGATTGACTTATTTACACATTTCCCATCTCTATAGTATTGTCACATACCTTTACATAGTTGATTGCCTTATTTACACATTTCCCATCTCTATCATACTGTCACATACCTCTATATAGTTGATTGCCTTATTTACACATTTCCCATCTCTATAGTACTGTTACATACCTCTACATAGTTGATTGCCTAATTTACACATTTCCCATCGTACTGTCACATACCTCTACATAGTTGATTGCCCTATTTACACATTTCCCATCCCTATCGTACTGTCACAGGTGGACTCTCGATAATTTGAAACTCAAGGAACCAGAGAAAATTTTCAATTTATCAATAGTTCAAAATAACAGGAGTTTAAACAACTAAGAAGCAGGGAGGAGAAAAACAAATAAACAAGAGTTCGAAGTTTGGCAGTTTCGGGATATACATACTATGTTGATACAAAATTAAATAAGTGACTTATCGCAAGTTTTTAAAGTAATAAATTTATTGAGAGCTTTCGGGACTTTCCATCTTTCAAACAAGAGTTTGATCAAAAATCATTATTTATTATTTTAAACATTTGTACAGTTATTCACAAATGTTCGTTTGTGGTACGATACTATTCCTTCAACTTCAAATTACCGAGAGGGCCAATTAATGTTGATTTTATTCAAATTATCAAGTATTTTTCAAGGGACCGGGAAAATATTTCAAATTATCGAGAGATTCAAATTAACGAATTTCAAATTATCGAGAGTCGATTTACACACTTTCTACCCCCTCCAACTGTCATATATGTTATATTAAAATATTATTTTATTTAAAATTATATTTCATAGGTTCAAATACTCTGTTACATCGACCGCCAGAGGTCACGCTTCCTCTATAAAAACTCATTGTTGTTGTTTCCCGATGGCCGGCTCAAACCTTTTGTACATTATGTAAATAGGTTTTTCATTTTTTTTATTCTTACGCCTTAAGTCAGTCATACCTTTATCAAATTATGTTTTTTATATATCCCTTAAGCTCAATTAAAGCTATTTCTAATCTTCATTATTTTTATTATTATAGTGTCAAGATTTTAACCACGACTGCATTAACATAGCATAAATCTCAAGATAATGAAAAGTCAACATAAATCTCTTTATTTTTATTACATACATATACTATAATAATAAAATGAAAGGATTTAAAAACACGAGTTTTTTTTATACATAATACAAACCTCTACTGTCTTTACTGCGATGAAAAAAATATATTGGGAGGGCTTGGATCATCAGTCGTGAACTCTCCCAGCGATTTTGCCAATTTAATCCACCAGACCGCTTCTCAGAGCTCTAATACTGTATTGGACGATTCTGTTTATATACGCAGCACTGAAGGGTGGAATATCTTTTTTGTTATCATTATTTTATTTCCAAAGCGCTATATCTCGCAAGGGATACTTGCGCCAAACAAGGAGAAAAGTTTATTTACATAGGTTATTTACATTACACAAAATGAATGGAACTTTAAATATGATTTTTTATCGGAAATCAAATCGTTAAGTTCACAAACAACTAGTTCATTTTTCATTCTATAATCTTGAAATGCTGGGCAATCGATCAGTAGATATCTTGAGGTTTGTTCCTCAATACGAAGGGTGGAATCTCTGAAATGGTTTTCAAGAAAACTATGGACTAAGAAAAGAGAAAGACCAACAGTCTATACATAACCGACAATACATCAAGTACATATCTCATTACAAGAATCCTCAATACAAAAAGAAAGATTTAAAGACCATCCTTCATTCCAACCAGATCTTCAGTAAAATAAATGATGACGTGTGTACCATTTACGTGTTTGTGTAAATAAATTTGCAAATAAGGTGTAATGCATATGGAAATATGCAAATAATAATTAATTTTGTCGAGTCCATACGTGGTGACGCCATCTAAATACATTATTGACCTTTATAATTCTAGCGTCATCCTTGGGGAAGTTCCCGGATTACAAAAGTACAAGCTGTTTTTTCTATATAAAATAGTTGACCGCTTTCAACCACAAAGATCTAACCACGAAAGCCGTGTTTATCAGTTCTATATATAATATAAAGTTAATGGTTTTTATGTATCAAAAGAAGCAACCGCTCCCTTTAATGATAGTGTCTTGTCCATGATTTTGTAGCTACATGGAAAGAGGGAGGTGCCATTGCCCCGTTAGTTCAGAGTTCCCTGTTCACGGTTACCGTAGCGGCTCACGACACCGTACTACAGGGCAGTCCCTTACTTATGCTGCTTCTCCCGCCCGCCCCGTAGATGAGGGGTTGGATTTGCTCCCTTTAATAATTCATTATAATAAACACAAGGTAATAAGACCAAATAAATAAATACAGAGGGCGTTCACACTTATAGGAAACAAGTTTTATTATAAAATATTAAAAATTAACACCATATTTGAAATTTTTCAAATGTTCTATTTGAAAGCCTTTTCATTTATTTACAGAACGGCACCTGATTTTCCACGATAGCAGACACTTTCTGATCATGGTCATACTCAAAAGATCCCATTCTTCCTTTACCACTTTCCAGAGACCTTCAATTGTCCTAGGGTGTCTCTTTCCAAGTGCTCTTTTAAGGCATCCAAAAATGCAAAAATCTATCGAGGCTAAATCAGGAGATTTCAGGGGTTCTGTTCTTCGGAATAGTGTTGATTCCTGTTCTTTGCCTTAGATCTTCCAAATAAGCTTGGGTTGAAGATGAGGTATGACTTGTGGCGTTATCATGGAGAAACCAGACTTTGTTGCTCTGTTTTCCATAGATAGAGGGAATATCATTTAAAAATATAGGTTCTAAAATGTTGTTTTGATAGTACTCCGAGTTTATTTTGGCATTTCTTTCAACTTTTCTTATTTTTAATTTTCCTTCATATGATATACCGCATGCCACCATAAATCCTTTGGGGTAACTTTCGGTACATTCCTTCAACGAAATTGGCCTAGATTTTTCCAACCCTTTTTTGATAGTATATAGTTCTTTTCCTGTTGCAATCGGTTAAATATACCCATGCTTCGTCATATCTCTATATATATAAAAGTCAATTTCTGTCTGTCTGTCTGTTTCGCGATAAACTCAAAAACTACTGAACCAATTGGTACCAAAATTTCCATACATAGGTAAAAGAATACGGGGAAGACGATAGGCTATTTTAAAAAATATATAAATCAATTATTAAAACTATATATTCAAATTATTCAACTTAGCTCACGAGCAGCGCCCTCTAGAACACGTGACGTTTTGACGGCGGGGGGCGCCCATTGGCTGCCAGCGAGCACGTGACCTCCCTGCCGCCGGGCACCCCCCCCCCTCCGAAATAATGGAATCGCCCGGCTGCCGGCCGGTTGGCCATTTCGAGTTCCCACCGCGCGCGGTCCTGGCGTTGGTGACACAGCTGTGCCAGGGGTCAAAAAAGCCTCGCGGGTGACCTCCGGGAACTACGTCCATCTTCCATATGTAAAATACATTTAATCGTGTAAACCCGGGCGTTGCCCGGGTCAATCGTCTAGTGTAACAATAAATTTCCATCTATCAGCAGCCGAGAAATTTTCATAAAAATATTTGCTGATAGTGTGTCGCTGACGAATATGGCTCTGAAACAATTTGTGAACCGCATGTTTTTTTTTTTTTTTTGTAGCTTTTAGGCCTAAATCTTTATATATTATTTTATTTATTGTTGACACTGATGTTCCTATTAATTTGGCTATATCTCTTTGTGGCATAGGATTTTCTTTTGTAATATATTTTTTCACTTTTTTGACAGTTGCAGATATTCTCACAGATATAGGGTGATAATCTTTTGTCCATTTCTCCGTAGGTGCTTTGAATAAAAACTTGATATTTTTGTCGTGAATAATATTATAAATACCTTTTTTAGAAATGTTGATATCATCTTGTTTGCGTATTTTAATTATGTCCAAATAGGTAAGATTAACTCTGGAACGTGGTAAAGGAAGAATGGGATCTTTTGAGTATGACCATGATCAGAAAGTGTCTGCTATCGTGGAAAATCAGGTGCCGTTCTGTGAATAAACAAAAAGGCTTTCAAATAGAACATTTGAAAATTTTCAAATATGGTGTTAATTTTTAATATTTTATAATATAACTTGTTTCCTATAAGTGTGAACACCCTCTGTAGTGTGTAACGTTTCGGTAACAATGCTGTTACCGAAACGTCACA
This sequence comes from Cordylochernes scorpioides, assembly GCA_030710605.1. Classification (NCBI taxonomy): domain Eukaryota; kingdom Metazoa; phylum Arthropoda; class Arachnida; order Pseudoscorpiones; family Chernetidae; genus Cordylochernes; species Cordylochernes scorpioides. The sequence continues at coordinate 62,344,273 of CP092883.1, forward strand.
CTATTTTTTATTTGGATTTAGTCTTATTACCTTGTATTTATAATCTATAATCCAAATTGTGCCTTATCAACATTAAAATAATGTATTTTGGTTCCTTACCATAGAGGTGTGGGTATGCGGGTAAATGGGTAGAAATATTGTCGTCATTATTGTGTGAGGTATGGACAGCTAGAGTTGGTGTTGACAATGATGGGACATTATTATAAAAAGAATGCTCCTACTTTGAATGACCAACATAACATAGAACAAGGCTCCGAGTTATATATGGGGGCATGGTGAATTGTCTTCAAGATAGAGATTGCCTGGCCAGCATTCATTTTTTTCGCAAAAAATAGACATTTCGGCCAGTTAAAGTTTTATTTTATCAACGTTTCAACAAAATTCTTTTGTCTTCGTCAAGAGAAATAAATAAAATGTATTTGGCAAGGCTCAATTGTTGAAACGCTTTTATAGAATTTTGTTTAAGCGTTGAGAAAATAGGACTCTAACTGGCTGAAGTGTCTATTTTTTTTTTTTTTTTTTTTACAGAAATGGTGAATGGTGTTACATGTTACATGTTTTGGAAATGTACATGTAGCATGGTGAGTGATCATACGTGGTACTCGAGTTGGGAATGTACCATAGGAATGGTGAAAAAAGTCTTTGGGCGCCTGTATTGCACATAGCTGTGATACACCTCGAATACGAAGTTTGAAAAATGTACAAGGTGGATGTGTGACAAAGATTGGTGACACAATAGATGACATGGCATGCTCATCTAACATATGTGCATATTAAAATGAAAGGATTTAAAAGCACGAATGTTTCTTTTATGCATAATACAAACTTCTACTGCCCTTACTGCGATGAAAAAATATATTGGGAGGGCTTGGCTCATCAGTGGTGAACCCTCCCAGCGGTTTCGCCAATTTAATCCACCAGACCGCTTCTCAGAGCTCTAATACTGTATTGGACGATTCTGCTTATATACGCAGCACTGAAGGATGGAATCTCAGAAATGGTTTTCAAGAAAACTATGGACATAAGCTTATAGGACAGTAGAATTACATTCAAATATTTGCATCGAGCAATGTTCTTCCGCAAACAATAAAGACAAGGCCAGTTAGGCATAAATTAACACAAAGCAATAACGCGCCATCTATACATATAAAATGGAAGGATTTAAAAGCACGAATGTTTCTTTTATACATAATACAAATTTCTACTGCCCTTACTGCGATGAAAAAATGTGCATATTGGCTGTCCGGTAGAATAAACAGAATAAACACCAGTTTTTGAAAATTCAGACAAAATTCAACAACTTGTATATCTTTTTTGGTCGTTGAGGTACAGCTTGCACCACGCTGATGAGGGCCAACAGCCCGAAACGCGTACATAGTTAGCTTTTCTTGATTAATCAAAAATGGGTATTTGGCCAATTCTGGAGTAATTAGAAATAAACGAGAATAGTTGATATTTATTCCGATAGATGGCGCAAGCCATCAGCAACTTTCAGTTGCACGATAAGGAGATGCCTTTTCATAATGTATGCACCTTTTCCCAGAACAAAATCACATTTGTACTATTTTTTCACATTGTATACCGTGGTTTCAGGCTATAAGCCTCATGCGTACAGAGAAGATTTGATTTCCATTTCATCTGACGAGAAAAGTTTTGAAATCAGTCAAATTTTCTAAAAAGGTATTAAAGCTGTAACGGCCATTCTCAGGCGATTGTACAATTTCGAATAAGGAATCAAATTTTTCAGCGACGTGTTTCTTTCATTTGTGCGCTATAATCGGCAAGCTTTCAGAATATGACCTCCTTCAACAGGCAACTATCCAATAAAGTAGAGGATAATTTATATCATATATGTAATATAAAAATATTATTTTATTTTTTAAATTATAATTTCATAGATTCAAATACTCTGCTAAATCGACCGCCTGAGGTCACGCTTTGTATATAGAAACTCGTTGTTGTTTTATCCCAATGGTCGAGGCTCAAAATCATTTATTTTGGTTAGCAGCCCCGTAAATAAAGATATTTTCTCTATCCCAATGGCCGGCTCAAAACTTTTGTACATTATGTAAATAATCTTTTGTTTTCCTTATTCTACTCGCCTTAAGCCAGGCAGCACTTTTATAACAAAAATTATGTTTTTTTATATATTCCTTTAACTTAATTAAATTACTGAACAAGACTATTTTTATTATTATACTTTCAAGATCTTTGCCACGACTGCATCACCATAGCATAATCATCAAGATGATCCAAAATCAACAGAAATATTATCTTTTTTAAATATAATATATATGGTTATTTACAAAATTAGAACTTTTCTTAATGAAATGAATGTTTATTATATAAAAATATTTTTCTTTTTTTATCTCCGTATACAAATTTCATTGGTAAAATCAATACTTATTAAGAATGAGTATCTTTTAATACTTATCCTTAGACGTATATTTTATTACCTAAAATTTCTAGCAAAGGATTATCTTCTTAATACAGGTAACGTGCACAGTCCGCACTATAGAGATTGAAACTACTTTATTTCAATGTCCATATAAGAGATTATATAAGGTTAAATACTGAATAAATATAAATATTAATAAATAATATTATATAATAATAAATATATGAATAAAGAGATATAAATAATTGATAAATATACATATATATAAAAATCTAAAGAGACATGGGTCTCCTCTCCCGTCAAAACAGACGTCTAAAACCAGACGCCATCTATTGACCGTCGCCGCAACTAGCGGCCTCGGGTCGGTGACAAAGCCACAACACCAGCTTTGGCAAACTGAGAAGCATCCACCTAGAGACCATGGTTTCAGGCTAATGGCCCTCGTCAGTCTAGGGCGGACTTTATTCCATGAGATCCACACAGGATCTAAAGGAATCTTGACAATCTGCCAAAGAGGTGTTTTGCTGGCAAAGTGGCTGGGCCATATGTTTTGACGGGAGAGGCGACCCATGTCTCTTTAGATCAATTTCCTCCCGGCAAAATTTCCATCTATATATAAATATATATATAAGGTCTTCATTGGTGGCGCCCACCGCGGGAAAGAAAGATAGAGAGAGAGTAATGATCTGTAGTACGAAAGAAATATATCAAGAATAATATGTTTAAAAGATGGTCACTTGAGGCAAACATTTACTCGGTTAGAATTCGGGCGAAACAGGTTTATTTGACTAGAATACATCTCAACGCAAGTTCTCCGTAAACTAGTAATTGTGTTAAGAGACAAAAGACTTAAACAACGAATGTTGAAAACGTTAAGACATGATTCGAATGTAAATCAACATTTAGCATTTAATTTAGGACAAAACAGGCGGATTTAATGGTAATAGAATTGTTTAAAATTGTTTTCTCTCCCAAAAAATATGAAATAATTATAGATGGTGAGGCTACAGAATGCTAAGCCAAGAGTTTAATTATCTGTGGTTGATGTGCTGAGAATGGAATGGATTAATAAAAACCGGGATTTTCCTCATTGGTATGGCTGGTATGGCAAGCCATAGGTTGGTCATGGCACAACCTTGGTGAGAATAGTGTTAAGTGATTGCTTTATTTGCATATGGCTCAGCTTTTGATCCTAGAAAGCTGTCAGGACTTCCTCTTGAGATGCTTTTAGGTGTTCCTTAAATACTCTATTTCTGCGTATAAAGTATATACTTGTATGTGATTGCTACATAGCGAAAAAGACCATGAAAGAAACTCTGCCAAAATATACGAAATGGAACAACGATTTAGACAGTTTAGAATATGTTAAACAATTGATTTTCATATGGCTTAGCTTTTGATCCTAGGAAGCTGTCAGGACTTCCTTCTTATATGCTTTTAGGTGTTCCTTAAATATTCTATTTCTGCGTACATGTATATAAGTAATTGCTACATACCGAAAAAGACCATGAAAGAAATTCTGCCAAAATGTACTAAATTCGAACAATGATTTAGACAGTTTAGAATATGTTAAACAATTGATTTTCATATGGCTTAGCTTTTGATCCTAGGAAGCTGTCAGGACTTCCTTCTTATATGCTTTTAGGTGTTCCTTAAATATTCTATTTCTGCGTACATGTATATAAGTAATTGCTACATAGCGAAAAAGACCATGAAAGAAATTCTGGCAAAATATACTAAATCTAACAATGATTTAGACCGTTTAGAATGTGTTAAAACAATTGATTTTCATATGGTTCAGCTTTTGATCCTAGGAAGCTGTCACGGCTTCCTTCTTAGATGCTTTTAGGTGTTCCTTAAATACCCTATTTCTAAGTATCAAATATATACTTGTAAATAAGTGATTGCTAAATAGAGAAAAATACCATGAAAGAAATTCTGCCAAAATATGTTTGGCATATTCTAACTTACCTTGTCTTTATTGTTTGCGGAAGAGCATTGCTCGATGCAAATATTTGAATGTAATTCTACTGTCCTATAAGCTTATGTCCATAGTTTTCTTGAAAACCATTTCTGATATTCCATCCTTCAGTGCTGCGTATATAGGCAGAATCGTCCAATACAGTATTAGAGCTCTGAAAAGCGGTCTGGTGGATTAAATTGGCGAAACCGCTGGGAGGGTTTACAACTGATAAGCCAAGCCCTCCCAATATATTTTTTCATCGCAGTAAGTACAGTAGAAGTTTGAATTATGTATAAAAGAAATATTCGTGTTTTTAAATCCTTTCATTTTATATTAAAATTATCTTGTGTGTGTGAGTTTTCAAATTTAAAACTCTAAAGACACAGATAAAATTTGCATAACGAAATTTGCATAACGAAGAATTACATATTTAGATAAAACCTCGGTATTATCAATAGAAAAAAAGACGATAGGTCTTTTATTTACATATAAATGTGAATTTCGGACATGACGTCCTTCAAAAAGCCGTGAATAAAGGTGAGTTACAATTTAACTAAGGTATGTATAGGTTAACATATTTGCATATTGGTAAGAAAACGTACGAAACATAGAAAAATTCGTGTTTATGAATAGTCGTCTGGTATTTTGCCGCCAAAACATCGGCCTTGTTGGGCTGGATCAACTTTCTTCTGCTTCCATCACTCAGTCGTCTGCCATAAATAACGAGCAACGATCTGATTGGTCGAGGCTGACCTGCATTGCGGTTAGCTCATGTCACCAGACTAACAAAATATTTTCTGTTCTTTTTTATATAGATAATTATATATATTAAATAGATATATAAAATTTGAATGTGAAATTTAGTGTAACCTATACTCATGGACAAAACTTAAGGAAGTTGTACATTAGTATGTATATCGGGATTCAGACAATAACTCTGAAAGATACACTCATGGACAAAACTTAAGGAAGTTGTACATTTTAGCATGTATATCGGGATTCAGACAATAACTCTGAAAGAAACACTCATGGACAAAATTTAAGGAATTGTACCTTATAGCATGTATATCGGGATTCAGACAATAACTCTGAAAGATACACTCATGGACAAAATTTAAGGAATTGTACCTTATAGCATGTATATCGGGATTCCGACAGTAACTCTGAAAGATACACTCATGGACAAAACTTAAGGAAGTTGTACCTTTTACCATGTATATCGGGATTCAGACAATAACTTTGAAAGATACACTCATGAACAAAACTTAAGGAAGTTGTACCTTTTAGCATGTATATCGGGATTCAGACAATAACTCTGAAAGATACACTCATGGACAAAACTTTAGGAAGTTGTACCTTTTAGCATGTATATCGGGATTCAGACAATAACTCTGAAAGATACACTCATGGACAAAACTTTAGGAAGTTGTACCTTTTAGCATGTATATCGGGATTCTCAGACAATAACTCTGAAAGATACACTCATGGAAAAAACTTAAGGAAGTTGTACCTTATAACATGTATATCGGGATTCAGACAATAACTCTGAAAGATATTTGATACACAGTGACCTTAAATGAAGACACACGAGATAACCAAGTATGAACAGCCTCTGTCTTCTTCTTTTTCTTAAAAAAAAAAATAAAAAAGACGACCAGCGATATCAAAATATGAAACTTTCTTAAATTTTGTCCATAAGTGTAATTTAGCCATAGATTTGACAATCCACTCTGACAGCTAAACATATCATTTTCAGAAATATGAAGATATAATTTGATCCCCATCATGATCCACTCTATACTGACAAAGGCCATTAGCCCGAAACCACGGTCTCTATCTGGACGCTTCTCAGTTTACCAAAGCTGGTGTTGTGACTTTGTCACTGACCCGAGGCCGCTAGTTGACGAAGACGGTCAATAGAAGGCGCTTATTTTTAGCCTCTATTTCGACAGGAGAAGCGACCTTTTATATATATATAGAGAGAGAGAGAGAGAGATATTTGAGATTTAAAAATATTTTATTGACCTCATACACAAGTCAATGGTAGTAGTATATATATAGTAGTATATATATAGTATAGAGAGAGAGAGAGAGAGAGAGAGAGAGAGAGAGAGAAAGAGATTTTTTTTCAGTTTTATTCAACAGAAACCTAAATCCCTCTACAACACAACCTATATTTAACAGAATACCTCGTAAAAGATGGACGATTGGTCCATCGAAATATTGGATTATTAAATAATCTTATTACAATCCAAAATAAGCCTTATTTTTAAAAATATATATACACCTATCCCCCGATTTACACGGTAGATACGTTACTGAAAAAAACGTGTAAATCGAGGTATAGGTGTATATTAAACTGTCAAATCTGAATAGATGTTCGCCCCCTCTTGAATCAGAGACTCCCAATATTCTTTTCAACATAGGTAGTATAGAGTAGAATATCGCATTTTAGTATAGTGCGATAAAAACAAAAAAAACTTATTTGGAAAACCGTGTAAAAGCGAAAACGTGTAAAACAAGTACCGTGTAAATCGGGGGATAGGTGTATATATTATGGATTGCTCAATATTCAAAATATCTTATTATATACTATTAGAGTCAGAGGATCATATTTTTTAACATCAACTTCAATTTAACCCGTTTCAATAAGTGTTTTCATTTTTTAAAAAACGTATGTACAACAGAGAGACCTCCAGTTTACCCCAAAATATATAAAACATTCAAAACAGGATATTTTTTTAATCGATGCCCAACACTTTTTGTTGATAAGAATTCAAAAATATTATAGACGCGTATGATTCATTTGAAAAAAAAAACAAGCAATTTCTACTGCCCTTACTGCAATGGAAAAATTAATTGGAGGGCCTGGCTCATCAGTTGTGAACCCTCTCAGCGGTTTCCCCAGTTTAATCTACCATACCGCTGTTATATTGCATTTTTGGAACTTCCTTTTATAGTGATACTGATGCTAGACTCTTGGAATGGGTATTTTTAGAATAACTATGGACATAAGCTTTGAGGACAGTAGAATTACATACAATTATAAATATATAACTATAAAGGGAAGTTCCAAAAATGCAATATAACAGTGGTATGATAGATTAAACTGGCGAAACCGCTGGGAGGGTTCACCGCTGATGAGCCAAGTTCTCCCATTAATTTTTCAATGCAGTGAAGGCAGTAGTGAAAATTGTTTAGTTTTTAAAAGAATCATACGCATCTATAATAGTTTCAAATTCTCATGACAGATGGCGCCCTAATGTATTATACTTTTTGTTGAATTTACTTGGAATTTTAACCTTGCACGAAAAAAAAAGTTTAACTCGTGTGATAAGTGATGATTTCTGAAAGTCCATAAATCAGCCTGGACCTGAAAGTAAAATATGCAAACAACCGCCTCGGGAACCCATTCATCAATTTTCTTATAGGCAGGCAGACTCGTGGTAATCCACGGCAGAGACTGCGTATTCCCGAGATATATCAGAGGTTATAGCTAGATACTTCAAAGTCTTGGAAAATTACCGCCGGATACGCAATATATTAGAAAAGACAGCGTATCCCTCTCTAGATACATAAAACACAAAACCCGTATATCCCAATATAGACCAAATACGGTGTATCTTTCTCTCTCTCTAGATACGTCAAAGACAGTGTATCCCTAGATACGCCAAAGACAGTGTATCCCTAGATACGTCAATGATAAGACAGGGCATCTCTAGATACGTCAAAGACAAGTCGGTGTATCCCTAGATACGACAAAGACAGTGTATCCCTAGATACGTCAATGATAAGACAGGGCATCTCTAGATACGTCAAAGACAAGTCGGTGTATCCCTAGATACGACAAAGACAGTGTATCCCTAGATATGACAAAGACAGTGTATCCCTAGATATGACAAAGACAGTGTGTCCCTAGATACGTCAAAGACAAGACAGTGTATCCCTACATACGTCAAAGACAGTGTATCCCTAGATACATCAAAGACAAGACAGTGTATCCCTACATACGCCAAAGACAAGACAGTGTATCCCTACATACGTCAAAGACAAGACAATGAATCCCTAGATACGTCAAAGACAAGCCAGTGCATCCATAGATTCATCAAAGACAGTGTATCCCTAGATACGTCAAAGACAGTATATCCCTAGATACGTCAAAGAAAAGCCAGTGCATCCATAGATTCATCAAAGACAGTGTATCCCTAGATAGAATCGACCGTTTCTTACAAGAAGTATATTCCTTTGTGTTCTCTCTATTTGAGTCAAACCGTTTCATTGGCTGAGCAAATAACATTACAATGGTAACCATAGAAATCGAATACTCCCGTTCTCTTGACGACGTACAATCAGTAACTGACAAACTATGTCTTACTATGGACTCTATCCATCATGTCCTTTGTGTCACCAAGTGACAGTACAATGACACCATCAATACCCAAGTCACACAATCAATACAAAATGACAAATTGATTGGCAGCAAGGTTTCAATTCCTTTCTTGATCGTTATCCCATCAAATGGTTTTGAGATCCATTGATTTATTGATTATCGATTGGCGCGCAGCTCGGTTTGTTGATTTTGTTTATGCAAATATCGTCTGAGTTTGTTACATAGCGTCGCAATTCATTTCTATTTGCATACTGTCTGTATTATATTGTTGCATCATGGCTAATGCACCTATTTTATTCTAATTTGTATTATTATTTTTGATATATTTTAAATTAAAATTTATATATTTTATATTTATTTATCCTATTAAACAGATTTATGTATTATAAAAGCACCATTTATATTTTGGTACACTGTGTGACTTCACTGCTCTCTTTGATGCGAGAAATAAATAAATAATTCTGGGGGCTACTTAAAGTAAAGTTATCTCCACTTATATAAAATTGTAGGATGGTTGAAACACGCTCTGGTAAGATACAAGACCCGGCACAGGAGAGAATCAAGGTTGAAGAGTCTGCCAAGCCGCAACCTGGTGTAACAATATACAGAATATCTTAATCTTCTTTTGTCTTAAAAAAAAAGCATTAAAGATAGCATTTGCTCAATTACATAGAAAAGGCAAAGAATCATGCTAGTTTAAAAAACCTCAACATCTGTTTGTAGATGTTCTGAAATTAATCAAAAGAGGAATATAACCTACTGAAGATGGTTGACAGAAAGAGATTCAGCATTTTAGGACATCTTGTCCGACATTCTGAGTGCATACAGGTATTACTGGAGGGATTTATGGATGGAAGAATGGGAAGAGACAGTCGAGAATGGATTTCATGGACAATTTTGCGAGAAGACCCTAAGATTAGTCATAAGAGGCTCTTAGAACTGAAAAGAAACCGCACGATTATTGTTGATAAATTCAGACTAAAGCCAACAACCATATTTTATAGATCAATTTCCTCCCGGCAAAATTTTCTATCTATAATATTTATTGTAAAACGACATTTGAAAATTATCCCGCATGTGTTTCACGAAAAATCGAAATTTATTTTAAGGAGGAATAACGATTATTTATAACCTTAGGGATGAAGTATGAAAGGATAAATTGTGAAGGGTTATGATAAACGGAAAAATAAAGTGTCCAGGGATGGGAAAACATTTTATTTTTCTGTTTATCATTACTCTTCACAATTCATCCTTTCATACTTCATCCCTAAGTTTAGAAATAATCGTTATTTCTCCTTAAAATAAATTTCGATTTTTTGTTCAAAAGAAACATTTGCGGTATAGTGGTCAAACTTCGTTCTACATGCCAACATATAAAAGAAACAGGTCATTCCTTCTCCCTATCAGAACCAAAGACCCATTACTCCAAAATCCCCAATTCCTTCTCCCTATCAGAACCAAAGACCCATTACTCCAACATCCCCAATTCCTTCTCCCTATCAGAACCAAAGACCGATTACTCCAACATCCCCAATTCCTTCTCCCTATCAGAACCAAAGACCGATTACTCCAACATCCCCAATTCCTTCTCCCTATCAGAACCAAAGACCGATTACTCCAACATCCCCCAATTCCTTCTCCCTATCAGAACCAAAGACCGATTACTCCAACTTCCCCAATTCCTTCTCCCTATCAGAACCAAAGACTCATTACTCCAACATCCCCAATAGACTACAGAGATTTATCATAGAATCCATCATATCCAGAAAGCACAATAGTATTAACAGAAGAATAGACATTCCAGAAATATACAATATACTAATCCTTGAACCCACCCCATAACTTTCAAATGAGGAAATCCTCTTTGAATAGAAAATCCGATAAGCGTGTGCAGTGGAGGCCGGCGTTAAATTGGCATACATATATATGTTCTGAAAATAGAGCCATCCATACTTAAATCATTAGATAGTAAAAATACATATATTTGATTGAATAAAATATTTATTTGCCAATATTTCGGCTGGCTGAACGCCAACCTTTATCGAGGCATTACGTTATCGAAGCGTTACGATAAAGGTTGGCGTTCAACCAACCGAAATATTGGCAAAAAGGTATTTTATTCAATCCAATATATGTCTTTTTATTATCTAACTTTAAATGTGAGTAATTGTTATCTAGAAATTATTTTAAAAAGAAATAATAAACAATATTAAGGTAAAGGGTTTCTCTTTTAATTTTGATTTCGCAAGTTTTCGATCAAAATTTCTTCTCTTCAATGGGCATATACTTCTATGTACAATATCAAGATGAACTTTGAACAGTAATAATTGTGTTATTGGTATGTGTGGGCGTGCATTAGACTGTTTACAGATGAAATGTATATATATTTTATCCCAGTGAGCTACAGGCCAACACTAGAGATGACCCACCAGACATTCTTTTGATTCAAGAACCATATGTTTTACATAAACTACTAAATTCCATTGAAACGCTTTTATTTAGTAATTAACTCTTTTTAGTATTGTTTTAACTGAATAATTCTCTAATATCTAGCATATTTTCATTATAAAATATTCCTTAAAACTTTCTTTAAATCTGTAAATTGCTTTTCTCGAATACACGCAATACTTTAAAATTTGATTTCATTTAACTAAATTTGCTTACCAACCCTTTGTACATATATCAATTGTGTTGATATATTTTATCTTTTCTTCTAACTAACTTGCATACTAATTCTGTACATATTTAAAATATCTTTCTTTCTCTTCTTTAAAAATTTTGTTTATTTTTAAAGTGCAAGTGTCCCTAGGGGGACTTAGCGCTCTAAGCCGAAATAAAGAAATCCCATTTAATATCTATTATTTTAGCTGTAAACAGTTTGATGCACGCCCACACATGCCAATAACACATGTTTCAATTATTACTGTACAAAGTTCATCTTGATATTGTATATAGAAGTATATGCCCGTTGAAGAACAGAAATTTTGCTCGAAAACTTGCGGAAATCAAAATTAAAAGAAACTCTTTACCTTAATTGTATTTAATCTTTCTTTTACAAATAAATATATCTTATATTCCAAATGGAGAGAATTAAAAAAGTAATAAATTATTAAGTAAATGTTTAGATTGTCTAATGCAAATTTTACTTACATAAAAAAAGAATAATGAAATATCAATTATTAGCAAATATGCTTAGTTTATTTTAAACAAATTTGACTATATCAAATTTTTATAATACTCAATTTGTTACAAACCACGGAAATTTCAAAAGTTTTTATAAATAGAATAAAGGCAGTGGAGGATTCAAGTTTCTTTTGTGGTATTGAGGAACAAACCTCAAGACATCTACTGATCGATTGCCCAGCATTTCAAGATTATAGAATGAAGAATGAACTAGTTGTTTGTGAACTTAACGATTTGATTTCCGATAAAAAATCATATTTAAAGTTGAATTCATTTTATAAATACATTCTAAACTTTCTACAAAATCTGGATCTCTAATGTTTTCATGCATTGAATAATGTGAATAACTTATGTAAATAAATTTTTCTCCTTGTTTGACGCACGTATCCCTTGCGGGATATAGCGCTTTGGAAATAAAATATTTGTAATTGTAATTGTAACTATAAAATATTATATTTTTGGCAAATGAGTTTATTAAAAAAAAAATTAACCAACCCAAAAGAAAAGCAAAACTATATACAAAAGAACAAAATAATAATAAAAGCTTTTTGTTTTTTCGGGTCAAATTAGAAAAAAATATTTATATATTAAAAAAAAAAATTGAATATAACATATATATATAACTATCAAAATTTGAATTTTTTTTAAAGGCGTAAGATTCCTTTTGAAAATAAACAATTTCTACTGCCCTTACTGCAATGGAAAAATTAATGGGAGGGCCTGACTTATCAGTGGTGAAACCTCCCAGCGGTTTCGCCAGTTTAATCTATCATATCGTTGTTATATTGCATTTTTGGAACTTCCTTTTATAGTGATACTGTTGCTAGACTCTTGGAATGGATATTTTAGATGAACTATGGACATAAGCTTTGAGGACAGTAGAATTACATACATTTATAAATATATAGGAGAGTTCACCACTGATGAGCCAAGCCCTCCCAATATATATTTTTTCATCGCAGTAAGAACAGTAGAATTTTGTATTATGTATAAAAGAAACATTCGTGCTTTTAAATCCTTTCATTTTATATGTATAGATGGCGCGTTATTGCTTTATGTTATTTTATGCCTAACTGACCTTGTCTTTATTGTTTGCGGAAGAACATTTCTCGATACAAATATTTGAATGTAATTCTACTGTCCCATAAGCTTATGTCCATAGTTTGCTTGAAAACCATTTCTAAGATTCCATCCTTCAGTGCTGCGTATATAAGAAGAATTGTCCAATACAGTATTAGAGCTATAAGAAGCGGTCTGGTGGATTAAATTGGCGAAACCGCTGGGAGGGTTCACCACTGATGAGCCAAGCCCTCCCAATATTTTTTTTTTCGTCGCAGTAAGGACAGTAGAAGTTTGTATTGTATATAAAATGAGCATTCGTGCTTCAATTCTTTCATTTTAAATGAGGAAGTTTATTTAAAACTCCTGAGACATCGACATGAATCGATTCACATGAAAATAAATGTGGAAACTTCCAAAAAAATGGTTTGTTCATCCTGACACTGCTTAGTCACACATCATTTCATCTATGCTGACTTTTCGGCCAAAACTCGGAACCTTAGTACTTCTTCACCCGTCTTGTTCTCCAAACATAGCCCTAAAGATATTATAAAATAAATGAAGCTCCCAGGGTTAAGTTTCTTGTGTAACTTTTTATTTTCAAGCTTTCGGACTTGTCAGTCCTTCAACAGGATTATTACGTTAACAACTTAATAATAAATATATTTTTATATATACGTTATTATATTAAAAACAAAGTTGGCATATCTCTCTCCTGACCAGGAGCACGTGTGCTTTTCAGAAGGCAGAGCGCCATCTGGTCGAGCAGAAATCAACTAAACATTGATTTAACCTGTTCCCTGATATTTTGCCAACCTAATTTCTTGATAAATCAAGAAAAGCCATCCACGAATACATAGTATTTAGAATATGTAGTATTTATTATTAAGTTGTTAAAGTGATAATCCTGTTGAAGGACTGACAAGTCCGAAAGCTTGAAATAAAAAGTTGCACAAGAAACTTAACCCTGGAAGCTTTATTCACTTTATAATATTATATATCAGGGAAGAACTTTTATTTATAGTTTTAAATTATTTCACTCTTAAAAATACTGAATATATTCTCCTTTTGGAAGTAGATTTGACACTAAAAAGGACATCAAAGAGGATTCGAAAGAGTGAGAGAACATTCCAAAAGATGTTTTTTTAAGATATTCCTAATCTTGGTAGAAAAGATGGAGAAAATACTTTTTTTTTTGTTGCTTATTCCTAGTACACGTGGTACAGGCTATGATAATCATGGTGGGTAGTTAGCGACTGCTTTTACTGTAAGCGCACCACATGTCTATACAAGTGAAAAGCAGTTCGACTTTGCACTTACAAATGTGCCAGAGCCCCGTTTGGTTACTTGCACTCGCTGGTGGGGTTGGACTTTTGCAAGAATCGGGGATAGATCCCGATAGATGGCGCAAGCCATCAGCAACTTTCAGTTGCACGATAAGGAGATGCCTTTTTCTTAATTTATGCACCTTATCCCAGTACAATATTACATTTGTACTATTTTTTCACAATATATATATATATATATATATATTTTAAGGAAAGAGAGACAATTTTGTTTACACTTGTTTATCTCTTGTATTTTCAATAGAGATATCACTATGTTCTCAAAGATTATGTCCACATTTCATCCAAAATACCATTTCCAAGAGGTCAGCGTCAGTATCGATATAAAAGGAAAACCGAAAAATGTAATATAAAAGCGGTATGGTTCGATTAAACTGGCGAAACCGCTGGAAGGGTTTATCACTGATGAGCCAAGCCCTTCCATTAATTTTTTATTGCAGTAATGGCAGTATAAAATTGTTTAACTTTTAAAGGAATGATACGTGTCCATAATAGTTTCGAATTCTCATAAATATCAATATGCATCAAATATATATATATATCTTTCAGAGTTATTGCCTGAATCCCGATATACATGCTAAAAGGTACAACTTCCTTAAGTTTTGTCCATGAGTGTATCTTAAAGAGTTATTGCCTGAATCCCGATATACATGCTAAAAGGTACAACTTCCTTAAGTTTTGTCCATGAGTGTATCTTTCAGAGTTATTGCCTGAATCCCGATATACATGCTAAAAGGTACAACTTCCTTAAGTTTTGTCCATGAGTGTATCTTTCAGAGTTATTGCCTGAATCCCGATATACATGCTAAAAGGTATAACTTCCTTAAGTTTTGTCCATGAGTGTATCTTTCAGAGTTATTGCCTGAATCCCGATATACATGCTAAAAGTTACAACTTCCTTAAGTTTTGTCCATGAGTGTATCTTTCAGAGTTATTGTCTGAATCCCGATATACATGCTAAAAGGTACAACTTCCTTAAGTTTTGTCCATGAGTGTATCTTTCAGAGTTATTGCCTGAATCCCAATATACATGCCGAAAGTTACAACTTCCTTAAGTTTTGTCCATGAGTGTATCTTTCAGAGTTATTGTCTGAATCCCGATATACATGCTAAAAGGTACAACTTCCTTAAGTTTTGTCCATGAGTGTATCTTTCAGAGTTATTGTCTGAATCCCGATATACATGCTAAAAGTATAACTTCCTTAAATTTTGTCCATGAGTGTATCTTTCAGAGTTATTGTCTGAATACCGATATACATGCTAAAAAGTACAACTTCCTTAAATTTTGTCCATGAGTGTATCTTTCAGAGTTATTGTCTGAATCCCGATATACATGCTAAAAGGTACAGCTTCCTTAAGTTATGTACATGAGTGTATCTTTCAGATTTATTGTTTGAATACCGATATACATGCTAAAAGATACAACTTCCTTAAGTTTTGTCCATGAGTGTATCTTTCAGAGTTATTGTCTGAATACCGATATACATGCTAAAAGGTACAAATTCCTCAAGTTTTATCTCCATAAGTGTATGTAAAGAAGCTAGCTGATGGGAAGTCTTTTGAAAATTACTGATATGCTATTTTTATTGGAATTTTGACTTACTATTCTTGTTTTATTCTTAACCATTCTGAGAATGTATTGCACAATCTGTGAAGTTATTTCCGTGAAAATCCCTGATCCACTATCTCAGCGTCACAGATTCCAGTATTTTGTCTTTCTTCTAAGAAGTCCGTGATAATAATAACTTTGTGGTGTGTATTTCGGTCGTGAATGTCTTTTTCTTGTTACGGTTACTCTTTCATTTCTGGATAGTCGGGTAATGTGGCGGTTTTCCTAAGCATGAAGTATTATACTTCATAGATATATTTTGATGTTTTTTATGGGAATAATTCTTTGAATTTCTGTTCGTCGTATCTTTTTATTGTTGACTTGTGATTGTAATCGTTAACTTAAAGCATCGCTTGAACGTGTACAAAGAACTAAAATGTATTTCAAACTGCTCAAAGTAGTTTTTTGCTTCGTCGTAGTGAAAACATTCTTTTTTTTATATATACACTCATGGACAAAACTTAAGGAAGTGGAAATTCTTTAATATCGCCGATCGTCTATTTTTTTTTTTTTTTTTGAAAGATTTAGAGGCAATTTTGCTCACACTTGGTTATCTCGTGTGTCTTCAAAGAGCCCTGTGTATCAAATATCTTTCAGAGTTATTGTCTGAATCCCGATATACATTCTGAAAGGTACAACTTCCTTAAGTTTTGTCCATGAGTGTATCTTTCAGAGTAATTGTCTGAATCCCGATATACATTCTGAAAGTTACAACTTCCTTAAGTTTTGTCAATCTTTCAGAGTTATTGTCTGAATCCCGATATACATGCTAAAAGGTACAACTTCCTTAAGTTTTCTCCATGAGTGTATCTTTCAGAGTTATTGTCTGAATCCCGATATACATGCTAAAAGGTACAACTTCCTTAAGTTTTGTCCATGAGTGTATCTTTCAGAGTTATTGTCTGAATCCCGATATACATGCTAAAAGGTACAACTTCCTTAAGTTTTGTCCATGAGTGTATCTTTCAGAGTTATTGTCTGAATCCCGATATATATGCTAAAAGGTACAACTTCCTTAAGTTTTGTCCATGAGTGTATCTTTCAGAGTTATTGTTTGAATCCCGATATACATGCTAAAAGGTACAACTTCCTTAAGTTATGTCCATGAGTGTATCTTTCAGAGTTATTGTTTGAATCCCGATATACATGCTAAAAGGTACAACTTCCTTAAGTTTTGTCCATGAGTGTATCTTTCAGAGTTATTGTCTGAATCCAGATATACATGCTAAAAGGTACAACTTCCTTAAATTTTGTCCATGAGTGTATCTTTCAGAGTTATTATCTGAATCCAGATATACATGCTAAAAGGTACAACTTCCTTAAGTTTTATCCATGAGTGTATCTTTCAGAGTTATTATCTGAATCCAGATATACATGCTAAAAGGTACAACTTCCTTAAGTTTTATCCATGAGTGTATCTTTCAGAGTTATTATCTGAATCCAGATATACATGCTAAAAGGTACAACTTCCTTAAGTTTTATCCATGAGTGTATCTTTCAGAGTTATTATCTGAATCCAGATATACATGCTAAAAGGTACAACTTCCTTAAGTTTTATCCATGAGTGTATCTTTCAGAGTTATTATCTGAATCCAGATATACATGCTAAAAGGTACAACTTCCTTAAGTTTTATCCATGAGTGTATCTTTCAGAGTTATTATCTGAATCCAGATATACATGCTAAAAGGTACAACTTCCTTAAGTTTTATCCATGAGTGTATCTTTCAGAGTTATTATCTGAATCCAGATATACATGCTAAAAGGTACAACTTCCTTAAGTTTTATCCATGAGTGTATCTTTCAGAGTTATTATCTGAATCCAGATATACATGCTAAAAGGTACAACTTCCTTAAGTTTTATCCATGAGTGTATCTTTCAGAGTTATTATCTGAATCCCGATATACATGCTAAAAGGTACAACTTCCTTAAGTTTTGTCCATGAGTGTATCTTTCAGAGTTATTATCTGAATCCCGATATACATGCTAAAAGGTACAACTTCCTTAAGTTTTGTCCATGAGTGTATCTTTCAGAGTTATTATCTGAATCCAGATATACATGCTAAAAGGTACAACTTCCTTAAGTTTTATCCATGAGTGTATCTTTCAGAGTTATTATCTGAATCCAGATATACATGCTAAAAGGTACAACTTCCTTAAGTTTTGTCCATGAGTGTATCTTTCAGAGTTATTATCTGAATCCAGATATACATGCTAAAAGGTACAACTTCCTTAAGTTTTATCCATGAGTGTATCTTTCAGAGTTATTATCTGAATCCCGATATACATGCTAAAAGGTACAACTTCCTTAAGTTTTGTCCATGAGTGTATCTTTCAGAGTTATTATCTGAATCCAGATATACATGCTAAAAGGTACAACTTCCTTAAGTTTTATCCATGAGTGTATCTTTCAGAGTTATTATCTGAATCCCGATATACATGCTAAAAGGTACAACTTCCTTAAGTTTTGTCCATGAGTGTATCTTTCAGAGTTATTATCTGAATCCCGATATACATGCTAAAAGGTACAACTTCCTTAAGTTTTGTCCATGAGTGTATCTTTCAGAGTTATTATCTGAATCCAGATATACATGCTAAAAGGTACAGCTTCCTTAAGTGTTGTCAATGAGTGTAAATGTCAATAAATCTTTTTTTTTTTTTAATAAGCTGATATATATGTGAAACTATTTTAAATTACTTTATTAAAACTTCTCGCCGGGAACAACCTTCACAATCAGTCAGCACCCAGGAGTGGACACTTATGTATAATAAACTGAACCATATCTAATACAACCTCCAATGAACGACCACCTCTAAGAGAGATCAATCAGTACTAGTCATGATTCAGGACGATCTCTCATAGGAGTTACTTCTTTTTATTTTTTTAGAAGAACTTTTGTTGTTTCTTCGGGAATATGCAAAGGTAGGACAGTTCGGTACTCTCTCGAAGCCGCGGGGTGAGAGAACACCCAGCCTGAACTGTGTCTGCGGTGGTAGGTGACGGTAGTACAGGCCGGTACTCTCTCGAAGCCGCGGGGTCAGAGAACACCCAGTCTGAACTGTGTCTGCGGTGGTAGGTGACGGTAGGACAAGCCGGTACTCTCGAAGCCGCGGAGTGAGAGAACACCCAGTCTGAACTGTGTCTGCGGTGGTAGGTGTCGGTAGGATAGGCCGGTACTCACCCGAGACCGCGGGGTGAGAGAACACTCAGTCTGAACTGTGTCTGCGGGGGTAGGTGACGGTAGGACAAGCCGGTACTCTCTCGAAGCCGCGGAGTGAGAGAACACCCAGTCTGAACTGTGTCTGCGGGGGTAGGTAACGGTAGGACCAGCCGGTACTCTCTCGAAGCCGCGGAGTGAGAGAACACCCAGTCTGAACTGTGTCTGCGGGGGTAGGTGACGGTAGGACCAGCCGGTACTCTCTCGAAGCCGCGGAGTGAGAGAACACCCAGTCTGAACTGTGTCTGCGGGGGTAGGTGACGGTAGGACCAGCCGGTACTCTCTCGAAGCCGCGGAGTGAGAGAACACCCAGTCTGAACTGTGTCTGCGGGGTTAGGTGTCGGTATGATAGGCCGGTATTCACCCGAGACCGCGGGGTGAGAGAGCACCTAGCCTGAACTGTGTCTGCGGGGATAGGTGTCGGTATGACAGGCCGGTATTCACCCGAGACCGCGGGGTGAGAGAGCACCTAGCCTGAACTGTGTCTGCGGGGATAGGTGTCGGTAGGACATGCCGGTACTCACCCGAGACCGCGCGCCGCGGGGTGGGAGAACACGTGGCCCGAGCGCTCGGCAGCCTGGCGGTAGGTCGGAGGGGTGGGTGGCGCCAGCCCAGAGGCCGCTGTAGCTAGGGCCACCAATAGAAGCCACATGCTGCCACTGGCGCTGCCATCGCCCCCTACAGGCGCCCGCTAGGCACCGCGGAGTACGTCACCTGTTGTTACGGTCCTTATTACGGCATCTGACTTAATGATAGCTGCTGTGGGGGTACAGCTCGAGTGGGTGATGGTACCGTTCTCACGCGGGGCAGACCGTGGCATAGACACTGCCATGTACTAGCGTTGGTCTAACGCGAGGATTTAACCCTCGATTCTCTCTGTACATTTCTACAATGCTCGACCCCACAGAGGATTTTTGTACTGATAACGTCACATGCTCTTTTGAATGGTTCTTAATTAACTTTTCCGTTGTTTATATTATCATCATTAACATAGAATTATCGATTGATTAAAATTCTAAACAAAATTTTAACGCTAGTTTTCTTTTCAGATATACATAATTATATCTACAGCCTTTATCCTTCGAGTGTTAAAAATGTATTGGGTATGGCTCATCAGTGATTAAGTCTGTCTTAGGAACAGAGTATCGGGATCTCTTTGTCTTAGGAACGGAATATCGGGATCTCGCCGTCTTAGGGGAACAGAGTATCGGGATCTCTTTGTCTTAGGAACGGAATATCGGGATCTCGCCGTCTTAGGAACAGAGTATCGGGATCTCTTTGTCTTAGGAACGGAATATCGGGATCTCGCCGTCTTAGGGGAACAGAGTATCGGGATCTCTGTGTCTTAGGAACGGAATATCGGGATCTCGCCGTCTTAGGAACAGAGTATCGGGATCTCTTTGTCTTAGGAACGGAATATCGGGATCTCGCCGTCTTAGGGGAACAGAGTATCGGGATCTCTGTGTCTTAGGAACGGAATATCGGGATCTCGCCGTCTTAGGGGAACAGAGTATCGGGATCTCTTTGTCTTAGGAACGGAATATCGGGATCTCGCCGTCTTAGGGGAACAGAGTATCGGGATCTCTGTGTCTTAGGAACGGAATATCGGGATCTCGCCGTCTTAGGGGAACAGAGTATCGGGATCTCTTTGTCTTAGGAACGGAATATCGGGATCTCGCCGTCTTAGGAACAGAGTATCGGGATCTCTTTGTCTTAGGAACGGAATATCGGGATCTCGCCGTCTTAGGGGAACAGAGTATCGGGATCTCTGTGTCTTAGGAACGGAATATCGGGATCTCGCCGTCTTAGGGGAACAGAGTATCGGGATCTCTTTGTCTTAGGAACGGAATATCGGGATCTCGCCGTCTTAGGGGAACAGAGTATCGGGATCTCTGTGTCTTAGGAACGGAATATCGGGATCTCGCCGTCTTAGGGGAACAGAGTATCGGGATCTCTTTGTCTTAGGAACGGAATATCGGGATCTCGCCGTCTTAGGGGAACAGAGTATCGGGATCTCTGTGTCTTAGGAACGGAATATCGGGATCTCGCCGTCTTAGGAACAGAGTATCGGGATCTCTTTGTCTTAGGAACGGAATATCGGGATCTCGCCGTCTTAGGGGAACAGAGTATCGGGATCTCTTTGTCTTAGGAACGGAATATCGGGATCTCGCCGTCTTAGGAACAGAGTATCGGGATCTCTTTGTCTTAGGAACGGAATATCGGGATCTCGCCGTCTTAGGGGAACAGAGTATCGGGATCTCTGTGTCTTAGGAACGGAATATCGGGATCTCGCGTCTTAGGGGAACAGAGTATCGGGATCTCTTTGTCTTAGGAACGGAATATCGGGATCTCGCCGTCTTAGGGGAACAGAGTATCGGGATCTCTGTGTCTTAGGAACGGAATATCGGGATCTCGCCGTCTTAGGGGAACAGAGTATCGGGATCTCTTTGTCTTAGGAACGGAATATCGGGATCTCGCCGTCTTAGGGGAACAGAGTATCGGGATCTCTGTGTCTTAGGAACGGAATATCGGGATCTCGCCGTCTTAGGAACAGAGTATCGGGATCTCTTTGTCTTAGGAACGGAATATCGGGATCTCGCCGTCTTAGGGGAACAGAGTATCGGGATCTCTGTGTCTTAGGAACGGAATATCGGGATCTCGCCGTCTTAGGGGAACAGAGTATCGGGATCTCTTTGTCTTAGGAACGGAATATCGGGATCTCGCCGTCTTAGGGGAACACAGTATCGGGATCTCTGTGTCTTAGGAACGGAATATCGGGATCTCGCCGTCTTAGGAACAGAGTATCGGGATCTCTTTGTCTTAGGAACGGAATATCGGGATCTCGCCGTCTTAGGGGAACAGAGTATCGGGATCTCTGTGTCTTAGGAACGGAATATCGGGATCTCGCCGTCTTAGGGGAACAGAGTATCGGGATCTCTTTGTCTTAGGAACGGAATATCGGGATCTCGCCGTCTTAGGGGAACAGAGTATCGGGATCTCTGTGTCTTAGGAACGGAATATCGGGATCTCGCCGTCTTAGGGGAACAGAGTATCGGGATCTCTGTGTCTTAGGAACGGAATATCGGGATCTCGCCGTCTTAGGGGAACAGAGTATCGGGATCTCTGTGTCTTAGGAACGGAATATCGGGATCTCGCCGTCTTAGGGGAACAGAGTATCGGGATCTCTCTGTCTTAGGAACAGAGTATCGGGATCTCGCTGTCTTAGGGGAACAGAGTATCGGGATCTCTGTGTCTTAGGAACGGAATATCGGGATCTCGCCGTCTTAGGAACAGAGTATCGGGATCTCTGTGTCTTAGGAACGGAATATCGGGATCTCGCTGTCTTAGGGGAACAGAGTATCGGGATCTCTGTGTCTTAGGAACGGAATATCGGGATCTCGCCGTCTTAGGAACAGAGTATCGGGATCTCTGTGTCTTAGGAACGGAATATCGGGATCTCGCCGTCTTAGGAACAGAGTATCGGGATCTCTGTGTCTTAGGAACGGAATATCGGGATCTCGCTGTCTTAGGGGAACAGAGTATCGGGATCTCTGTGTCTTAGGAACGGAATATCGGGATCTCGCCGTCTTAGGAACAGAGTATCGGGATCTCTGTGTCTTAGGAACGGAATATCGGGATCTCGCCGTCTTAGGAACAGAGTATCGGGATCTCTGTGTCTTAGGAACAGAGTATCGGGATCTCTGTGTCTTAGGAACAGAGTAGCGGGATCTCTGTGTCTTAGGAACAGAGTATCGGGATCTCTGTGTCTTAGGAACGGAATATCGGGATCTCTGTGTCTTAGGAAAAGAGTGGCGGGATCTTTGTGTCTTAGGAACAGAGTATCGGGATCTCGCTGTCTTAGGAAAAGAGTATCGGGATCTGGCTGTCTTAGGAACAGAGTATCGGAATCTCGCTGTCTTAGGAACAGAGTATCGGAATCTCGCTGTCTTAAGAACAGAGTATCGGGATCTTGTGTCTTAGGAACGGAATATCGGGATCTCTGTGTCTTAGGAACGGAGTATCGGGATCTCGCTGTCTTAGGAAAAGAGTAGCGGGATCTCTCTGTCTTAGGAACGGAATATCGGGATATCTCTGTCTTAGGAACGGAATATCGGGATCTCTGTGTCTTAGGAACGGAGTATCGGGATCTCTGTGTCTTAGGAACAGAGTATCGAGATCTCGCTGTCTTAAGAACAGAGTATCGGGATCTCTGTGTCTTAGGAACGGAGTATCGGGATCTCGCTGTCTTAGGAACAGAGTATCGGGATCTCGCTGTCTTAGGAACAGAGTATCGAGATCTCGCTGTCTTAGGAACAGAGTATCGGGATCTCTCTGTCTTAGGAACGGAATATCGGGATCTCGCTGTCTTAGGAACAGAGTATCGGGATCTCGCTGTCTTAGGAGCAGAGTATCGGGATCTCTGTGTCTCAGGAACGGAATATCGGGATCTCGCTGTCTTAGGAACAGAGTAGCGGGATCTCTGTGTCTTAGGAACAGAGTATCGGGATCTCGCTGTCTTAGGGACAGAGTATCGGGATCTCGCCGTCTTAGGAACAGAGTATCGGGATCTCGCTGTCTTAGGAACAGAGTATCGGGATCTCGCTGTCTTAGGAACAGAGTATCGGGATCTCGCTGTCTTAGGAACAGAGTATCGGGATCTCTCTGTCTTAGGAACAGAGTATCGGGATCTCGCTGTCTTAGGAACAGAGTATCGGGATTTTTTTGTCTTAGGAACAGAGTATCGGGATCTCTGTGTCTTAGGAATAGAGTATCGGGATCTCGCTGTCTTCGGAACAGAGTATCGGGATCTCGCTGTCTTCGGAACAGAGTATCGGGTTCTCGCTGTCTTAGGAACAGAGTATCGGGATCTCGCGGTCTTAGGAACAGAGTATCGGGATCTCGCTGTCTTAGGAATAGAGTATCGGGATCTCGCTGTCTTAGGAACAGAGTATCGGGATCTCGCTGTCTTAGGAACAGAGTATCGGGATCTCGCTGTCTTAGGAACAGAGTATCGGGATCTCGCTGTCTTAGGAACAGAGTATCGGGATCTCTCTGTCTTAGGAACAGAGTATCGGGATCTCACTGTCTTAGGAACAGAGTATCGGGATCTCTGTGTCTTAGGAACAGAGTATCGGGATCTCTGTGTCTTAGGAACAGAGTATCGGGATCTCGCTGTCGTAAGTATTTGCGTCTATTTTGACCAGAAATCTGTACCAGTAATACATAACGATTATTAATTTGTATTTAATACAACAGATGTTCCTTTGATAACTTATAAGTTTATTGAGCATCTCACTGCAAATCTTTTCACTTCTTCACACACACAAAGCTTTATTAAGACCACCAGTCTTATACAGATTCACCACAGGAGGAAAGGAAGCATAGATGGAATTCCAGTACTCCAGGCAGCACAGAACCCAATTCTTTCTTTTTAATATACCAATAATTTATAATACAATATAATGCGGCTTATAATTGTAGAACGACATTTGAAAATTATCCCGTACGTGTTTCTTTTGCACGAAAGCGTGCAAGCGGAACATTGTGGGTTCGATTCCCATCCCTGGACACTTTTATTTTTCCGTTCATCATTACTCTTCACAATTCATCCTTTCATACTTCATCCCTAAGGTTAGTAATAATTTTTATTTCTCCTTAAAATAAATTTCGATTTATTTTTTGTGCAAAAGAAACACATGCGGGATAATTTTCAAATGTCGTTCTTCGATATACCAATAATATTCCTAAGAGAGGTTGTTTCTATGTCAAAACGGGAATTTTTACCCACAAATAAGATGAATTCTTCAAAATGCATAATCACCGTCATTTGTACATACAACTTCTACCGATTTGCACTATAGCTTAATTTTATTATCCTTATTCAACTAACTCTTTCTCCTGTTTCCACATGCCAAACTCGGACAGCGTCTTCAATGGCTCAACAAGTGATAAGCCCAGGGAGAGAAGCCTGGACTGTTTAGTGAATGATCCATTATCTTATACCTTTTTTTTTTTTTGCTTATCCCTAGTACACGTGGTACAGGCCATGATAATCATGGTGGGTAAAAATAGGCGACGGCTTTTACCAACCCCACCAGCGAGTGCAAGTAATCAAACGGAACTATGGAACAATTGTAAGTGCAAAGTCGAACTGCTTTTCACATGTGTAGACATGTGTGGGCTTACAGTAAAATCAGTCACCTACTACTACCCACCATGATTACCATGGCCTGTATCACGTGTACTAGGGATACGAAACACAGAAAACACGGTAGAATCATTGTATGATACTTTTCCATGGAGACCTGATATTTTTTACTCCATATGACACCTTTATTCAACTACCTTCTTTGCTTGTCTTTATCGCAAGTCGCAAATGACTATGTTACAGTAGGTTTACATATTGAATATCGTACTTTTTGGATCAAAGGTGGCATTAAACAGTCTATGTTTATCATTGAAGATGGATCCCAAAATCTTTTAAGTTAAGATACTGGAATTTCTTGGTAGAAGTAGCTCCTTTCGGTATCTATTGGTGGTTCTTTAAGAAAAAGGAATCTCCTGATCATGCAAATAAAAGTTACTGATGGCTTGCGTCATCTATCGGAATAAATATCAACTATTTGTTAATTTTTAATTATTCCCGAATTGGTCAAATGCCTATACTTGATTAATCAATAAAAGCTAACCACATACGCGTTTCGGGCTGTTGGCCCTCATTTAGCGTTCTTAATCACTTCTGGCCTTATATATCCGTTTCATGATTTTTCAGGATGCCTGAATGACCAGTTTTTTGGTCGTTGAGTTACAGCTTGCATCAGGCTGATGAGGGCTAAAAGTCTGAAACGCGTCCGTGGTTAGCTTTTCTTGATTAATCAAGAATGGGCATTTGACCAATTCGTGAATAATTAAAAATCAACAAATAGTTTATATTTATTTCGACAGATAACTCCGCCTTTGCCGGTCCCAAGCCCGGATGAAAAAGGAGGAGGGGGAGCAGTAACAGCTCGCTAAAAAAGCTGGGTTCAGCTGGCCCGGCTGATAGTACCCTGTAAGGGCTCCAGGGATACAGGATGAGCAGTGTTTGTACTCCATGTTAGGAGCGGCTGCACATGGCGTCTGTTCCTCGTGTCAGAGGCGGCCATTTCTTTTGGAGCTAAGTCAGCCTGCCACTGAGTATTGCTCCCAGTCTTAATAACAAAGGCAGACGCATTCTACTTCACCCAGTCATGATGGTTATCAAACAGACACCATCAAGGGTCACAACTTGATACCCTAATATGATTGAGTGGAGATAAGAAAGAAGAAGATTTTGACAGATGGATCAATATTTTGTAGAAACTTTTTGTTGCGCGATCAGATGCCTTTTTCTTAATTTGTCCTTATTATCCCAGAAAAATTTCACTTTTGCACTAATTTTTGATATTGGTGGTTTTGTTTCTTCGTTTCTCAGGTTCATAATGGCAATATCAAGTCATCTGTCAGAATCTCATCCATAAATTTGTCTTCTTCACGCTAGTATATTTCCAAATTGATGTTAGCAAAATCGTATTCTGGTCTTCTTTTGATTTTCTGTAAGAATATTTAGGATTCTTTTGAAGCAAACATTTCTTCTTCAGTCCCAGATGTATGGTAGAGATAACTAGAGCCGTTTGAAGACTAATGAAAAGAGGCTTTTTTTTCACTGTTTGAAGGCGATCTTGTCAATTAGTTCCTTTGCAAACGCCACAAGGTTATCCGCTACAAGACGTTTATCAAGTCTGTTGTTAACCAGATACTCGGTGCTTTTTTCAAACCGCTTTGTTCATTCCTTAACACAAATCTTTGATAAAGAACCGTATACTGCTTTCAATTATCTGAAAAATTATTTACTCATTTAACCATATATAATCTTATATGAACATTGTAATAAATCTCCTCGCGTCTGCCAAGTCATCCATACACAGGTTCTTTCTGAGCCTTGAGATGAGGGGAGAACGTGACTTACTGTCTGGAGGAGGACTCTTGGTCGTTGGGGGAATCTCCTCGACTGTACATAACTGTATATAGTTTACTCTTTTACTTTATCCCTCTTTTTATAATTATTATATACTACTACCATTGACTTGTGTATGAGGTCAATAAAATATTTTTAAATCTCATTCTCTCTCTCTCTCCCTTGAGGTAACCAGTATTCCTGGAGCCACCACGTACTAAAGTCACCAACTATCCGGGTTGACATGTCTAATGGTGGAGAGACATCCAGTTTATCAGTTGTACTGTACATGGTTCTGTACAGGGGTAAATGTACTTATTCCTAGGAGGATGGCTGTTTGGAAGCTTTGAAGGTGGTAGGTGGAACATCTGTGGTAGTCGACAGTTAAAAGCTGGCCATAGATGTAGGATTGAGGTACAGCTATAGAATATTTAACAACAATTCTTTAAAAGATATATGAAATTTTCATATAATACAGAGTTATATTATCCTATGTATATCCTAAGTTATATAAAATTATTTCTTTATTATAATATTATCACGTGGAAAATTAGGGAAGACAAACTTCAGTATAGATGGGAAATTTGCCGGGAAGAAATTGATCCATAGAAGCATAAGGCGCCTTTTTCATTTCATTTTCAAGGACGCTTCTCAGTTTACCAAAGCTGGTGTTGTGGCTTTGTCACCGACCCGAGGCCGCTAGTTGCGGCGACGGTCAATAGATGGCGTCAGGTTTTGGCGTTTATTTTGACGGGAGAGGCGCCCTATGCTTCTATGAAACTTCAGGATGACACAGCAATTTATTCAAAGCAAGAACAAACTAATAATGATAAAAACAAAAGATAAGCAACCAAAGAAGTTTACAGAGTAGCAAAAATATAAAATAAGAAATGATACTCTGTTAATAAAATAATAAGTACTTTGTTACATAGCTTCTTCCCTATGGGAGCTGTGACCCACAGCTAGCAATTATGATAGTTACTGACATGAATCTGACGTGCTTCTGCCAAGGATTCCATCGAAGTCTTGGAACATTGTCCCTAGTACCTTTGCGTCCATTTTTTTTTTTTTTTTGCGGCGTGAAGAGCGGCTTTGTCGTCATATCGTCTATAGGGACATCGTCATCTTGGAGGGAAGTCTTGGCTTTGACACGGCGGTGGAATCCTGGAGTCAGTCTCTGAAAATGTAGATCACAGCACCCATGGCTTCAAGGTATTCTCGGCAATCTTCAGGATATAAAGAGACAAAGGTCGCCTCTCCAATCAAAATAGACGTCAAAACCAGACGCCACCTATATATATGGCGTCTGGTTTTGACGTCTATTTTGACGGGAGAGGCGACCTTTGTCTCTTTAGATCAATATCCTCCCGGAAAAAATTCCATCTAAACTTCGTACTTGAATTCCGGGCTAATTGGCTTTTATGGTAAGGTCTTCTAGCCCCAACATGGCTGCAGAACGCGAACTGGTGGCAAGGGATCCTAAGATCTGGCAGTGGAGGTGTCATCGCAGGGGTGGAGGAAGCTTGGAGAAGTCAGGGAAATAGCGCCTTATTGCAGTGAGAAGCAGGGATACCTTTTCACCCATCTAAACTTCAGGATGACACAGCAATTTATTCAAATCAAGAACAAACTATGAATGATAAAACAAAAGATAAGCAACGAAAGAAGTGTACAGAGTAGAAAAATATAAACATAAGAAATAATACTCTGTTAATAAAATAATAAATACTTTGCTACAATAGCATCAGTTTCCAGGTAACATAAAAAAAGAGCATTCTTTCTGAAATAAACACCAAAGAAAATAACCTTGCCTCAAACACACCTGATGACATCAGAACAATTAAAGTTATCAGGTCAATTCATCTTAAACATCCACATGCGGATGTTGAAAACGTGATCCATGGTTATCATACAATCTAGGAAGTGTTTGTCTTCTGCAGAATTAAACGTGTTCTTCTTTGTTATCCCATTACCTTGTTGTTTTTTTGTCTTTTATTATAACAGACGATATATTTCCCCTCTTTGTTAATTCTATTGTAAGTTCGTGTATCTAGTTTATTAATAGATAAAAATGTGTGAAATAGATGTATACCAGTACCTAAAAAATTAATTTCGTATTGTTTAGCTTTATTGTTATCGCCTTAATTTATTCTGAGTACATTTTCTCTTCCATTTTCTATTTAAATTAATCTATTATATTTCTATTGAAATTTTTGTATCCTTTCCTTGAATGTTAAATGGGCGATTTATAATTAACTATATTATTGTCTTTATGTTTTATTCTTTTGCTATTGTTATGTGAAACGAATTTTACAATAATAATTTTGCATGCCCCAAAAAAAAATCCATTTTTAATTGACTTGTAAAGTGTCGACCCCATTCCCTCAAGATGGTAAAGAAATTCATTAACCTACGCTTAAGAGACACAATTTTAATCAGAATTCCACCCTTCAATGCAGCGTATATAAGCAGAATTGTCCAATACAGTATTAGAGCTCTGAGAAGCGGTCTGGTGAATTAAATAGGCGAAACCGCAGGGAGGGTTCACCACTGATGAGCCAAGCCCTCCCAATATATTTTTCATCGCAGTAAGGACAGTAGAAGTTTGTATTATGTATAAAAGAAACATTCGTGCTTTTAAAAAAATCCTTTCATTTTATATTAATTATGATTGTTAATTGATTTCAATAAAATGATAGGAATTTCACTGAGAAGAGAAACAGCGAGTCAATGAAACGTCAAGAATTCAATAAATCATTGATTGATGTATCTATATTTTTGTTCAAACCAACTTCCAATCAACAAATTATCTTCAAAAAAATTAACGTAAAAATAATATGCGAATGGTGTCTTTAGATCGTCTGTTTTCTACTAACTTTCACCACAACACACAGCAGAAGAACACAGATGTATGGAAGGTAGCGTAACTCAAATATAAGACACTAATCATATCTTCGTTGTATTACTATTGATTTACAGTACCGTGGTTTCCCTAATGAGTTCATAAACCCAACAGGACGTTGAAATTTAGACTCTAAGACACTCCGTCCCTAAGACGCAGGGCTCCCATCCCTAAGACACATAACTCCTATCCCTAAGACACAGAACTCCCATCCCTAAGACACAGAGCTTCCGTCCCTAAGACACAGAGATCCCGTCCCTAAGACACAGACATTCCGTCGCTAAGACACAGAGATCCCGTCCTTAAGACACAGAGTTCCCGTCCTTAAGACACAGAACTCCCATCTCTAAGACACAGAACTCCCATCCCTAAGACACAAAACTCCCATCCCTAAGACACATAATTCCCATCCCTAAGACACAGAGATCCTGTCCCTAAGACACAGAATTCCCATCCTTAAGACACAGAGCTCCCGTTCCTAAGACACAGAATTCCCATCCCCAAGACACAGATCTCCAGTCCCTTAGACACAGAACTCACGTCCCTAAGACAAGTCCCCAAGAAGCAGAGCTCCCGTCCCTAAGACACAGATCTCCAGTCCCTAAGACACAAAGCTCGCGTCCCTAAGACTCTGAGCTCCCGTCCCTAAGACACAGATCTCCAGTCCCTAAGACACAGAGTTCCCGCCCTTAAGACTCTGAGCTCCCGTCCCTAAGACTCTGAGCTCCCGTCTCTAAGACACATATCTCCAGTCCCTAAGACACACAGCTCGCGTCCCTAAGACTCTGAGCTCCCATCCCTAAGACACAGGTCTTCAGTCCCTAAGACACACAGCTCGCGTCCCTAAGACACAGAGCTCCCGTCCCTAAGACACAGTCCCCAAGAAGCAGAGACCGTCCAAGGATGACTCCCACCCACAGCATGCGGAACTGGACCGTCGCCAGGTTCTACAAAAGGGACGATTCAATCGCCAAGGACGTGCCGGTTAACTTCCGAAGGTTCCCGGAAATAATTTCTTTCCAGGTACTGGAGCTCGTATTCAGTCTGCGCATTTCTTACAACCTCCCCTCGCTATGGGTATAGAAGGATTTCTTCTTTTTATAACTCAAAGTTAGGCATTATTCCTTTTGCAATACCCCCTTCATCCTATCGCCAAGATTTTCAAATAAGAGTCGATATTTATCGGTTTTGACAACACAATCCTATCCTTAGTTCACTTCGTCCACCACGCCTTACCTAGTCCATGAAAGTCAACAACGGTTGACTCTTGCCATCTTGATGGAGAGACATAGCAAACACTACAAGTCATCCTCTTCTTCATTTTCACTGATAGTATTAGATTTTCTTTCTCTATACACTCATAGACAAAACTTAAGGAAGTTGTACCTTTTAGCATGTATATCGGGATTCAGACAATAACTCTGAAAGATAAACTCATGGACAAAACTTAAGGATGTTGTACCTTTTAGCATATATATCGGGATTCAGACAATAACTCTGAAAGATACACTCATGGATAAAACTTAAGGAAGTTGTACCTTTTAGCATATATATCGGGATTCAGACAATAACTCTGAAAGATACACTCATGGACAAAACTTAAGGAAGTTGTAAATTTTAGCATGTATATCGGTATTCAGACAATAACTCTGAAAGATACACTCATGGACAAAACTTTAGGAAGTTGTACCTTTTCAGCATGTATATCGGGATTCAGACAATAACTCTGAAAGATACACTCATGGACAAAACTTTAGGAAGTTGTACCTTTTAGCATATATCGGGATTGAAACAATAACTCTGAAAGATACACTCATGGACAAAACTTAAGGAAGTTGTATCTTTTTGCATATATATCGGGATTCAGACAATAACTCTAAAAGATAGACTCATAGAAAAAACTTAAGGAAGTTGTACCTTTTACAATGTATATTTGCATTCATACAATAACTCTGTAAGTTATTTGATACACAGTGACCTTTATTGAAGACATACGAGATAACCAATTGTGAACAAAATTGCCTCTGTTTCTCTCCTTAAAAAAAAATGATAACCAGCAACATTAAAGACTTCCACTTCCATAAGTTTTGTCTCATGAGTGTATTTATTATTTGTAACAAAATTATATTATCACGTAGAAAATTAGGAAAGACAAACTTTAAGATGACATGGTAACTTTCTATGGCAAAAACAAACTACAATTTATAAAAATACCAGAGAGATAATGAAGAAAGCTTACAGTATAGTAAAAAATAAATATCAAAAAATTAATAACCGATTCAGATAACTTGTAGCAAAATATTTATCATTTTTTTAAATCAAATATTTCACTACAATATTTTCTTTCTCTCAATCTCATTCATTCTCATCTCATTTTTTTCCCTTTATACTGCTATATACTAACTAATTATTTATTATATAAATAAAAAACAAACCTCACATGTGTTTAAACTAAATAACAAATCTTATAAATTTTAAAATTATCATAACGGTATATATATATAATTAGAATTTTTTATGAAATGAATAATTTTTATATTTAAAAAATATGCTTATTTTTTTTATCTCCGTTTTCAAATTATTATGAGAAAAGGATGACCGCCAATAATGCAGAGAAAGGCAAAAACCCTCTGTTATACAAAATATTATTCCAATATACAAATGAACAAATCAGTCTCATTCACATACGCATATTTATATGTAAATAAACATCATTACATACACATTGTACCTTCTATAATATTCCTCCATTTTATAAATTCCCTAGAGAGACTGTTGGATAACTGAATGCTACGACAGCTAGCGCCACACTGGACCTATCATCATCACAACTGTTTGTTTACCTTCTTCTCTATATTACAATAACTGTTCGCTACCATAACTTTGTTCTTTCTTGCTAAATGGATAATAAAGATTATTATCATATAATCCTCAACGTCCTCATGCCTTCCTACAAGCTGTAAGTACCTAAATCTTACAACAATTAGATTATGAGACTGAGTATTGCATGAAATTCAACTAACGAGTTAAGACAAAGAAAAAAGGCTTAGCAAAAATGGCGTCACTCCCGAGCCACGATGTAACCCTAGATAAGCTCGACGGCTATAACTACTCACTATGGTCTTTCAAAATTGAAATGCTCTTGCAAAAGGAAGATCTTTGGGAAGTTGTCACCGAAAATATTCCAGATGAACCTAAAATCGAATGGAAAAAGAAAGACTCAAAAGCTAGAGCTATCATTAATCTAAGCATCGCCGACTCACAAATAGTGCATGTCAAAAACCTACTAACAGCCAAAGCTACCTGGGACACTCTTAAAAACATCCATGAAAGAAAAACACTCTCAGGAAAAATTTATTTGCTAAGGAAACTATACAGCTTAAAACTCGAAGAAGACAAAGACATGCAACAGCATATCACTACCATGATGGAACTTGTTGACAAACTGCGAACCATTGGCGAAACACTAAAGGACTCTCACATCACGGCTATACTGCTTTGCTCGCTTCCAAAGAGCTACTCCAATCTCATCACGATGTTGGAATCAAGGCCTGATGACGAGCTAACGCTTGAATTCACCAAGAACAAACTCCTTGATGAACACACACGCAGAGTAGAAAGCTCGAAAGACGAAAGCACCGGATCAAAAGCCTTAAAAAGCCTCCACGGAGCTTCAAGCCAAAGAAGAGAAAAAGAGAAGAAATTCTGTTCTTTCTGCCACAAACCAAACCACTCCAAAGAAGAATGTTGGCACTATCAAAAGCGAAACAACAGCAACAAAGATTACAAATATGAAAACTTCAGAAGAAGAAACGTACCAAAGTACACAAATCAGTCCAGTGTCACCCAAGAACAATCGACAAATCAGAGAACAACAAAAGGACCTAACCCAAAAGCTCTAAATTGCACTCAACGAGAAGCAAGTGTACACAACTGGTTCATCGACTCCGGAGCCACAT
The DNA here is from genome assembly GCA_030710605.1 of Cordylochernes scorpioides. Lineage (NCBI taxonomy): Eukaryota > Metazoa > Arthropoda > Arachnida > Pseudoscorpiones > Chernetidae > Cordylochernes > Cordylochernes scorpioides. Next base: position 62,378,274 of record CP092883.1, read on the forward strand.
CTCATATGGCGTACGACGAAAGCTTCTTCACTGAACTTAACAGAGAACAAACACAAAATGTTGTGGTTGCTAATGGCAATAAGCTGCAGGTCAAAGGGATAGGACAAGGAGAAATCAAAGTCATCACACCCCAAGGAAAGACTGACACCTTACTTCTCACAAAAGTTCTCTACATCCCGGAACTAACAGACAACCTTCTGTCAGTGAGTGCGGCCACCTCCAACGGATGTAAAGTAACGTTCAACAGAGATTGGTGTACCATCGAAAGAGACAACACAGCCCTCGCGAACGGTATACTTGACAATGGAATGTACCGACTCCACCTGGATGACAACCCCCAAACTCGCACATTCAAAGCAAATGTTGCAAAACAAAACCACTGCAAGAACAAAAATTGCCTCATGCTCTGGCACGACAGACTAGGACACAGAAATATAGAATCAATTAAGAAGATTCGAAATGAGAACCTAGCAAGAGGACTAAGTCTAAATAACTGTTCGCACAGCACAGACTGCGTTCAGTGCATTCAAGGAAAACTCACCGAAACCCCTTTTCCAAAGAAGACAGAGTACAGAGCAACTGAAACGCTTCAACTTGTCCACAGTGATATCTGCGGTCCATTACCAACTAACTCTCTTAGCGGTAAGAGATACTTCATCACCTTCACTGATGACTACAGCAGATACACGAAGATCTACCTCCTGAAAGGAAAAGACGAAGCCTATGAAAAAATAAAAGACTACGTCATCTCAGCACACACGGAATTTGGAAAAAAATATCCAAACCATACGGACAGACAACGGTCGTGAGTACGTAAACCGACAAGTCGAAGATTTCCTGAACCAAAGCGGAATCAAACATCAGCTAACAGTCCCCTACTCACCAGCCCAGAACGGAGTAGCAGAAAGGAAAAATCGATCACTAATGGAGATGACAAGATGCATGCTGTTTGACTCAGGACTCCCACAGTCTCTATGGGCGGAAGCGGTTACCACAGCTAATTACCTACACAACCGAATACCCTCGAAAGCTACAGACAAGACTCCATTTGAACTATGGACCAACAGGAAGCCCAGTCTGAAGCATCTAAAAAGATTCGGATGTAAAGCCTTCGCCTATATTCCCAAGATAAAAAGAAACAAATTGGATAGCAAAGTTATCGAAGGGATCTTTCTTGGATACGATGATCGGAGCAAAGGATACAGAATCCTGCATGACACAGACAACATCACAATCAGCAGATCCGTAAAATTTATAGAAAAAGAAAATGGGTTTCACCTCGCTTCCACAAAAACAACTTCACCACAAGTACTAAGTACAGATCTAACTTCCTCCAATCATATTGGTAATGCAGAGGAAAGTCAGGAACCAGGAACACAATCCGAAAACCTTGAGGACTCAGAAACCGAGGATTACCTTCAACCCGGTACAAGCACAGGAACACAAGTGGTCACACAAAGAAGATCCACGAGACCAACAAAGGGAATACCTCCCATAAGAAATGACTACATGCTGTACAAAACTGAAGCTCAAGACATTCAGGCACCAATTGTGAAGCATTCTACAATTAGAGCCTTCCTAGCTGCATCAGTCTACAAAGGGATGCAAGTGATCCACCTCGATGTGAAGACAGCGTTCCTACACGGCGACCTAGATAAAGAACTCTACATGGAACTCCCAGAAGGACTCCATACAAAACAAACAAACGAAGTCTGCAAACTAAAGAAGGCAATTTACGGTCTAAAACAAGCTGGAAGATCTTGGAACACAAAAATCGCAAGCACTCTAATTAAAAATAACTTCAAACAGAGCATTGTAGACCCATGCCTATTCACCAAGAATGAAGAAAACCATTCCATCTACTTGATTCTATATGTGGATGACATGCTCCTCGCAAGCGATTCCGAGATAATCATCCAAAACACTGTAAAAAACTCTCGAAAAAGAATTCGAAATAAAGAACCTTGGAGACCCCACTCAATTCATTGGTATAGAAATCTCAAGGAACAGAGAAGGTGAACTCCTTCTGAGCCAAAAGAATAAAATCCAAGAATTAGTTGAAAGGTACAATCTCCAAGAAGCGAAACCTACTTTCACTCCCATGGAAAGCGGATACCCCGGTATATCTGATGAAAAACTTCTACCAAACAACGTCCAATACCAACAACTGATAGGCTCACTATTGTACCTAAGCGTAGTATCCAGACCAGATATCGCAGCTCCAGTCTGCATACTTAGCAGCAGAAACCAGAATCCTAGAAATTGTGACTGGAATGCAGCAAAAAGAATCGTAAGATATCTAAAAACTACTAAAGAACTCGAGCTACGCATATCTAACCAAAAACCTCCCACACTGGAAGCATACAGTGATGCCACATGGGCAAGCGACAACACCGACAGAAAATCACTAAGCGGAAACTTGTTCCTATTGGGATCAAACCCCATCTCATGGATGACTGGGAAACAAGGTTGCGTATCTCTCTCATCCACCGAAGCGGAACTTATCTCCGCAGCTGAAGCCTTACAAGAACTGTTATGGCTTCTCGACTTGCTAAAGGATCTCGAACTGGAACAGAAAGCTCCAATCTACTTCCACCAAGACAATCAATCATGTCTCAAGATATGTTCATCCGAAAAAGTGTCTTCTAGAACCAAGCACATCGCAACCAAGATCCATCACCTGAAGGATCTTCAGAAGAAGACAGTGATAAAAATGGTCTACTGCCCAACTGGCGACATGAAGGCGGACATTCTGACCAAGCCGCTACCAAGGCCGACATTTGAGAAGTTACGCTACAACCTCGTGATGTCTCCACATTCATGCCGGGGATTTGTTGGATAACTGAATGCTACGACAGCTAGCGCCACACTGGACCTATCATCATCACAACTGTTTGTTTACCTTCTTCTCTATATTACAATAACTGTTCGCTACCATAACTTTGTTCTTTCTTGCTAAATGGATAATAAAGATTATTATCATATAATCCTCAACGTCCTCATGCCTTCCTACAAGCTGTAAGTACCTAAATCTTACAACAGAGACATCTCAAAAGATATTTTCAAATTAATTTTATTCAATCATTTTTCATCAATGTCAAAAAAAGAAATTACATTCCGATCAAAACAATGCTTAAATATTTCTTTATTTTAAAATCTAACTTAGGCGCTCCAACTTGATTGAGCTAGGCTGTTGATCAGTGAGAATACAAATCCTCGTCTGCTAACAAAAAACGTAAACATGATGTATATACTCATTTTTTTAAATATTCAAAACAAGTTATTTATTATAAAGAATAATAATTCATTCACTTTTGATGCAACATTGTCTATTGTATCAGCAAACACAAGAAAAATAAAACTTTATCACAGACAATGTATACAAAGTCATTTTTCATTATATATTATCCTTAGAAGCATTTTTCTATTGTATATTTACAATGTGTGAAAGGGAGGTATATATATACCCTTTATTTAAGTAGTTCTAATAGATATTTTCCCATTTATATTCTATGAATATTTATTGTTACCGTGAGAAATGGCTGCGATAGATTGTGGAAGCCATTTCTGGCGTTAGCAGGTAAGATTAACGACTTTTTCAACACGGTGATATATCACCATTACCAATCTTCTGCTTAATAAATACGCTATGCCAAGCAAAAAAATGGCGCTTTCCTCAATTCGATCGTTATTTATTGATGGCAAATGGTGGAAGTTGGGTCTTCCAGGCGATGAATTCTGATCAGATGGACTTTAGAATTATGGATGAATTCATGAATTTTTTATCACAGAAGCCATTCATTGATATGCATCGATGGTGCTATTAGGTACGCTTCATTTGTAAGAGATGAAAAAAAAACGAAGAAAATAAAATTATTTAGAACGAATCAGTGATAGAGGAATATTAATTGGACATCCTTAATGATTACTAAAACTAATTTTTGGAATATTAAAATTTATTACAATCTCCACATAACCGCTTATTAATATTAATAACTACCTTTATCCCTATAATTTGTTTTTGATAAAATATTTGTGATTTTGGAAGTATCAACGACCATTATTTTGATTCTTTTTTTTTTACTCTATTGTATGCTAACATCAGTTCCATTGTCGACAGTAGTTCCTCCATTCTTCTCTTCTTTGGTGTTCTGCTAACATCAGGTCCATTGTCGACAGTAGTTCCTCCATTCTTCTCTTCTTTGGTGTTCTGCTAGCATCAGGTTCGTTCATCTCTTTGGTGTTCTGCTAACATCAGGTCCATTTTCGACAGTAGTTCCTCCATTCATCTCTTCTTTGGTGTTCTGCTAACATCAGGTCCATTGTCGACAGTAGTTCCTCCATTCATCTCTTCTTTGGTGTTCTGCTAACATCAGGTCCATTGTCGACAGTAGTTCCTCCATTCTTCTCTTCTTTGGTGTTCTGCTAGCATCAGGTTCGTTCATCTCTTTGGTGTTCTGCTAACATCAAGTCCATTTTCGACAGTAGTTCCTCCATTCATCTCTTCTTTGGTGTTCTGCTAACATCAGGTCCATTTTCGACAGTAGTTCCTCCGTTCTTCTCTTCTTTGGTGTTCTGCTAACATCAGGTCCATTGTCGACAGTAGTTCCTCCATTCTTCTCTTCTTTGGTGTTCTGCTAGCATCAGGTTCGTTCATCTCTTTGGTGTTCTGCTAACATCAAGTCCATTTTCGACAGTAGTTCCTCCATTCATCTCTTCTTTGGTGTTTCTGCTAACATCAGGTCCATTTTCGACAGTAGTTCCTCCATTCATCTCTTCTTTGGTGTTCTGCTAACATCAGGTCCATTGTCGACAGTAGTTCCTCCGTTCTTCTCTTCTTTGGTGTTCTGCTAACATCAGGTCCATTTTCGACAGTAGTTCCTCCGTTCTTCTCTTCTTTGGTGTTCTGCTAACATCAGGTCCATTGTCGACAGTAGTTCCTCCATTCTTCTCTTCTTTGGTGTTCTGCTAGCATCAGGTTCGTTCATCTCTTTGGTGTTCTGCTAACATCAAGTCCATTTTCGACAGTAGTTCCTCCATTCATCTCTTCTTTGGTGTTCTGCTAACATCAGGTCCATTTTCGACAGTAGTTCCTCCATTCATCTCTTCTTTGGTGTTCTGCTAACATCAGGTCCATTGTCGACAGTAGTTCCTCCGTTCTTCTCTTCTTTGGTGTTCTGCTAACATCAGGTCCATTTTCGACAGTAGTTCCTCCGTTCTTCTCTTCTTTGGTGTTCTGCTAACATCAGGTCCATTGTCGACAGTAGTTCCTCCATTCTTCTCTTCTTTGGTGTTCTGCTAGCATCAGGTTCGTTCATCTCTTTGGTGTTCTGCTAACATCAAGTCCATTTTCGACAGTAGTTCCTCCATTCATCTCTTCTTTGGTGTTCTGCTAACATCAGGTCCATTTTCGACAGTAGTTCCTCCATTCATCTCTTCTTTGGTGTTCTGCTAACATCAGGTCCATTGTCGACAGTAGTTCCTCCATTCTTCTCTTCTTTGGTGTTCTGCTAACATCAGGTCCATTGTCGACAGTAGTTCTTCATTTTGACCATTTCTTTGTATCGATGGTGACAAATTTTCAATCAAATAGATGAAGACATTCATTCTGAAAACCCGATTCTCAAATTATGTTTCCAGTTTGAGAAATTAGCGTTGAATGCTGAGTGCTAGTATAGTATGTAGACAGAATTTAATAAATGTTCGAAAAGCAAATTGTGGAAATTTGCCATTGCAGTTACCAAATGGTTGAAGACCAAACGCAACACATATAAATTTCCTTCAAGTTAGAATACATAGCCTAATTTATAGAAGTAAAATTGATATTGATTTTTAAAAATATATATAAAACTAAAAAAGGCATATCCTGACCAGGAGCATAAGTGTTTTTCAGTAGGCAGAGCGCCATCTAGTGGAACAGAAATCAACTAAACATTTATTTTGCCTGTTTCCTGATATTTGGCCAACCCAATTTCTTGATAAATCAAGAAAAGCCATCCTTGAACGCGTTTCGCGCTGTTGGCCTTCGTCAGCGTGGAGTAGGCTGTACCACTACAACCAAAAATATTTTTGGTTCCAGAGGCTTCTTGAGAAACCAAGAAATGGGTATTTAAGGCCAAACTTGCGTAAATCCTGGTCAGGATATGCCTTTTTTATTTTAAAAATCAAAACATGACTTTAAAAAAATTCTATATATAAAACTGTTTATGTATGTACCAGAGAAGTTGTACGTCTTATTTTAAAGTACATTAAAATATTGCCTTTTTGGTAAATTGGACCGATATCATAACCCTTCTCATGTGATGTTATGGAAATATATAGCCTACCTTGTTCTGATGGAGGCCATAGACCAATATCATTGTATAAAAGTTGACTTTGGTCTGAATTTGTCAATATGTGTCTGCTGGTGTTGTGACTCATGTTTATGTAATTTTCAAAATTCGAAACTATTATAGACGCGTATGGTTCTTTTTTTATATATAAACAATTTATAATAGATGACAAAATAAAGAGAAAAACGTTTCTTTAATGAACGGATTCGTGACAAGCTTTCGGGCTGGCAAGCCCTTCAACAGGTACAATGAAATGTGAGTAGACAGAACTATATAAAAGAATCGATCTATGAGATAATTAGCATATATGATATAAATGGCGTAATGATAAAATGAATCAAAATAATATTGCTGCTTTGTATAACTAATTTTGTAAAAATATAAAATTATGGTAATAATAAAATTTAAAACATAAATAAAGCTAAAACGGACGAAGATATTAACATAATTTTAGGAGGAAAAAATGGATATCTAAAATAAAGAATGACCACTGGCCACTCCTTCAATTTATCCTCCCCTACCACCCTGTATTCCAATATCAATACCAAATACCAAAGATTAATTTTAGAAGCAATTTTATCCATTAACAATAATAGTATTAATAGACATATTGATTTACCAAAGCAGTATCATGACATATGTATGAATCTATAGGCCGGCTACTAAAAAACCTATTTTTTTTCCATGAGCCCTATTACTCAGTAACACCAGTAGCGACTGCACTGTACACTGGCATTTCTCTGACACAAAGATTCTATCACTCAGTAACACCAGTAGTAACTCCACTGTACACTGGCAGTTCTCTGACACAGAGATTCTATCATTCAGTAACACCAGTAGTAACTCCACTGTACACTGGCAGTTCTCTGACACAGAGATTCTATCATTCAGTAACACCAGTAGTAATTCCACTGTACACTGGCAGTTCTCTGACACAGAGATTCTATTACTCAGTAACACCAGTAGTAACTCCACTGTACACTGGCAGTTCTCTGACAGAGATTCTATCATTCAGTAACACCAGTAGTAACTCCACTGTACACTGGCAGTTCTCTGACACAGAGATTCTATCATTCAGTAACACCAGTAGTAACTCCACTGTACACTGGCAGTTCTCTTACACAGAGATTCTATCACTCAGTAACACCAGCAGTAACTCCACTGTACACTGGCAGTTCTCTGACACAGAGATTCTATCACTAAGTAACACCAGTAGTAACTCCACTGTACACTGGCATTTCTCTGACACAGAGATTCTATTACTCAGTAACACCAGTAGTAACTCCACTGTACACTGGCAGTTCTCTGACACAGAGATTATATTACTCAGTAACACCAGTAGTAACTCCACTGTACACTGGCAGTTCTCTGACACAGAGATTCTATCACTCAGTAACACCAGTAGTAACTCCACTGTACACTGGCAGTTCTCTGACACAGAGATTCTATTACTCAGTAACACCAGTAGTAACTCCACTGTACACTGGCAGTTCTCTGACACAGAGATTATATTACTCAGTAACACCAGTAGTAACTCCACTGTACACTGGCAGTTCTCTGACAAAGAGATTCTATTACTCAGTAACACCAGTAGTAACTCCACTGTACACTGGCAGTTCTCTGACACAGAGATTCTATCACTAAGTAACACCAGCAGTAACTCCACTGTAAACTGGCAGTTCTCTGACACAGAGATTCTATTACTCAGTAACACCAGTAGTAACTCCACTGTACACTGGCAGTTATCTGACACAGAGATTCTATTACTCAGTAACACCAGTAGTAACTCCACTGTACACTGGCAGTTATCTGACACAGAGATTCTATTACTCAGTAACACCAGTAGTAACTCCACTGTACACTGGCAGTTCTCTGACACAGAGATTCTATCACTCAGTAACACCAGTAGTAACTCCACTGTACACTGGCAGTTCTCTGACACAGAGATTCTATTACTCAGTAACACCAGTAGTAACTCCACTGTACACTGGCAGTTCTCTGACAAAGAGATTCTATTACTCAGTAACACCAGTAGTAACTCCACTGTACACTGGCAGTTCTCTGACACAGAGATTCTATCATTCAGTAACACCAGTAGTAACTCCACTGTACACTGGCAGTTCTCTGACACAGAGATTCTATTACTCAGTAACACCAGTAGTAGCTCCACTGTACACTGGCAGTTCTCTGACACAGAGATTCTATCACTCAGTAACACCAGTAGTAACTCCACTGTACACTGGCAGTTCTCTTACACAGAGATTCTATCATTCAGTAACACCAGTAGTAACTCCACTGTACACTGGCAGTTCTCTGACACAGAGATTCTATCATTCAGTAACACCAGTAGTAACTCTACTGTACACTGGCAGTTCTCTGACACAGAGATTCTATCATTCAGTAACACCAGTAGTAACTCCACTGTACACTGGCAGTTCTCTTACACAGAGATTCTATCATTCAGTAACACCAGTAGTAACTCCACTGTACACTGGCAGTTCTCTGACACAGAGATTCTATCACTCAGTAACACCAGTAGTAACTCCACTGTACACTGGCAGTTCTCTTACACAGAGATTATATCATTCAGTAACACCAGTAGTAACTCTACTGTACACTGGCAGTTCTCTGACACAGAGATTCTATCACTCAGTAACACCAGTAGTAACTCCACTGTACACTGGCAGTTCTCTTACACAGAGATTATATCATTCAGTAACACCAGTAGTAACTCCACTGTACACTGGCAGTTCTCTGACACAGAGATTCTATTACTCAGTAACACCAGTAGTAACTCCACTGTACACTGGCAGTTCTCTGACACAGATATTCTATCATTCAGTAACACCAGTAGTAACTCCACTGTACACTGGCAGTTCTCTGACACAGAGATTCTATCATTCAGTAACACCAGTAGTAACTCCACTGTACACTGGCAGTTCTCTTACACAGAGATTATATCATTCAGTAACACCAGTAGTTACTCCACTGTACACTGGCAGTTCTCTGACACAGAGATTCTATTACTCAGTAACACCAGTAGTAACTCCACTGTACACTGGCAGTTCTCTGACACAGATATTCTATCATTCAGTAACACCAGTAGTAACTCCACTGTACACTGGCAGTTCTCTGACACAGAGATTCTATCATTCAGTAACACCAGTAGTAACTCCACTGTACACTGGCAGTTCTCTTACACAGAGATTATATCATTCAGTAACACCAGTAGTAACTCCACTGTACACTGGCAGTTCTCTGACACAGAGATTCTATCACTCAGTAACACCAGTAGCGACTGCACTGTACACTGGCAGTTCTCTGACACAGAGATTCTATCATTCAGTAACACCAGTAGTAACTCCACTGTACACTGGCAGTTCTCTTACACAGAGATTATATCATTCAGTAACACCAGTAGTAACTCCACTGTACACTGGCAGTTCTCTGACACAGAGATTCTATCATTCAGTAACACCAGTAGTAACTCCACTGTACACTGGCAGTTCTCTGACACAGAGATTCTATCATTCAGTAACACCAGTAGTAACTCCACTGTACACTGGCAGTTCTCTTACACAGAGATTATATCATTCAGTAACACCAGTAGTAACTCCACTGTACACTGGCAGTTCTCTGACACAGAGATTCTATCACTCAGTAACACCAGTAGCGACTGCACTGTACACTGGCAGTTCTCTGACACAGAGATTCTATCATTCAGTAACACCAGTAGTAACTCCACTGTACACTGGCAGTTCTCTTACACAGAGATTATATCATTCAGTAACACCAGTAGTAACTCCACTGTACACTGGCAGTTCTCTGACACAGAGATTCTATCACTCAGTAACACCAGTAGTAACTCCACTGTACACTGGCAGTTCTCTTACACAGAGATTATATCATTCAGTAACACCAGTAGTAACTCTACTGTACACTGGCAGTTCTCTGACACAGAGATTCTATCACTCAGTAACACCAGTAGTAACTCCACTGTACACTGGCAGTTCTCTTACACAGAGATTATATCATTCAGTAACACCAGTAGTAACTCCACTGTACACTGGCAGTTCTCTGACACAGAGATTCTATTACTCAGTAACACCAGTAGTAACTCCACTGTACACTGGCAGTTCTCTGACACAGATATTCTATCATTCAGTAACACCAGTAGTAACTCCACTGTACACTGGCAGTTCTCTGACACAGAGATTATATTACTCAGTAACACCAGTAGTAACTCCACTGTACACTGGCAGTTCTCTGACACAGAGATTCTATCATTCAGTAACACCAGTAGTAACTCCACTGTACACTGGCAGTTCTCTTACACAGAGATTATATCATTCAGTAACACCAGTAGTTACTCCACTGTACACTGGCAGTTCTCTGACACAGAGATTCTATTACTCAGTAACACCAGTAGTAACTCCACTGTACACTGGCAGTTCTCTGACACAGATATTCTATCATTCAGTAACACCAGTAGTAACTCCACTGTACACTGGCAGTTCTCTGACACAGAGATTCTATCATTCAGTAACACCAGTAGTAACTCCACTGTACACTGGCAGTTCTCTTACACAGAGATTATATCATTCAGTAACACCAGTAGTAACTCCACTGTACACTGGCAGTTCTCTGACACAGAGATTCTATCACTCAGTAACACCAGTAGCGACTGCACTGTACACTGGCAGTTCTCTGACACAGAGATTCTATCATTCAGTAACACCAGTAGTAACTCCACTGTACACTGGCAGTTCTCTTACACAGAGATTATATCATTCAGTAACACCAGTAGTAACTCCACTGTACACTGGCAGTTCTCTGACACAGAGATTCTATCATTCAGTAACACCAGTAGTAACTCCACTGTACACTGGCAGTTCTCTGACACAGAGATTCTATCACTCAGTAACACCAGTAGCGACTGCACTGTACTGGCAATATTTCGACGTTGGAATCCAGTCAGTGACAGATGAGATTTTAACAACTTTGCTGCCCAACGATAGCTTAATCCAGTATCAGCAGGAGCAAGGGGCGTGTCCGGTAATTGCAGACATCAGGGCGTGGCCACGAGATGGATGTCATTGGGCGGGATATCCACACGGACACTTCCAAGGAAAAACTGGAGAAACCACTAAACAAGTTTGATATAAGGAAAAATTGCAATTTTTTACTGGAATGTTTCTCAATCCTTTTAACGCCTCAAAATCAAAATGATAGGAAAAAGCATTCAAAGCAGTGTTAGAACTAAGCCTGAAGATTATAGAAGTTACCAGAGACGCACAGCTAGAGGGATTGGAGATAGATATGTTCCCTATAACTTCCTCTTTCAAAGATATTTGTCAAAATAAAATCCAACATTTTTCCTTTTTTTTTAATTATTTAAACTACATTGATAGACAAAAAACTTAATTAAGTTATATCTAACAAACAACAAAAAAAAGCCTTTATTTAGGGTCACTGACCCTATACAGGATTCACCAGAGGTATGCATAAGAACAAAGCAGTGAGACAAAGGAAATAACGATATATACAGAGTAAAAAGAGAAAGAGAAAAAAAAAACAAGAAAAGGAAAAAATAAATAATAAGAAGAAGAAAGAGGGAAGCAAGAAATCAACACAAAAAGAGTAGCAGTAAGAAAGTGAGGAGTGAGTATCACTTGGCCTTCTTCTGAGATATGGACTTGTGGAAACCATAAAACGCCGTAGCAATATACTTATTCTGGGTCATATCGTCAATTATTGATGGAAGTGAAGCACAGAGTTGCCCAGTTTTGAGCATAAGGGTTCTTCTTTCAGAGCAGAGCAATCAAAAATATAGTGAGTGATTTCATTTTTTAGTTTTGAATTACAGAAGGTACAAGTCGGGTCCTCACCGCAGAGCATCTTAGTGTGGTTTTCTCTAAAAAAACTTGAAAGTATTCTAACTTGTGCGAGTAGTCTTACAACCGGGAAAGGAATTAAGTTATATCTTTTAGCATGTATATCGGGATTCAGACAATAACTCTGAAAGATACACTAATGGACAAAACTTAAGGAAGTTGTACCTTTCAGCATGTATATCGGGATTCAGACAATAACTCTGAAAGATATTACAGTGACCTTTATTGAAGACATACGAGATAATCAAGTGTGAACAAAATTGCCTCTTTCTCTTTCAAAAAAAAAAGATGACCTGCGACATCAAAATATGAAACTTACATAAGTTTTGTCCATGAGTGCACATTTACAACACTTTTATATATCACCATTTAAAAAAAAATCCTTCACTAAAATCAAACCTTCAAATACAGACTATTGTAATGCTCCATGAGAGACAGTCATATAATGGCTCGTCTGAGTCTCTTCTGGAGGTGGTCTCTTATCAGAAACTTTGTTTCGTTTGAAATACTCTTCATGACTTGATCATAAATGAAACAGTCCCTGTAAAAGAAACCAGTCTTAACTATGTTTTCAGGCTAAGGACTCTGCACTACTACTACAAGGGAGGCTCCACTGCATACAAACAATATAAATGTACAACACGATAGTTAAAGCGGTCATGTAACTCAAGTACAAAACTTGAGGAAGTTGAAAGTTTTTGTTTAATTCTAGATTTCGGACTTAAAGAAATACCTTCTACAGGAACGTTTCATGATTTTGCGTGTCATCTTTGTGCAGGGGCCATGCTAATCTTCTCTGTATCCTTCCTATTGTAGTAGTTGTACCGCCGAAATGGTATCACGGGGGCCATGCTAATCTTCTCTCTAACGTTTCTATTGTAGTAGTTGTACCGCCGAACTGGTATCACAGGAGCCATGCTAATCTTCTCTGTATCCTTCCTATTGTAGTAGTTGTACCGCCGAACTGGTATCACAGGGGCCATGCTAATCTTCTCTGTATCCTTCCTATTGTAGTAGTTGTACCGCCGAACTGTTATCACAGGGACCATGCTAATCTTCTCTGTATCCTTCCTATTGTAGTAGTTGTACCGCCGAACTGGTATCACAGGAGCCATGCTAATCTTCTCTCTAACGTTTCTATTGTAGTAGTTGTACCGCCGAACTGGTATCACAGGAGCCATGCTAATCTTCTCTGTATCCTTCCTATTGTAGTAGTTGTACCGCCGAACTGGTATCACAGGGGCCATGCTAATCTTCTCTGTATCCATCCTATTGTAGTAGTTGTACCGCCGAACTGTTATCACAGGGGCCATGCTAATCTTCTCTGTATCCTTCCTATTGTAGTAGTTGTACCGCCGAACTGGTATCACAGGGGTCATGCTAATCTTCTCTGTATCGTTCCTATTGTAGTAGTTGTACCGCCGAACTGGTATTACAGGGGCCATGCTAATCTTCTCTGTATCGTTCCTATTGTAGTAGTTGTACCGCCGAACTGGTATCACAGGGACCATGCTAATCTTCTCTGTATCCTTCCTATTGTAGTAGTTGTACCGCCGAACTGGTATCACAGGGTCCATGCTAATCTTCTCAGTATCGTTCCAATTGTAGTAGTTGTACCGCCGAACTGGTATCACAGGGTCCATGCTAATCTTCTCAGTATCGTTCCAATTGTAGTAGTTGTACCGCCGAACTGGTATCACAAGGTCCATGCTAATCTTCTCTGTATCGTTCCTATTGTAGTAGTTGTACCGCCGAACTGGTATCACAGGGGCAATGCTAATCTTCTCTGTATCCTTCCTATTGTAGTAGTTGTACCGCCGAACTGGTATCACAGGGTCCATGCTAATCTTCTCAGTATCGTTCCAATTGTAGTAGTTGTACCGCCGAACTGGTATCACAGAGGCCATGCTAATCTTCTCTGTATCGTTCCTATTGTAGTAGTTGTACCACCGAACTGGTATCACAGGGTCCATGCTAATCTTCTCTGTATCGTTCCTATTGTAGTAGTTGTACCGCCGAACTGGTATCACAGGGTCCATGCTAATCTTCTCGGTATCCTTCCTATTGTAGTAGTTGTACCGCCGAACTGGTATCCCAGAGTCCATGCTAATCTTCTCGGTATCCTTCCTATTGTAGTAGTTGTACCGCCGAACTGGTATCACAGGGTCCATGCTAATCTTCTCGGTATCCTTCCTATTGTAGCTGTTGTACCGCCGAACTGGTATCACAGGGTCCATGCTAATCTTCTCTCTATCGTTCCTATTGTAGTAGTTGTACCGCCGAACTGGTATCACAGGGACCATGCTAATCTTCTCAGTATCGTTCCTATTGTAGTAGTTGTACCGCCGAACTGGTATCACAGGGGCCATGCTAATCTTCTCTCTATCGTTCCTATTATAGTAGTTGTACCGCCGAACTGGTATTACTGGAGCCATGCTAATCTTCTCTGTGTATCGTTCCTATTGTAGTAGTTGTACCGCCGAACTGGTATCACAGGGGCCATGCTAATCTTCTCTGTATCCTTCCTATTGTAGTAGTTGTACCGCCGAACTGGTATCACAGGGGCCATGCTAATCTTCTCTGTATCCTTCCTATTGTAGTAGTTGTACCGCCGAACTGGTATCACAGGGACCATGCTGATCTTCTCTGTACCCTTCCTATTGTAGTAGTTGTACCGCCGAACTGGTATCACAGGGGCCATGCTAATCTTCTCTGTATCCTTCCTATTGTAGTAGTTGTACCGCCGAACTGGTATCACAGGGACCATGCTGATCTTCTCTGTACCCTTCCTATTGTAGTAGTTGTACCGCCGAACTGGTATCAAAGGGACCATGCTGATCTTCTCTGTACCCTTCCTATTGTAGTAGTTGTACCGCCGAACTGGTATCACAGGGGCCATGCTAATCTTCTCTGTATCCTTCCTATTGTAGTAGTTGTACCGCCGAACTGGTATCACAGGGGCCATGCTAATCTTCTCTGTATCCTTCCTATTGTAGTAGTTGTACCGCCGAACTGGTATCACAGGGGCCATGCTAATCTTCTCTGTATCCTTCCTATTGTAGTAGTTGTACCGCCGAACTGGTATCACAGGGGCCATGCTAATCTTCTCTGTATCCTTCCTATTGTAGTAGTTGTACCGCCGAACTGGTATCACAGGGACCATGCTGATCTTCTCTGTACCCTTCCTATTGTAGTAGTTGTACCGCCGAACTGGTATCAAAGGGACCATGCTGATCTTCTCTGTACCCTTCCTATTGTAGTAGTTGTACCGCCGAACTGGTATCAAAGGGGCCATGCTAATATTTTCTGTATCCTTCCTATTGTAGTAGTTGTACCGCCGAACTAGTATCACAGGGACCATGCTGATCTTCTCTGTACCCTTCCTATTGTAGTAGTTGTACCGCCGAACTGGTATCACAGGGGCCATGCTAATCTTCTCTGTATCGTTCCTACTGTAGTAGTTGTACCGCCGAACTGGTATCACAGGGGCCATGCTAATCTTCTCTGTGTATCGTTCCTATTGTAGTAGTTGTACCGCCGAACTGGCATCACAGGGACCATGCTAATCTTCTCTGTGTATCGTTCCTATTGTAGTAGTTGTACCGCCGAACTGGTATCACAGGGACCATGCTAATCTTCTCTGTGTATCGTTCCTATTGTAGTAGTTGTACCGCCGAACAAGCGTGTACCTTCAAGAGGAGAAATACACTCATGGACCAAATTTGAGGAAGTGTAAAGTCTTTGATGTCGCCGATCATCTTTTTTTTTTTTTTAAGGAGACAGAATCAATTTTTTTCACACTTGGTTATCTCGTGTCTTCACTAAAGGTCACTAATATCTTTCATAGTCATTATCTGAATCCCGATATACATGCTGAAAGGTACAACTTCCTTTAGTTTTGTTCATAAGTATATATTAAAAATTTGATTTTAAAATAATAAACAAATCTTTAAAATTTGTTTGAAAATTTGATTTATCGTTATGGCACACCCTTTATGTTTTTAATCATAATAATATAGTTCAATATTTGCTATATTGATGTCGGGTATCATGTCATTTCTCTCACCATCAAGTAATACAACTTCTCATGTGTGTGTGATGTGATATATATATATGAATAGAAATTTTAGAAATTTTCCACTTTTTTTAGTATAGTATTTTCGATTAATTAGGATAATAAATATATATATTTTCTTAGACAATTAAGAAAGGATCATTGTTGGCCAATCTATATAGATAATACCGTAACAGAGTTTTCCATTGTAAAGTCCTGAGCTATCTCCTCCGAAGATTCTGAACTACACATAACGATCTATATACCAAAATTTTCGTTATTTTTTTCTTCATATGATAGGCCTGTTTTTATTTTCCTAATGTTAACAGTTATTTTTATTTTTTAATTTAATCTATTTTACAATCGTAGATTTTTTGCATTTATCATCATCAATTTTTTTGTTTTGAAATGCGTTCTTTTGTCTTATTACTACAACCAATCGTGATGAAACTTTGGGAAGATGTTTAGTATACTACCGGGATGGTTTCTGGCTAATTACTCTTTAGAAATAACCTTTCGTTGCATTTTTATTTACGATAAAACGTAGATTCACTCGCAATCAGCGCCCCCTCGCGGCAGACGTATGGCCTTAAATAGCCTCGCATGATCTTATTTGTAACGTCAAGCTTAGCCTATACGTTAGGTACGCAGCTTCGTACTCCCGCAACCTAGGTTCGAGGCTCAGCGTGGGTGTTTTTTTTTTTTAATTTCTTTTATATTATTGTAGCAAATTATTAAAAATATTATTTTATTTAAAATGTAGGCTTTTTAAAATAAAAATTAACATACACAATTTTTTAATAATATTTGTAACAAACCTAGGTTCGAGGCTCAGCGTGGGTGTCTTTTTTTATTTTCGTTTCTTTTATATTATTGTAGAAAGGTCTGTTTTTACAGCATTATTATATTTTGATTGGTTTATTTTAAATATGTTTGTTATGAAGGCTCTATGTAATACTATTTAGAGCACATTTTACATTTTAAACACCTAAGCACCCCTCTTTTTAATATTGTAGCAAATTATTAAAAGTATTATTTTATTTTAGATGTTTGCCATGAAACTTTGGGAAGTTGTTTAGTATACTATCAGGACGATTTCTGGCGAATTATTTTAGAATAATATTTATAACAATAATTATAGCGAAATTAAGACATAGTTATTTTATTCTGTGTTTGTGCATATATTAATATTTAACAGAAAATGTTAGAACGTTCTATTAGAATATCTCGAAAACAAAAAACAATACATATAAACGAGTTCATTGACATTTATTAATGCAGTGATTATAATCAATGATTACAATGAAGGGCTATATTATCGATATATATAAAAAATCTCTTTCAAATTTTAACGTAACGTTCCATTCTCAATCCCGTAGGGCTTTAGATCGGCTAAAACATTTTTATCTTTATAAGTGAATATTAACTTTACTGTACTGAATAGTTTAGTATAATGTTAATTTAACATATTACAATTTAGCCACAGCAACGCGTGGCCGGGTTCGCTATTTTTCTCATTAATAAGACCTAATCCAAATAATTTAATAGTGTGTGACGTTTCAGCAACAGCATCAGACAAAAGAATAAATGAACTAAAGAATAAAATCTCATTTTTTCTTTTGTCTGATGATGGTGACATTTGGATTAGGTCTTTTTTTTTTATTAATTTGTTATAGTTTTTCATTTGAATTTAGCTCCATTTTTGTGTCTTATTTAATAAATGAACTAAAGAATAAAATCTCATTTATTCTTTTGTCTGATTTTTGTGTCTGATTTTCTTTTTTACAGTATCTTTCATAATGCCTGATTTGATTACTTGATCTGTTATAGTTTTTCATTTAAATTTAGCTCCATTTTTGTGTCTGTCGTTTTTTTTTCTTCTCATAAATAGGCTGATGCTGTATTTGTGTACTCAATTGTTGCTTTTTGTGTCTGGTTTCTTTTTTGCAGTATTTTTTTGGAATCCTTTTTTTTTTTCATCAATTGTTTCCTCACATGCTTGGAATTTTCTTTTTATGCCTGTCCTGGCTTTCAGTTTTATAGTTTTCCTCTGCTTGGTTCTTATTTTATCTTTTTTTTTTCAGCGTCTTCTGTCATGCCTCGAAAAGGCCGTGGAAGACTCACTCCCCTAACAGCTAGGCGTGCTAATATGACTCGCCGCAGACACAAAACCCCAATTGCTATTTCTCTTGTTTACTTTTTTACCAATGCCTATAATTTTTCACCTGAAAGATTTTTTATTTTATTTGTTATTCAATAAATTATTATCACTTATTTTTGGTCTTCTTTTTACTTACTTATTTTACTGGGGGTTGGTGGAAGGATGGTCTAAGCCGTTGGTTTTCGACCGCTACGACCCGGGTTCGATTCCCGCATTGGGCACTTTTTTCTGAAAAATAAAAAAAAAATGCTCCAATGGCTTCCGATTCTTGCAAAAGTCCAATCCCACCAGCAAGCGCAAGTAATCAAACGGGGCTCTGGCACATTTGTAAATGCAAAGTCGAACTGCTTTTCACATGTTTAGACATGTGGTGTACTTACAGTTAAAGCAGTCGCCTACTCTACCCACCATGATTATCAAGGCCTGTACCACGTGTACTAGGGATAAGCAAAAAAAAAAATTATTTTACTCATTGATCTATAATACAATTATTTGCATACAATTATTTACATACAAATATATGCATACAATTATATACATACACTTTTCTACATTTTTGCACTCTGCAGTCTAATATGTTGTTAATAATAGGGGTTTTAGACAAATATCAACTGTTGAAATTTGATTTTCCAAAATAGTTGAATTATCGAAAGTGTCGAATTAGTTTGTCATATGATAGGCCGTAGGTCGAGACATCCAAAAATGGTCGAATTATCGTGTGTTGAATTAATTAGATTATATTGTATATATAAAAATATAGAATTGTTGTTTTTAATGAGGTCTTTTAAATGAATTTATTCCTTTAATATGTTGTCATATCGGCAATTTTTTTTCATTTCCAAAATATTTATTTACACTTTCACCAATGCCTATAGGATCTTTGCGATGGAACAGGTATGGTGTTCTAGCGCATGTGCTCTCATGTCCTTGAAGCACATATACTGACAGTACCCAAAGTTGAACACACTGTATAATGTCTGAAATATATGACTATAAAGAGGGCTCAAGGCCAAACCTTTGCTACAAGAGCCTGTGTTTACGCACAGACGACTTTATGTGACTTTTTCAAGTGTGCGAACTTTGGATAGCATACATGTAAAGTTGAACCCAAGTATATATAAAATGTAGTTTTTAATGAGGTCATTTAAATGAATTCCTATTATAAATCGTCTCCTCTGAAATATAGTTTGTAAATTTATATTCTGATTTATTTTATCCTTTTTTTTTCATTTCCAGAATATATATTTACACTTTTCACCAATGCCTAAAGTTTCTCACCTGAAAGAAAAAAAACTCCGCCTTTGCCGGTCCCAAGCCAGGATGAAAAAGGAGGAGGGGGAGCAGTAACAAGCTCACTAAAAAAACCTGGGCTCAGCTGGCCCGGCTGATAGTACCTTGTAAGGGCTCCTAATCCAGGGATACATTCTTTTGGAGCTAAGTCAGTGGCCTGCCACTGAGTAGTGCTCCCAGTCTTGATGACAAAGGCAGACGCATTCTACTTCACCCAATCGTGATGGTTGTTAATTTCAAGCTTTACAAGCTTGACACTCTAATATGATTGAGTGAAGATAAGAGAGGAGAAAAAAATATTTTTTGTATTTTTTTTTTGGCAATAATCTATTTATTATCAATTAATTTGATTTTGGTCTTTATTTATTATTCCCCTGCTCTATACATACATTTTGTACATTTACAATGTCAGCCATTTTCTCTGTAATACCTTTTTAGCAGTGAAGTTATATTTGAGCAACAAACAATTGTTGAAATTTAAAATGGTCGAATTATCGATAGTGTTGAATTACACTTTGTTATATGATAGGCTGTAGGTCAAGACAACAAAACATGGTCGAATTATCGAGGTTATATTGTATATATAAAACTAGAAATGTAGTTTTAATGAGGTCCTTTAAATATTTTCATTCCTTTTATATGTTTTCTTATCTGCGATATAGTAGCATTTTTTGCAATTTTATTTGCTGATTTGTGTCATTTTTTCACTCTAAATATATTTATTTAAACTCTTCAACTAATGCCTATAGTTTCTTTCCTGAAATTGCTTAGCAAACATGAGTTGGTTGTATTGTTATGCTTCGGAGATATTTTAATCCTAAGCAGGGTCTTTACGAATGGTACACGTATGGTTACACAGTGCATGTGCTCTCATGTTCTTGAAGTAGTGTAGATGTGTTGTTTGCACTTTTATTTTCTGATTTGTTAGTATTTTTCTTCTTTTTTCATTTTAAATAATTTTTTAGGCATAGGAACCAATGCCTATAGTTTCTCACCTGCGGGCCTTTCGAGTAAACCCGGGGCGTTGCCCGGGTCACTCGGCTAGTTATTATTATATTTAAACTATCTGCAGTTTCCCCGAATCCCTCAGTAATTGATTCCATCAGTTATTCTTCTTTCTTATTTCCACACTGGGTGAAGTAGAATGCGTCTACCTTTGTCATTAAGACTAGGAGCACTACTCAGTGGAAGACCGATTTAGCTCCAAAAGAAATGGTCGCCTCTGACATGAGGAACAGACGCCATGTGCAGCCGCTCATAACATGGAGTACAAACGCTGCTCACCCTGTATCCCTGGAGCCTTTACAGGGTACTATCAGCATGGCCAGCTGAGCCCAGGTTTTTTAGCGAACTTGTTACTGTTCTCCATCCTCCTTTTTCATCCGAGCTTGGGACCGGCAAAGGCGGAATTAAATATTCCATCAATGGTTTATTTCAAAACCATTTGCTGACAAATTCTAAGCAAGTATGTGATTTACCAAGGTATCTCCCACGACATTAGGAAGGT
The DNA here is from genome assembly GCA_030710605.1 of Cordylochernes scorpioides. Classification (NCBI taxonomy): domain Eukaryota; kingdom Metazoa; phylum Arthropoda; class Arachnida; order Pseudoscorpiones; family Chernetidae; genus Cordylochernes; species Cordylochernes scorpioides. The sequence continues at coordinate 62,399,512 of CP092883.1, forward strand.
TTGCATGTTCTGAATTTGGAACGACCCAGATATCTGCTTGATGGAAGATACCAACACGGCTATGGTGAGCTGGACTTCTGGACTATGCTGGAATGACTTACATCCGAGAATGTCAGCGGAATTCAAGATGGCGTCATACAGAAACAACTGAGAATAGCGTCCGTAGTTTTACTTTCGAATGGAGAGGTTGATCTTGTTTTGTACCGAGAGGCTGAAGGATCTTCTGATGAGATGAGAAATTCTTGATGGAAATCAAACCAATGATCGAACCTGGCAAGTGGTGATCCGAAGACTGGTTTATGTCTGTACAGACCATTGGAACAAAGTCTGAGCAACTTTAGAACCTGGCAAGTGGTGAATATATCGTTGGTTCATGTCTGTACCGAACATTGGAACAAAGTCTGAGCAACTTTAGAACCTGGCAAGTGGTGAATATATCGTTGGTTCATGTCTGTACCGAACATTGGAACAAAGTCTGAGCAACTTTAGAACCTGGCAAGTGGTGAATATATCGTTGGTTCATGTCTGTACCGAACATTGGAACAAAGTCTGAGCAACTTTAGAACCTGGCAAGTGGTGAATATATCGTTGGTTCATGTCTGTACCGAACATTGGAACAAAGTCTGAGCAACTTTAGAACCTGGCAAGTGGTGAATATATCGTTGGTTCATGTCTGTACCGAACATTGGAACAAAGTCTGAGCAACTTTAGAACCTGGCAAGTGGTGAATATATCGTTGGTTCATGTCTGTACCGAACATTGGAACAAAGTCTGAGCAACTTTAGAACCTGGCAAGTGGTGAATATATCGTTGGTTCATGTCTGTACCGAACATTGGAACAAAGTCTGAGCAACTTTAGAACCTGGCAAGTGGTGAATATATCGTTGGTTCATGTCTGTACCGAACATTGGAACAAAGTCTGAGCAACTTTAGAACCTGGCAAGTGGTGAATATATCGTTGGTTCATGTCTGTACCGAACATTGGAACAAAGTCTGAGCAACTTTAGAACCTGGCAAGTGGTGAATATATCGTTGGTTCATGTCTGTACCGAACATTGGAACAAAGTCTGAGCAACTTTAGAACCTGGCAAGTGGTGAATATATCGTTGGTTCATGTCTGTACCGAACATTGGAACAAAGTCTGAGCAACTTTAGAACCTGGCAAGTGGTGAATATATCGTTGGTTCATGTCTGTACCGAACATTGGAACAAAGTCTGAGCAACTTTAGAACCTGGCAAGTGGTGAATATATCGTTGGTTCATGTCTGTACCGAACATTGGAACAAAGTCTGAGCAACTTTAGAACCTGGCAAGTGGTGAATATATCGTTGGTTCATGTCTGTACCGAACATTGGAACAAAGTCTGAGCAACTTTAGAACCTGGCAAGTGGTGAATATATCGTTGGTTCATGTCTGTACCGAACATTGGAACAAAGTCTGAGCAACTTTAGACCCTGGCAAGTGGTGAATATATCGTTGGTTCATGTCTGTTATGAACATTGGAAAAAAGTCTGAGCAACTTTAGACCCTGGCAAGTGGTGAATATATCGTTGGTTCATGTCTGTACCGAACATTGGAACAAAGTCTGAGCAACTTTAGAACCTGGCAAGTGGTGAATATATCGTTGGTTCATGTCTGTACCGAACATTGGAACAAAGTCTGAGCAACTGTAGAACCTGGCAAGTGGTGAATATATCGTTGGTTCATGTCTGTACCGAACATTGGAACAAAGTCTGAGCAACTTTAGAACCTGGCAAGTGGTGAATATATCGTTGGTTCATGTCTGTACCGAACATTGGAACAAAGTCTGAGCAACTTTAGAACCTGGCAAGTGGTGAATATATCGTTGGTTCATGTCTGTACCGAACATTGGAACAAAGTCTGAGCAACTTTAGAACCTGGCAAGTGGTGAATATATCGTTGGTTCATGTCTGTACCGAACATTGGAACAAAGTCTGAGCAACTTTAGAACCTGGCAAGTGGTGAATATATCGTTGGTTCATGTCTGTACCGAACATTGGAACAAAGTCTGAGCAACTTTAGAACCTGGCAAGTGGTGAATATATCGTTGGTTCATGTCTGTACCGAACATTGGAACAAAGTCTGAGCAACTTTAGACCCTGGCAAGTGGTGAATATATCGTTGGTTCATGTCTGTACCGAACATTGGAACAAAGTCTGAGCAACTTTAGAACCTGGCAAGTGGTGAATATATCGTTGGTTCATGTCTGTACCGAACATTGGAACAAAGTCTGAGCAACTTTAGAACCTGGCAAGTGGTGAATATATCGTTGGTTCATGTCTGTACCGAACATTGGAACAAAGTCTGAGCAACTTTAGAACCTGGCAAGTGGTGAATATATCGTTGGTTCATGTCTGTACCGAACATTGGAACAAAGTCTGAGCAACTTTAGAACCTGGCAAGTGGTGAATATATCGTTGGTTCATGTCTGTACCGAACATTGGAACAAAGTCTGAGCAACTGTAGAACCTGGCAAGTGGTGAATATATCGTTGGTTCATGTCTGTACCGAACATTGGAACAAAGTCTGGGCAACTTTAGAACCTGGCAAGTGGTGAATATATCGTTGGTTCATGTCTGTACCGAACATTGGAACAAAGTCTGAGCAACTTTAGAACCTGGCAAGTGGTGAATATATCGTTGGTTCATGTCTGTACCGAAAATTGGAACAAAGTCTGAGCAACTTTAGAACCTGGCAAGTGGTGAATATATCGTTGGTTCATGTCTGTACCGAACATTGGAACAAAGTCTGAGCAACTTTAGAACCTGGCAAGTGGTGAATATATCGTTGGTTCATGTCTGTACCGAACATTGGAACAAAGTCTGAGCAACTTTAGACCCTGGCAAGTGGTGAATATATCGTTGGTTCATGTCTGTTATGAACATTGGAAAAAAGTCTGAGCAACTTTAGACCCTGGCAAGTGGTGAATATATCGTTGGTTCATGTCTGTACCGAACATTGGAACAAAGTCTGAGCAACTTTAGAACCTGGCAAGTGGTGAATATATCGTTGGTTCATGTCTGTACCGAACATTGGAACAAAGTCTGAGCAACTTTAGAACCTGGCAAGTGGTGAATATATCGTTGGTTCATGTCTGTACCGAACATTGGAACAAAGTCTGAGCAACCTTAGAACCTGGCAAGTGGTGAATATATCGTTGGTTCATGTCTGTACCGAACATTGGAACAAAGTCTGAGCAACTTTAGAACCTGGCAAGTGGTGAATATATCGTTGGTTCATGTCTGTACCGAACATTGGAACAAAGTCTGAGCAACTTTAGAACCTGGCAAGTGGTGAATATATCGTTGGTTCATGTCTGTACCGAACATTGGAACAAAGTCTGAGCAACTTTAGACCCTGGCAAGTGGTGAATATATCGTTGGTTCATGTCTGTACCGAACATTGGAACAAAGTCTGAGCAACTTTAGAACCTGGCAAGTGGTGAATATATCGTTGGTTCATGTCTGTACCGAACATTGGATCAAAGTCTGAGAAACTTTAGAACCTGGCAAGTGGTGAATATATCGTTGGTTCATGTCTGTACCGAACATTGGAACAAAGTCTGAGCAACTTTAGAACCTGGCAAGTGGTGAATATATCGTTGGTTCATGTCTGTACCGAACATTGGAACAAAGTCTGAGCAACTTTAGAACCTGGCAAGTGGTGAATATATCGTTGGTTCATGTCTGTACCGAACATTGGAACAAAGTCTGAGCAACTTTAGAACCTGGCAAGTGGTGAATATATCGTTGGTTCATGTCTGTACCGAACATTGGAACAAAGTCTGAGCAACTATAGAACCTGGCAAGTGGTGAATATATCGTTGGTTCATGTCTGTACCGAACATTGGAACAAAGTCTGAGCAACTTTAGAACCTGGCAAGTGGTGAATATATCGTTGGTTCATGTCTGTACCGAACATTGGAACAAAGTCTGAGCAACTTTAGAACCTGGCAAGTGGTGAATATATCGTTGGTTCATGTCTGTACCGAACATTGGAACAAAGTCTGAGCAACTATAGAACCTGGCAAGTGGTGAATATATCGTTGGTTCATGTCTGTACCGAACATTGGAACAAAGTCTGAGCAACTTTAGAACCTGGCAAATGGTGAAACTATGGTTGTCTGTACTTACATGAGAACAAATCCAGGCAAATTATAACCTGCCAAATGGCGAGCCTATAGTTTTATGTACTGAGAATATCAAAAACAAAATCCAGCCAACTAGCAAGTTGTGAACCTATGGTTGGCTGTATGTATGTACAGAACATGAAAGCAAAGTTTGGTTAAAATTTGAACATAGCAAATGACGAACCTACGGCTGCTTTATATTTGTAAAGGATCACCAAATGTTTATTTTATGGTTCTAAAGGTAAGTTTTATGGGGTCGTAAAATAATTTTATGATGAAGGATAGATTAGGTAACACTTAAGCAAGATGGAGTCTGAATGCTTTATCAAGTTGACAAATGTCGGACCAGCCCAATGTGGCGGGACATTGAACAAGGGACAAATCACAATTCCTCAGGTAACTTCTATGTCTTTATGACAGTCGTCAACTTGCCCCAAACAAGAATCCATAAGATGGTATATTGTAGGATTATCTTTTAATTCATCAAACAAAGAATATGAAGGTGTATGGCCATTTTACCATTTTGACTACCTTATCGACTATGAAAAGTATATATAATGTTGTACCAAAAGTTCGTAAACATATTATGAATCATATTTTGCAAGTGTTTACAAACTTTTGGGACAACCTTGGTAATATTGGTAACCTTTGGTAAAATTACTACAGAATTCTTATAGAAGAATGATTTAATCTCTGATGTTCTATATCAAGAGTGGCAAATCAGCAGGTAGGCCAAGTTTCAGAATTACAAGGTTGTCTTAAAAAAAAGTTCGTAAACATTTTCAAAATATAAATCATAATATGTTTACGAACTTTTGGGACAATGTATAATAATAATGTTTTTTTTTTTTTTCAAAAAGGTGACAAGTTTTTCTCTAAAAAGTGTAATGAATGGTCAGTATATTTACATTTTCTATCTTGACTCCTGGTCAGTGCTGTGGACAGTTATGGTCCCCTGATGTCCTGCAGCTCTCCACCAGTATTTCTATGACTGGTGGCTCCTCGATAAAATGGTCCCCTGGCCTTGATTCATTCTTGTCTGTCAGGTGTCATCTGCTCTAGGTCGTTCTTCTGGATCTCTTATTATATAAGGGGGTCGGTGGAAGGATGTTCTAAACCGTTGGTTTTTGACCGCTACGACCCGGGTTCGATTCCCGTATTGGTCACTTTTTTTCTTATTTGAAAAAAAAAAATGCTCTAATGGCCCC
>CP092883.1:62404969-62423063 GCA_030710605.1 Cordylochernes scorpioides
CCACATTGGGCACTTTTTTCTGAAAAAAAAAAGCTTCATGGACCCCCGATTTTCGCAAAAGTCCAACCCCACCAGCGAGTGTAAGTAACCAAACGGGGCTCTGGCACATTTGTAAATACAAAGTCGAACGGCTTTTCACATGTGTAGACATGGGGTGCACTTACAGTAAAAGCAGTCGCCTTCTTCTACCCACCATGATTACCATGGCCTGTACCACGTGTAATAGGTATAAGTAACACAGAAAACATGGTAAAATCATTGTATGATACTTTTCCATGGAGACCTGATATTTTTTGCTCCATATGGCACCTTTATTCAACTACCTTCTTTGCTTGTCTTTACCGAAGTCGCAAATGACTATGGTATAGTAGACTTACATATTGAATGTCGTACTTTTTGGATCAAAGGTGGCATTAAAAAGTCTTTGTGTATCATTGAAGATGGATCCCAAAATCTTTTAAGATACTGGAATTTCTCGGTAGAAGTAGCTCCTTTCGGTATCTATTGGTGGTTCTTCAAGAAAAAGGAATCTCCTGATCATGCAAATAAAAGTTACTGATGGCTTGCGTCATCTATCGGAATAAATATCAACTATTTGTTAATTTTTAATTATTTTCGAATTGGCCAATTACCAATTCTTGATTAATTAAGAAAAGCTAACCACATACGCGTTTCGGGCTGTTGGCCCTCATTTAGTATTCTTAGACATTTCTGGCCTTATATTTCCGTTTCGTGATTTTTTAGGATGCCTGAATGACCAGTTTTTTGGTCGTTGAGTTACAGCTTGCATCACGCTGATGAGGGCTAAAAGTCTGAAACGCGTCCGTGGTTAGCTTTTCTTGATTAATCAAGAATGGGCATTTGACCAATTCGTGAATAATTAAAAATCAACAAATAGTTGATATTTATTTCGACAGATAACTCCGCCTTTGCCGGTCCCAAGCCCGGATGAAAAAGGAGGAGGGGGAGCAGTAACAAGCTCGCTAAAAAATCTGGGTTCAGCTGGCCCGGCTGATAGTACCCTGTAAGGGCTCCAGGGATACAGGATGAGCAGTGTTTGTACTCCATGTTAGGAGCGGCTGCACATGGCGTCTGTTCCTCATGTCAGAGGTGGCCATTTCTTTTGGAGCTAAGTCAGCCTGCCACTGAGTAGTGCTCCCAGTCTTAATAACAAAGGCAGACGCATTCTACTTCACCCAGTCATGATGGTTGTCAAACATACACCATCAAAGGTGACAACTTGATACCCTAATATGATTGAGCGGAGATAAGAAAGAAGATTTCGACAGATGGATCAATATTTTGTTTAAACTTTTTGTTGCACGATCAGGAGATGTCTTTTTCTTAATTTATCCATATTATCCAGAAAATTTCACTTTTTTACAATTTTTTCATATTGGTGGTTTTGTTGCTTCGTTTCAGGTTCATAATGGCAATATCAAGTCACTTGCCAAAATCTCATCCATAAATTTGTCTCCTTCACGCTAGTATATTTCCAAATTGATGTTAGCAAAACCGTATTCTGGCCTTTCTTTTGATTTTCTGTAAGAATTTTTGGGATTCTTTTGGAGCAAACATTTCTTCTTCATGGAAGCAATGGTCGCCTCTCCCGTCAAAATAAACGTCAGAATCTGACGCCATCTATTGACCGTCGCCGCAACTAGCGGCATCGGATCGGTGACAAAGCCACAACACCAACTTTGGCAAACTGATAAGCGTCCACCTAGAGACCATGGTTTCGGGGCTAATGGCCCTCGTCAGTCTAGGGCGGACTTTATTCCATGAGATCCACACGGGATCTAATGGAATCCTCACAATCAACCAAAGAGGTGTTTTTCTGGCAATGTGGCTGGGCCAAATCTATTGGCAAAACATAGATGGAAAATTTGCCGGGAGGAAATTAATAATTTTGACGGGAGAGGCGACCATTGCTTCCATGGATTAATTTCCTCCCGGCAAATTTATTCTTCAGTCCCAGATGTATGGTAGAGATAAATAGAGCGGTTTGAAGACTAATGAAAAGAGGCTTTTTTTTTTCACTGTTTGAAGGCGATCTTGTCAATTAGTTCCTTTGCAAACGTCACAAGGTTATCCGCTACAAGACGTTTATCAAGTCTGTTGTTAACCAGATACTCGGTGCTTTTTTCAAACCGCTTTGTTCATTCCTTAACACAGATCTTTGATAAAGAACCGTATACTGCTTTCAATTATCTGAAAAATTATTTACTCATATTTATGTATTTAACCATATATAATCTTATATGAACATTGTAATAAATCAGTTTCAATCTCTCTCTCGTGGTATCGCTGAAGACCCGTTGGCGATATTCTATCAAACTCTGCAGCGGTGGCAGAGGCGGCATGTACATATTCATTGTACATAGCATATATTTTATTGTATTTTTATTTTCCTTCTTTTTTTATATATATTATTTTTTCATATCTACTTGAATAGTACGGACTGTACACTTTTGTCTATATTTTGACGGGATGTCTATGAAACTATGTTATTTGTCAATTTCTCTCTCTCTCTCTCTCTCTCTCTTGAGGTAACCCCGAATCCTGGAGCCACCACGTACTAAAGTCACTACTATCCGGGTTGACATGTCTAATGGTAGACATCCAGTTTATCGGTTGTACTGTACTTGGTTCTGTACAGGAGTAAATATAGTTTTTTCTAGGAGTAGGCTGTTTGGAACCTATGAAGGTGGTAGGCTGGACATCTGTGGTAGTCGACAGTTAAAAGCTGGCCATATATGTAGGATTGAGGTACAGCTATTAAATATTTAACAACAATTCTATAAAACATATATGAAATTTTCATATAATACAGAGTTATATTATCCTATGTATATCCTAAGTTATATAAAATTATTTCTTTATTATAATATTATCACGTGGAAAATTAGGGAAGACAAACTTCAGTATAGATGGGAAATTTGCGGGGAAGAAATTGATCCATAGAAGCATAGAACACCTCTCCAATGGTCTCTAGATGGACGCTTCTCAGTTTACCAAAGCTAGTGTTGTGGCTTTGTTGCCGACCCGATGTCGCTAGTTGCGGCGACGGTCAATAAATGGCGTCAGGTTTCGACGTTTATTTTGACGGGAGAGGCGCCCTATGCTTCTATGAAACTTCAGGATGACACAGCAATTTATTCAAAGCAAGAACAAACTAATAATGAAAAAAACAAAAGATAAACAACCAAAGAAGTTTACAGAGTAGCAAAAATATAAAATAAGAAATGATACTCTGTTAATAAAATAATAAGTACTTTGTTACATAGCTCCTTCCCTATGGGAGCTGTGCCCCATAGCTTGAAATTATTGTAGATACTGACATGGATCTGACGTGCTTCTGCCAAGGATTCCATCGAAGTCTTGGAACATTGTCCCTAGTACCTTTGCGTCCTTTTTTCTTGCGGCGTGAAGAGTGGCTTTGTCGTCGTATCGTCTATAGGGACATCTTTATCTTGGAGGGAAGTCTTGGCTTTGACACGGCGGTGGAATCCTGGAGTCAGTCTCCGAAAATGTAGATCAGAGCATCCTTGTCTTCTAGGTCTTTTCGGCGGTCTTCGGTTTGTGTTCCCTAACTTACCCAGCATCTCCACCAAATTGTCACGTGGAAAATTAGGGAAACAAACTTCAGGATATAAAGAGACAAAGGTCGCCTCTCCAATCAAAATAGACGTCAAAACCAGACACCATATATATATAGGTGGCGTCTGGTTTTGACGTCTATTTTGACGGGAGAGGCGACCTTTGTCTCTTTAGATCAATATCCTCCCGGAAAAAATTCCATCTAAACTTCGTACTTGAATTCCGGGCTAATTGGACTTTATGGTAAGGTCTTCTAGACCCAACATGGCTGCAGACCGCGAACTGGTGGCAAGGGATCCTAAGATCTGGCAGTGGAGGTGTCATCGCAGGGGTGGAGGAAGCTTGGAGAAGTCAGGGAAACAGCGTCTTATTGCAGTGAGAAGCAGGGATACCTTTTCACCTATCTAAATTTCAGAATGACACAGCAATTTATTCAAAGCAAGAACAAACTATGAATGATAAAACAAAAGATAAGCAACGAAAGAAGTGTACAGAGTAGAAAAATATAAATATAAGAAATAATACTCTGTTAATAAAATAATAAATACTTTGCTACAATAGCATCAGTTTCCAGGTAACATAAAAAAGAGAATTTCTCTGAATAAGCACCAAAGAAAATAACCTTGCCTCAAATCCAAACACACCTGATGACATCAGAACAATTAAAGTTATCAGGTCAATTCATCTTAAACATCCACATGCGGATGTTGAAAACGTGATCCATGATTATCATACAATCTAGGAAGTGTTTGTCTTCTGCAGAATTAAACGTGTTCTTCTTTGTTATCCCATTACCTTGTTGTTTTTTTGTCTTTTATTATAGCAGACGATATATTTCCCCTCTTTGTTGATTCTATTGTAAGTTCGTGTATCTAGTTTATTAATAGATAAAAATGTGTGAAATAGATGTATACCAGTACCTAAAAAAATTAATTTCTTATTGTTTAGCCTTATTGTTATCGCTTTAATTTATTCTGAGTACATTTTCTCTTCCATTTTCTATATAAATTAATCTATTATATTTCTATTGAAATTTTTGTATCCCCTTTCCTTGAATGTTAAATGGGCGATTTATAATTAACTATCTTATTGTCTTTATGTTTTCTTCTTTTGCTATTGTTATTTGAAACGAATTTTACAATCATATTTTTGCATGCCCCAAAAAAATCCATTTTTAATCTACTTGTAAAGTGTCGACCCCATTCCTTCAAGATGGTAAAGAAATTCATTAACCTACGCTTAAAAGACACAATTTTAATCAAAATTTGTATAAACATTAATATTTGAATGTAATTCTACTGTCCTATAAACTTATGTCCATAGTCTTCTTGAAAACCATTTCTGAGATTCCACCCTTTAATGCTGCGTATATAAGCAGAATCGTCCAATACAGTATTAGAGCTCTGAGAAGCGGTCTGGTGAATTAAATTGGCGAAACTGCAGGGAGGGTTCACCACTGATGAGCCAAGCCCTCCCAATATATTTTTCATCGCAGTAAGGACAGTAGAAGTTTGTATTATGTATAAAAGAAACATTCGTGCTTTTAAATCCTTTCATTTTATGTTAATTATGATTGTTAATTGATTTCAATAAAATGATAGAAATTTCACTGAGGAGAAAGACAGCTAGTAACTGAAACATCGACAATTCAATAAATCATTGATTGATGTATTTATATTTTTGTTCAAACCAACTTCCAATCAACAAATTATCTTCAAGAAAAATCAACGTGAAAATAATATGCAAATAATGCCTATAGATCGTCTGTTTTCTACCAACTTTCACCACAACACACTGCCGAAGAACACAGATGTATGGAAGGTAGCGTAACTCAAATAGAAGAAACTAATCATATATTCGTTGTATTTTTCTTGATTTACAGTTCCTTGGTTTTCCCTAATGAGTTCATAAACCCAACAGGACATTGAAATTTAGACTCTATGACACTCCGTCCCTAAGACATAGAGCTCCCGTCCCTAAGACACAAAATTCCCGTCCCTAAGACACAGAGATCCTGTCCCTAAGACACAGAGCTCCCGTCCCTAAGACACAGAACTCCCATCCCTAAGACACAGAGCTCCCGTCCCTAAGACACAGAACTCCCGTCCCTAAGACACAGAATTCCAATCCCTAAGACACAGAACTCCCGTCCCTAAAACACAGAATTCCCATCCTTAAGACACAGAGCTTCCGTCCCTAAGATACAGAATTCCCATCCCTAAGACACAGAGATTCCGTCCCTAAGACACAGAGCTCGCGTCCCTAAGACACAGATCTCCAGTCCCTAAGACACAGTCCCCAAGAAGCAGAGACCCGTCCCAAAGACACAGATCTCCAGTCCCTAAGACACAGTCCCCAAGAAGCAGAGACCCGTCCCTAAGACACAGAGCTCCCGTCCCTAAGACACAGATCTCCAGTCCCTAAGACACAGAATTCCTTTCTCTAAGACACAGTCCCCAAGAAGCAGAGACCGTCCAAGGATGACTCCCACCCACAGCATGCGGAACTGGACCGTCGCCAGGTTCTACAAAAGGGACGATTCAATCGCCAAGGACGAGCCGGTTAACTTCCGAAGGTTCCCGGAAATAATTTCTTTCCAGGTACTGGACGGTATGTCAGGAGCTCGTGTTCAGTCTGCGCATTTCTTACAACCTCCCCGCGTTATGGATATAGAAGATTTCTTCTTTTTATAACTCAAAGTTAGGCATTATTCCTTTTGCAATACCCCCTTTCACCCTATCGCCAGGATTTTCAACTAAAAGTCGATATTTATAGGTTTTGACAAAACAATCCTATCCTTAGTTCACTTCGTCCTCCCCGCCTGACATAGTCGATGAGAATCAACAACAATGAAAGTCAGGGGGTCGGTGGAAGGATGGTCTAAACCGTTTGTTTTCAACCGCTACGACCCGGTATCGAATCCCGCATTGGGCACTTTTTTCTGATTAAAAAAAAAATCTTCAATGGCCCCCCGATTCTTTCAAAAGTCCACCCCCACAAGCGAGTGCAAGTAACCAAAGTAACTCTGGCACATTTGTAAGTGGAAAGTCGAACTGCTTTCACATGTATAGACATTTGATGCACTTACAGTAAAAGCAGTTGCCAACTTCTACCCTCCATGATTATTGTAGCCTATACCACGTGTATTTGGGATAAGCGAAAAAAAAAAAATTCGACAACGGTTAACTGTAGCCCTACGTCAACTTGGCGGAGAGACCGAGCAAATATTGGATGTCTTCTAGTCATATTTTTCATTTTCAATGATATTCATAGCTTTTATTTCGATATACAAACTTAATTACAAAACTTAAGGAAGTTGTACCTTTTAGCATGAATATCGGGATTCAGACAATAACTCTGAAAGATACACTCATGGATAAAACTTAAGGAAGTTGTACCTTTTAGCATGTATTTCGGGATTCAGACAATAACTCTTAAAGATACACTCATGGACAAAACTTAAGGAAGTTGTACCTTTTAGCATGGATATCGGGATTCAGACAATAACTCTGAAAGATACACTCATGGATAAAACTTAAGGAAGTTGTACCTTTTAGCATGTATATCGGGATTCAGACAATAACTCTGAAAGATACACTGATGGACAAAACTTAAGGAAGTTGTACATTTTAGCATGTATATCGGGATTCAGACAATAACTCTGAAAGATACACTCATGGATAAAACTTAAGGAAGTTGTACCTTTTAGCATGTATATCGGGATTCAGACAATAACTCTGAAAGATACACTCATGGACAAAACTTAAGAAAGTTGCACTTTTTAGCATGTATATCGGGATTGAGACAATGACTCTGAAAGATTCACTCATGGACAAAACTTAAGGAAGTTGCACTTTTTAGCATGTATATCGGGATTCAGACAATAACTCTGAAAGATACACTCATGGACAAAACTTAAGGAAGTTGCACTTTTTAGCATGTATATTTGCATTCATACAATAACTCTATAAGTTATTTGATACACAGTGACCTTTATTGAAGACATACGAGATAACCAATTGTGAACAAAATTGCCTCTGTTTCTCTCCTTAAAAAATTGATAACCAGCAACATTAAAGACTTCCACTTCCTTAAGTTTTGTCTCATGAGTATATTTATTATTTGTAACAAAATAATATTATCACGTAGGAAATTAGGAAATACAAACTTCAAGATAACACGATAACTTTCTATGGCAAGAACAACCTACAATTTATAAAAATACCTGAGAGATAATGAAGAAAGCTTACAGTATAGTAAAAAATAAATATCAAAAAATTAATAACCGATTCAGATAACTTTTAGCAAAATATTTGTCATTTTTTTAAATCAAATATTTCACTACAATATTTTCTTTCTCTCATTCTCACTCTCATTCATTCTCATCTCATTTTTTCCCTTTATACTGCTATATGCTAACTACTTAATTATTACATAAATAAAAAACAAACCTCACATGTTTAAACTAAATAACAAATTTTATAAATTTTGAAATTCTCATAAAGGTATTATATATATATACTAGACGGGTGACCCGGACTTCGCCCCGGTATTGACCCGTGTGCATATCAACCCGAGTGATATATATTTAGATAAGATTTTTTTATAATTGTTTGTTATTAACATTATCTATTTGTTTGCATCAGCATAATTTAATCTAATCTTTGATAGAGGGCGCTGTTCGTGAGCTGAGTAGAATAATTTGAATATATAGTTTTAATAATTGATTTATATATTTTTTAAATAGCCTATTGTCTTCCCCGTATTTTTTTTACCTATGTATGGAAATTTTGGTTTGAATTAGTGAACTACTGCGAATTTGTATACCGGACATACAAACAAACAAACATACAAACATTGATTTTTATATATATAGATATAGATAATTAGAATTTTTTATGAAATGAATTATTTTTATACAGTATATATAGAACTTGGATAATTCGAACTTCTTTAATTCGAAAACCTCTTTAATTCGAATATTTATCTTGGTCCCTAGAATTTCCTATAAATAGAATTTCCGTTTTTAATTCGAATTTTTGGATAATTCGAATTTTTTTATGGTCCCTTGGGGTTCGAATTATCCAAGTTCTACTGTATTTAAAAAATATGTTTCTTTTTTTATCTCCGTTTTCAAATTATTATGAGAAAAGGATGACCGCCAATAATGCAGAGAAAGGCAAAAACCCTCTGTAATACAAAATATTATTCCAATATACAAATGAACAAATCCGTCTCATTCACATACGCATATTTATATGTAAATAAACATCATTACATACACATTGTACCTTCTATAATATTCCTCCATTTTATAAATTCCCTAGAGAGACATCTCAAAAGATATTTTCAAATTAATTTTATTCAATCATTTTTCATCAATGTCAAAAAAAGAAATTACATTCCGATCAAAACAATGCTTAAATATTTCTTTATTTTAAAAGCTAACTTAGGCGCTCCAACTTGATTGAGCTAGGCTGTTGATCAGTGAGAATACAAATCCTCGTCTGCTAACAAAAAACGTAAACATGATGTATATACTCATTTTTTTAAATATTCAAAACAAGTTATTTATTATAAAGAATAATAATCCATTCACTTTTGATGCAACATTGTCTATTGTATCAGCAAACACAAGAAAAATAAAACTTTATCACAGACAATGTATACAAAGTCATTTTTCATTATATATTATCCTTAGAAGCATTTTTCTATTGTATATTTACAATGTGTGAAAGGGAGGTATATATATACCCTTTCTTTAAGTAGTTCTAATAGATATTTTCCCATTTATATTCTATGAATATTTATTGTTACCGTGAGAAATGGCTGCGATAGATTGTGGAAGCCATTTCTGGCGTTAGCAGGTAAGATTAACGACTTTTTCAACACGGTGATATATCACCATTACCAATCTTCTGCTTAATAAATACGCTATGCCAAGCAAAAAAATGGCGCTTTCCTCAATTCGATCTTTATTTATTGATGGCAAATGGTGGAAGTTGGGTCTTCCAGGCGATGAATTCTGATCAGATGGACTTTAGAATTATGGATGAATTCATGAATTTTTGATCACAGAAGCCATTCATTGATATGCATCGATGGTGCTATTAGGTACGCTTCATTTGTAAGAGATGAAAAAAACGAAGAAAATAAAATTATTTAGAACGAATCAGTGATAGAGGAATATTAATTGGACATCCTTAATGATTACTAAAACTAATTTTTGGAATATTAAAATTTATTACGATCTCCACATAACCGCTTATTAATATTAATAACTACCTTTATCCCTTTAATTTGTTTTTGATAAAATATTTGGGATTTTGGAAATAGCAACTATTATTATTTTGATTTTTTTTTACTGTATTGTATGCTAACATCAGTTCCATTGTCGACAGAAGTTCCTCTATTCTTCTCTTCTTTGATGTTCTCCTAACATCAGGTCTATTGTCGACAGTAGTTCCTCCATTCTTGTCTTCTTTGGTGTTCTTCTAACATCAGGTCCATTGTCGACAGTAGTTCCTCCATTCTTCACTTCTTTTGTGTTCTGCTAACATCAGTTCCAATGTCGACAGTAGTTCCTCCATTCTTCTCTTCTGTGGTGTTCTGCTAACATCAGGTCCATTGTCGACAGTAGTTCCTCCATTCTTTTCTTCTTTGGTGTTCTGCTAACATCAGGTCTATTGTCGACAGTAGTTCCTCCATTCTTCTCTTCTTTGGTGTTCTGCTAACATCAGGTCCATTGTCGACAGTAGTTCCTCCATTCTTCTCTTCTTTGGTGTTCTGATAACATCAGTTCCATTGTTGACAGTAGTTCCTCCATTCTTGTCTTCTTTGGTGTCCTGCTAACATCAGGTCCATTGTCGACAGTAGTTCCTCCATTCTTCTCTTCTTTGGTGTTCTGATAACATCAGTTCCATTGTTGACAGTAGTTCCTCCATTCTTCTCTTCTTTGGTGTTCTGCTAACATCAGGTCCATTGTCGACAGTAGTTCCTCCATTCTTCTCTTCTTTGGTGTCCTGCTAGCATCAGGTCCATTGTCGACAGTAGTTCCTCCATTCTTCTCTTCTTTGGTGTCCTGCTAACATCAGGTCCATTGTCGACAGTAGTTCCTCCATTATTCTCTTCTTTGGTGTCCTGCTAACATCAGGTCCATTGTCGACAGTAGTTCCTCCATTATTCTCTTCTTTGGTGTTCTGCTAACATCAGGTCTATTGTCGACAGTAGTTCCTCCATTCTTCTCTTCTTTGGTGTTCTGATAACATCAGGTCTATTGTCGACAGTAGTTCCTCCATTCTTCTCTTCTTTGGTGTTCTGCTAACATCAGGTTCATTGTCGACAGTAGTTCCTCCATTCTTCTCTTCTTTGGTGTTCTGATAACATCAGGTCCATTGTCGACAGTAGTTCCTCCATTCTTCTCTTCTTTGGTGTTCTGATAACATCAGGTCTATTGTCGACAGTAGTTCCTCCATTCTTCTCTTCTTTGGTGTTCTGCTAACATCAGGTTCATTGTCGACAGTAGTTCCTCCATTCTTCTCTTCTTTGGTGTTCTGATAACATCAGGCCTATTGTCGACAGTAGTTCCTCCATTATTCTCTTCTTTGGTGTCCTGCTAACATCAGGTCCATTGTCGACAGTAGTTCCTCCATTCTTCTCTTCTTTGGTGTTCTGCTAACATCAGGTTCATTGTCGACAGTAGTTCCTCCATTCTTCTCTTCTTTGGTGTTCTGATAACATCAGGTCCATTGTCGACAGTAGTTCCTCCATTCTTCTCTTCTTTGGTGTCCTGCTAACATCAGGTCCATTGTCGACAGTAGTTCCTCCATTCTTCTCTTCTTTGGTGTCCTGCTAACATCAGGTCCATTGTCGACAGTAGTTCCTCCATTATTATCTTCTTTGGTGTCCTGCTAACATCAGGTCCATTGTCGACAGTAGTTCCTCCATTCTTCTCTTCTTTGGTGTCCTGCTAACATCAGGTCCATTGTCGACAGTAGTTCCTCCATTATTATCTTCTTTGGTGTCCTGCTAACATCAGGTCCATTGTCGACAGTAGTTCCTCCATTCTTCTCTTCTTTGGTGTTCTGATAACATCAGTTCCATTGTCGACAGTAGTTCCTCCATTCTTCTCCTCTTCTTAGGTGTTCTGCTAACATCAGGTCCATTGTCGACGGTAGTTCCTCCATTCTTGTCTTCTTTGGTGTTCTGCTAACATAGGTCCATTGTCGACAGTAGTTCCTCCATTCTTCTCTTCTTTGGTGTTCTGCTAACATAAGGTCCATTGTTGACAGTAGTTCCTCCATTCTTGTCTTCTTTGGTGTTCTGCTAACATCAGGTCCGTTGTCGACAGTAGTTCCTCCATTATTCTTTTCTTTAGTGTTCTGATAACATCAGGTCCATTGTCGACAGTAGTTCCTTCGTTCTTCTCTTCTTTGGTGTTCTGCTAAAAATCAGAAGCACAGGTGCTTTTCAACTAAATATTGATTTAGCCTGTTCCCTGATATTTGGCCAACCTAATTTCTTGATAAATCAAGAAATGCCATCCACGAACGCGTTTCGCGCTGTTGGCCTTCGTCAGCGTGGAGTAGGCTGTACCACTACGACCAAAAATATTTTTGGTCCCGTAGACTTCTTGAGAAACCAAGAAAAGGGTGTTTAAGGCTAAATTTGCGTAAATCCTGGTCCGGATATGCCTTTTTTATTTTTAATATCAACACCTGACCTTTTATTATTAATTTTTTAGTATATCTAAAACTGTTTATGTGTGTACCAGAGAAGTTGTACCTCTCCTTTTAAAGTACATTGAAATATTGCCTTTTTGGGAAATTCGACCCATACCATAACCTATCTCATATGATGTTATGGAATCAGAGCCTACCTTGTACTGATGGGGGCCATAGACCGAAATAATGGTATACAGGTTGTTGGCTTTTGTCTGAATTTGTCAATGTTGGTGTTGTGCCTCATGTTTATGTAATTGTGCACACGGTCCTGTAAGATCTCCAATACTCAGCTCTTGCTGCCAGCAGTTGCAACCAGTAGCATCAACAAATGAACCGTAAACCTCCGTTTGAATCCAGCAATTGTTGGAATTATCAATATTGATTTTAGATGGAAATTTTTCCGGGAGGATATTGATCTAAAGAGACACAAGGGTCGCCTCTCCCGTCAAAATAGATGTCAAAGATGGCGTCTGGTTTTTACGTCTATTTTGACGGGAGAGGCGACCCTTGTCTCTTTAGATCAATATCCTCCCGGCAAAATTTCTATCTATATTTTAGGCATAGATTTGGCCCAGCCACTTTGCCAGCTAAACACCTCTTTGGCAGATTGTCAAGATTCCATTAGATCCCGTGTGGATCTCATGGAATAAAGTCCGCCTTAGGCTGACGAGGGCCATTAGCCTGAAACTATGGTCTCTAGGTGGACGTTTTTCAGTTTGCCAAAGCTGGTGTTGTGGCTTTGTCACCGACCCGAGGCCGCTAGTTGCAGCGACGGTCAAATAGATGGCGTTTGGTTTTGACGTCTACTTTGACGGGAGAGGCGACCCTTGTGTCTTTAAAATATTTATTGTATCCAGTAACAAGTATTGCATTTGTAGGTTTTGAAAAAAAACACCAGTGGCATTTTCACTGCTATCTGACAGCTCCCTGATTACGAATTTGCTCAAAGTTTAACACATAATTTGTAGGTTTAGAAAAAACAGTCATCACCGGTGACGATATGATTTGACAGCTCCTTACTGATGGTTAGTTGATACCATCGAGCTTTGGAGACAGACTTTGTATAGGCCTGGTTCAAATCAAATTCAGTAACAACAGTAGTAACTCCACTGTACACTGGCAGTTCTCTTACACAGAGATTATATTACTAGGTAACACCAGTAGCGACTCCGCTGTACACTGGCAGTTCTCTGACACAGAGATTCTATTACTCAGTAACACCAGTAGTAACTCCACTGTACACTGGCAGTTCTCTGACACAGAGATTCTATCACTCAGTAACACCAGTAGTAACTCCACTGTACACTGGCAGTTCTCTAACACAAAGATTCTATCACTCAGTAATACCAGTAGCGACTGCACTGTTTACTGGCAGTTCTCTGACACAGAGATTCTATTACTCAGTAACACCAGTCGTAACTCCACTGTACACTGGCAGTTCTCTGACACAGAGATTCTATCACTCAGTAACACCAGTAGTAACTCCACTGTACACTGGCAGTTCTCTGACACAGAGATTCTATTACTCAGTAACACCAGTCGTAACTCCACTGTACACTGGCAGTTCTCTGACACAGAGATTCTATCACTCAGTAACACCAGTAGTAACTCCACTGTACACTGGCAGTTCTCTGACACAGAGATTCTATCACTCAGTAACACCAGTCGTAACTCCACTGTACACTGGCAGTTCTCTGACACAGAGATTCTATCACTCAGTAACACCAGTAGCGACTGCACTGTACACTGGCAGTTCTCTGACACAGAGATTCTATTACTAGGTAACACCAGTAGTAACTCCACTGTACACTGGCAGTACTCTGACACAGAGATTCTATCACTCAGTAACACCAGAAGTAACTCCACTGTAAACTGGCAGTTCTCTGACACAGAGAGTCTATTATTCAGTAACACCAGTAGTAACTCCACTGTACACTGGCAGTTCTCTGACACAGAGATTCTATCACTCAGTAACACCAGTAGTAACTCCACTGTACACTGGCAGTTCTCTGACACAGAGATTCTATTACTAGGTAACACCAGTCGTAACTCCACTGTACACTGGCAGTTCTCTGACACAGAGATTCTATCACTCAGTAACACCAGTAGTAACTCCACTGTAAACTGGCAGTTCTCTGACACAGAGATTCTATTACTCAGTAACACCAGTAGTAACTCCACTGTACACTGGCAGTTCTCAAACACAGAGATTCTATCACTCAGTAACACCAGTAGTAACTCCACTGTACACTGGCAGTTCTCTGACACAGAGATTCTATCACTCAGTAACACCAGTAGTAACTCCACTGTAAACTGGCAGTTCTCTGACACAGAGATTCTATTACTCAGTAACACAGTAGTAACTCCACTGTACACTGGCAGTTCTCTGACACAGAGATTCTATCACTCAGTAACACCAGTAGTAACTCCACTGTACACTGGCAGTTCTCTGACACAGAGATTCTATCACTCAGTAACACCAGTAGTAACTCCACTGTACACTGGCAGTTCTCTTACACAGAGATTCTATTACTCAGTAACACCAGTAGTAACTCTACTGTACACTGGCAGTTCTCTGACACAGAAATCCTATCACTCAGTAACACCAGTAGTAACTCCACTGTACACTGGCAGTTCTCTGACACAGAGATTCTATCACTCAGTAACACCAGTAGCGACTGCACTGTACACTGGCAGTTCTCTTACACAGAGATTCAATCACTCAGTAACACCAGTAGTAACTCTACTGTACACTGGCAGTTCTCTGACACAGAGATTCTATTACTAGGTAACACCAGTCGTAACTCTACTGTACACTGGCAGTTCTCTTACACAGAGATTCAATCACTCAGTAACACCAGTAGTAACTCTACTGTACACTGGCAGTTCTCTGACACAGAGATTCTATTACTAGGTAACACCAGTCGTAACTCCACTGTACACTGGCAGTTCTCTGACACAGAGATTATATCACTCGGTAACACCAGTAGTAACTCTACTGTACACTGGCAGTTCTCTGACACAGAGATTCTATCACTCAGTAACACCAGTAGTAACTCCACTGTACACTGGCAGTTCTCTGACACAGAGATTCTATCACTCAGTAACACCAGTAGTAACTCCACTGTACACTGGCAGTTCTCTGACACAGAGATTCTATTACTAGGTAACACCAGTAGTAACTCCACTGTACACTGGCAGTTCTCTGACACAGAGATTCTATTACTAGGTAACACCAGTCGTAACTCCACTGTACACTGGCAGTTCTCTGACACAGAGATTCTATCACTCAGTAACACCAGTAGTAACTCCACTGTAAACTGGCAGTTCTCTGACACAGAGATTCTATTACTCAGTAACACCAGTAGTAACTCCACTGTACACTGGCAGTTCTCAAACACAGAGATTCTATCACTCAGTAACACCAGTAGTAACTCCACTGTACACTGGCAGTTCTCTGACACAGAGATTCTATCACTCAGTAACACCAGTAGTAACTCCACTGTAAACTGGCAGTTCTCTGACACAGAGATTCTATTACTCAGTAACACCAGTAGTAACTCCACTGTACACTGGCAGTTCTCTGACACAGAGATTCTATCACTCAGTAACACCAATAGTAACTCCACTGTACACTGGCAGTTCTCTGACACAGAGATTCTATCACTCAGTAACACCAGTAGTAACTCCACTGTACACTGGCAGTTCTCTTACACAGAGATTCTATTACTCAGTAACACCAGTAGTAACTCTACTGTACACTGGCAGTTCTCTGACACAGAAATCCTATCACTCAGTAACACCAGTAGTAACTCCACTGTACAATGGCAGTTCTCTGACACAGAGATTCTATCACTCAGTAACACCAGTAGCGACTGCACTGTACACTGGCAGTTCTCTTACACAGAGATTCAATCACTCAGTAACACCAGTAGTAACTCTACTGTACACTGGCAGTTCTCTGACACAGAGATTCTATCACTCAGTAACACCAGTAGCGACTGCACTGTACTGGCAATATTTCGACGTTGGAATCCAGTCAGTGACAGATGAGATTTTAACAACTTTGCTGTCCAACGATAGCTTAATCCAGTATCAGCAGGAGCAAGGGGCGTGTCCGGTAATTGCAGACATCAGGGCGTGGCCACGAGATGGATGTCATTGGGCGGGACATCCACACGGACACTTCCAAGGAAAAACTGGAGAAACCACTAAACAAGTTTGATATAAGGAAAAATTGCAATTTTATTAATGGAATGTTTCTCAATCCTTTTAACGCCTCAAAATCAAAATGTTAGGAAAAAAGCATTCAAAGCAGTGTTAGAACTAAGCCTGAAGATTACAGAAGTTACCGGAGACGCACAGCTAGAGGGATTGGAGATAGATATGTTCCCTATAACTTCCTCTTTCAAATATATTTGTCAAAATAAAATCCAACATTTTTCCTTTTTCTATTATTATTTAAACTACATTGATAGACAAAAAAAAAACTTAATTAAGTTATATCTTTTAGCATGTATATCGGGATTCAGATAATAACTCTGAAAGATACACTCATGGACAAAACTTAAGGAAGTTGTATCATTTAGCATGTATATCGGGATTCAGACAATAACTCTGAAATATACACTCATGGACAAAACTTAAGGAAGCTGTACCTTTTAGCATGTATATCGGGATTCAGACAATAACTCTGAAAGATACACTCATGGACAAAACTTAAGGAAGTTGTATCTTTTAGCATGTATATCGGGATTCAGACAATAACTCTGAAAGATACACTCATGGACAAAACTTAAGGAAGCTGTACCTTTTAGCATGTATATCGGGATTCAGACAATAACTCTGAAAGATACACTCATGGACAAAACTTAAGGAAGTTGTACCTTTTAGCATGTATATCGGGATTTGGACAATAACTCTGAAAGATATTACAGTGACCTGTATTGAAGACACACGAGATAACCAAGTGTGAACAAAATTACCTCTGTCTCCTTAAAAAAATATATATAAAAAAGATGACCGGCGACTTCAAAATATAAAACTTACTTAAGTTTTGTCCATGAGTGCACATTTACAACACTTTTATATATCACCATTTAAAAAAAATACCTTCACTAAAATCAAACCTTCAAATACAGACTATTGTAGTGTTCCATGAGAGACAGTCATATAATGGCTCGTCTGAGTCTCTCCTGTAGGTGGTCTCTTATCAGAAACTTTGTTTCGTTTGAAATACTCTTCATGACTTGATCATAAATGAAACAGTCCCTGTAAAAGAAACCAGTCTTAACTATGTTTTCAGGCTAAGGACTCTACACTACTACTACAAGGGAGACCCCACTGCATACAAACAATATAAATGTACAACACGATAGTTAAAGCGGTCATGTAACTCATGTACAAAACTTGAGGAAGTTGAAAATTTTTGTTTAATTCTAGCTTTCGGACTTAAAGAAATACCTTCTACAGGAACGCTTCATGATTTTGCGTGTCATCCTTGCGCAGGGGCCATGCTAATCTTCTCTGTATCCTTGCTAAAATGTATATGTACCGCCGAACAAGTGTGTACCTTCTAGAGGAGAAATACACTCATGGACAAAACTTAAGGAAGTGGAAAGTCTTCGATATCGCCGATCATCTATTTTTTAAGGAGACAGAGTCAATTTTGTTTACACTTGGTTATCTCATGTCTTCACTAAAGGTCACTGTGTATCAAATTTCTTTCAGAGTTATTGTCTGAATCCCGATATATAAGCTAAAAGGTACAA
>CP092883.1:62423163-62442803 GCA_030710605.1 Cordylochernes scorpioides
CTTCTTTAAGTTTTCTCCATGAGTGTATCTTTCAGAGTTATTGTCTGAATCCCGATATACATGCTGAAAGGTATACACAGTGTGGCAAATAATTTTTAAGAATGGGCAGAAACAAGCTAATTCAATTTCTACATTTTTTATTCAAAATAATCCCCTACGGATTCAATACATATGTTACAACGATTTAATAAGGAATTAAATGCCTCTTGCAGGCCACTTTGAGGAATCGCCTCCAAAGTGCTCGTCGCAGCTCTCTGGATGGTCGGGATATCATTAAAAAAAACAACCTTCAACTTCAATTTTATTTTTGGGAATAAATAAAAGTCACATGGTGCTAAATCAGGCGAGTGCGGAGGATGATTCAACACACAGACGTTATTTTTGGCCAAAAAGCGACGAACAATGAGTGAGGAGTGACTCGGTGCATTATCATGCAACAAACACCAACTGTCTTCATCGCGATATTCTGGACGAATGCGACGAATTCTGGCAATCAAACGTTTCAAAACGTTTAAATAATACTCTCCAGTAATGGTTTGTCCAGCGAGAATAAATTCTTTTTGGATAATACCTCTACTATCGAAAAAGGTAATCAGCATTGTTTTGATTTTTGATGGCACTTTTCGCGTTTTTTTGGCTTGTGGAGAGTTTTTTGACTTCCATTCGGCACTTTGGCGCTTTGTCTTTGGGTCATACTGAAAACACCATGTTTCATCACCCGTAACAATTGATTTCAGGAAGTTTGAATCATTTTCATAGGCAGAAATGATGTCCCTGCAATGTGCAATTCTCAATGATTTCTGCTCGCCCGTTAAAGTGTGTGGAACAAATTTAGCACAGACTTTAGTTTTACCCAAATCTTCATGTAGAATGGTTCAAATCGTTTATTTGTTGATGTTTAAAACCTCTGCCATCATTCTCAGGGATGCACTGCGATTGTTTGCAACAAATTCTCGCACTTTTCTATACTTTCTGGTGTCTTCGAAGAACTTGGTCGTCCAGTATGCTTATCATCTTCTAGCGTATTTCTTCCATCCGAAAAACGTGTGTGCCAAATGAAAACATTTGATTTACTCAAACATAACGTACCATAAACTTGCTTCATCAAAATATATGTTTCCGATGCATTTCTACCAAGTTTTGCATTAAATTTAATGACCGCTCTCTGTACCATCTCAGAATTCCGACGAACAAAAATTTTTACTTTTCAAAAATCGCCTGTATGGTTTTAAAGAGTTAACCAAAATTGCTGAAACAAAGCCACGTGCTAGATAAGGCTTCGAATATATATACGCATGCGCAATTTCGTAACTGGCTCTGCTATTGGCTTTTATCTAGCGCGAGTCTTAAAAATTATTTGCCACACTGTGTATATTTACAACTTCCTTAAGTTTTATTCATAAGTATATATTAAAAATTGATTTAGAATAATAAACAAATCTTTAAAATTTGTTTGAAAAATTTGATTCCTCGTTATGGCACACCCTTTATGTTTTCAATCATCATACTATAGTTCAATATTTCCTATATTGATGTCGGGTATCATGTCATTTCTCTCACCATCAAGTAAGACAACTTCCCATGATATGATAGATATATGACAAGAAATTTTAGAAATTTATTAATTTTCGATTTAGTATTTTTGACAATTAGGATAACACAGTACACCTATCCCCGAATTTACACGGTACTTGTTTTACACGTTTTCGCTTTTACACGGTTTTCCAAATAAGTTTTTTTTTATCGCACTATACTAAATGCGATATTCTACTCTATACTACCTATGTTGAAAAGAATATTGGGAGGCTCTGATTCATGAGGGGGCGAACACCTATTCAGATTTGACAGTTTAATATACACCTATCCCTCGATTTACACGTTTTTCTCAGGAACGTATCTACCGTGTAAATCGGGGGATAGGTGTATATCTATTTTCTTAGACAATTAAGAAAAGACCATTGTTATCCAATTACTATTGATATATTTAAACTATCTGCAGTTTTCCCGAATCCCTCAGAAATTGATTCCATCAGTTCTTCTTTCTTATTTCCACACTGGGTGAAGTAGAATGCGTCTGCCTTTGTCATTAAGATTGGGAGCACTACTCAGTGGAAGGCCGACTTAGCTCCAAAAGAAATGGTCGCCTCTGACATGAGAAACAGACGCAATGTGCAGCCGATCCTAACATGGAGTACAAACGCTGCTCATCCTGTATCCCTGGAGCCCTTACAGGGTACTATCAGCATGGCCAGCTGAACCCAGGTTTTTTAGTGAGCTTGTTACTGCTCCCCCTCCTCCTTTTTCATCCGGGCTTGGGACCGGCAAAGGCGGAATTAAATATTCAATCGGTGGTTTATTTCAACTCCATTTGCTGCCATATACTAAGCAAGTATATGGTTTACCAAACATCCAATAATCTACTACGATACCAGGAAGGTCTTCATGTTCTAAATGTGGAACGAGCCAGATGTCTGTCTGATGGAAGATACCAACACGGCTATGGTGAGCTGGACTTCTGGACTATGCTGGAGCGACTTACATCCGAGAATGTCAGCGGGATTCAAGATGGCGTCTTACAGAAACAATTCAGAGTAGCGTCACGTCGTTCTACTTTCGAATGGAGATGTTGTCTTGTTTTGTACCGAGAGTCTGAAAGATCTTCTAATTAGATGAGAAATTAGGATTTCTTGATGGAAATCAAACCAATTATGGAACCTGGCAAGTGGTGATCCGAAGACTGGTTTATGTCTGTACCGAACATTGGAACAAAGTCTGAGCAACTTCAAACCTGGCAAGTGGTGAAACTATGGTTATCTGTACTTAACATGAGAACAAAATCCAGGCCAAATAGAGCCTGTGAAGTGGCGAGCTTATAGTTGTATGTACTGAGAACATCGCGAACAAAATCCAGCCAACTAGCAAGTTGTGAACCTATGGTTGGCTGTATGTATGCACAGAACATGAAAGCAAAGTTTAGTTAAATTTTGAACATAGCAAATGACGAACCTACGGCCGCTTTATATTTGTAAAGGATCACCAAATGTTTATTTTATGGTTCTAAAGGTAAGTTTTATGGGGTCGTAAAATAATTTTATGATGAAGGATAGATTAGGTAACACTTAAGCAAGATGGAGTCTGAATGCTTTATCAAGTTGACAAATGTCGGACCAGCCCAATGTGGCGGGACATTGAACAAGGGACAAATCACAATTCCTAAGGTAACTTCTATGTCTTTATGACAGTCGTCAATTTGTCACAAACAAGAATCCATAAGATGGTATATTGTATGATTATCTTTGAATTCATCAAACAAAGAATATGAAGGTGTATGGCCATTTTACCATTTTGACTACCTTATCGACTATGAAAAGTATATATAATATTGTCCCAATATTTCGTAAACATATTATGAATCATATTTTGCAAGTGTTTACGAACTTTTGGGAAAACCTTGGTAATATTGGTAACCTTTGGTAAAATTACCACAGAATTCTTACAGAAGAATGATTTAATCTCTGATGTTCTATATCAAGAGTGGCAAATCAGCAGATGGGCCAAGTTTCAGAATTACAAGGTTGTCTTAAAAGTTCGTAAACATTTTCAAAATATAAATCATAATATGTTTACGAACTTTTGGGACAACCTTGTAATTCTGAAACTTGACCAACCTGCTGATTGGCCACCCTTGATATAGAAAACATCAGAAATTAAATTATTCTTCTATAAAAGAATTCTGTTATAATTTTAACAAGGTTACCAATATTACCAAGGTTGTCCCAAAAGTTTGTAAACACTTGCAAAATATAAATCATAATATGTTTACGAACTTTTGGGACAATGTATAATAATAATGTTTTTTTTTTTTTCAAAAAGGTGACAAGTTTTTCTCTAAAAAGTGTAATGAATGGTCAGTATATTTACACATTATTATTTACAACTTCAATAAATAATAACAGTAAAAGTAAACAAAGATATTTACATTTGCTATCTTGACTCCTGGTCAGTGCTGTGGACAGTTATGGTCCCCTGATGTCCTGCAGCTCTCCACCAGTATTTCTATGACTGGTGGCTCCTCGATAAAATGGTCCCCTGGCCTTGATCCATTCTTGTCTGTCAGGTGTCATCTGCTCTAGGTCATTCTGCTGGATCTCTTATTATATAAGGGGGTCGGTAGAAGGATGTTCTAAACCGTTGGTTTTTGACCGCTACGACCCGGGTTCGATTCCCGTATTGGTCACTTTTTTTCTGATTTGAAAAAATATATATGTGATGATGTTTTGCTGTCGACTTATCTGTGATGAGATCCTGTCGACTCATGTAATGAGATGATGAGAATTCCAGTAGCTTTTGTAGAGATCCTGTCGACTACTGAAATAATGTTGAAGTCCTGGTAGCTCTTGTTGTACTGTGTTGACCAAGAGGAACAGTCAGGATGTAGAGTTTTCCAGTACCTCTCTGCACCTTGGAAGACCTTTAAAAGTTCTCACAAAATACAGGCAGTCGTGGTCGAGGCAGAGTGGAAAAACTTGGGGATATCCACACAAAAAACGAAGACACAAATGCACTAAGAAAGTTCCGTTAACAGATAAAAGTTGAGCCAGGAGCGAAAGATGGAGACATAGAAGTTTCTTACTCGTCTACATGATAGTTGAGATCGACATAAGGTACGACCGACGTGAGCTGACGCTAAGGGTGAACTAAACTCAACTGACTGAACTGTCAAGTCCCTGTAAGGTGATGATTTATAGGTTAAAGACGGGGTGACCTTATGTGACAGGGGCGTTTGAGAAAGGGCGCCTTTACCTGTCCAGGTGTGAGAGGGGTCTCTGCATTCCACCACATGTGACAGTGTGGGTGGCCTGTCGTGGGAACTGTGAATCTACCTGATTTATGACTCCCATCTTTAGACTCTGTTGTTTTGGCAATTCTATGCTCGATCTCTGCTTTAGCTCAACTATTAAATCTATTACAGATTTTATTTATTTATCCACTTTGTACAAATTACATTACATAGGTGATGCAATGACACAGATTAATCATGCGCATAATTATTTATAGATGTGTCTCTATATACAACATGACAATCTTGTTATAAGTTATCTACACAATATGAGGTTGTTGTTTTAAATTACCATAGATGGGCCCCGGGAGTGAAAGGGTTTATCCGGGTTTAGGCGGGTAAAGCCTCTCTAACACAGGTAAGTAATTAAAATTTCTTTTAATTAATTTAAACTGTGAGGGTTAAAAAGGGCTATAACAAGATTATATTTGTTGGATATATAAAAGTGAAATAAAAATGACATTTTGTTTGATTAACAAAAAAGATGATTAAAATAAAATGATGACATAAGAATTCACATTCAAAGAGAATATTGGTGGGCGTTGGACAGGGTTAGTAGTTAAAGAATAAGCAATTGTGAGATTTACACATGCAATCAAATACTTAGGTCCAGGTGCAAAGCGAGGATATGGACTTGAGCGTCTTCCTAGGCAATGTTTCACCTGTGATCCTGTATAGGGTAACAGTGCTTTGTCACAATTGTAGTGTTATTGGGTTGAAAAGTTGTTGAAGAATATGTAATTGTTAGAAGTGCCCATGTAAACCAAATACTCAGATCCAGGTGCAAAGCGAGGATATAGACTTGAGCTGTCTTCCTTGGCAATGTTTCACTTGCGATCCTATATAAGGGTTACAGTGTTTTGTCACAATTTTAGGATTATTGGGTTAAAAGTTGTTGAAGAAAAGTTGCTTATTAATATGATTGAGAAAGGAGTGAAATAGAGCCATGCGATAAGTAGAATTGTAGCGACAGGAGGTGATCTGACTTGACTCGAAATCAAAGGTTGAATGTGGTCCGCTAGAGCTGAAAAAAAAAGTTGAAAGTTGAAAAAAGTGAACGCTTTGTGTATGCGTTGGTGATTTGCTCTGCGGATGAAATGAAATAAACTCTTGAAGCTTGTTCAGACCAGAAGTTTGGATTTGTAAGTCTGGGGAACTGTGTTCAAGGCGTTTGTTGAATTACGAAATCAAAAAATAAATTGTCAAGCAGTGCTGTCGTTTTTCTACATTGATGTGACGCAATGACTGAAAAGATAGTGATGAAAAATATAGGGGATTGGTTAAAGAATATGATTGTTGAAAACGATTGTTGTAGATGCCCGATAGTGGATGATAAACTTTGTCAGATAATAAAGGTATTTAAACAAATAAAATATAGTGAATAGAAATATAGAAATATGATTGCGGGTACAAAAAGTGTAAGTGGACAAAATTAAACCTGTAATATATAAAATATATAATAAATAATAAAATAAAAATAATTTTTGAAACAATTAGATGTTTTACAATACTAAAATAATATCATGAAAAATAAAAGTAAATTTGATTAAAGGTTGTTTTTTTTTTTAATGTTGGATTAAAAAATTTGTTTATATAATTGAAAGGTAAGAATAAGAATAATTATTCAAGATTTTATACAAAATTTATAATATAATTGAAGGTTATTAATGATTGGATAAATTTTAAGTAGTGTAAAATTGAACAAAAATTGTCTCTTTTAACGAAAAGTTACAGTTGTGGTGTGTGACTAGATTATATCCCTTTGGTAACATCGGTGTTTCTATGACTCTGAAACTGGGAATATGTGAAATGATCTTTTCGTTTGTCCTCAATGCTGGTATGTAGAGAATGATTTCTCTTTCGCGTTAAAAAGTCTATATAAGACTTAACCAAATTGTTTTAATTGGTGTTATCAATTAACATGTAAAATGTTTAAAGTATGTTGTGTTGTGATATCTCGTTGGTGAGATTTGTGAGATTCTCGAGGAAATCTAAATGGTTGGTTTGAAACATTTGTTTAAAATGGCGATCATGAAGCTAGCGGTCAAGATGACTGCTTGAGGGGGGAGAGAAGATATTCTCAAAAGATAACAGTGACCAGGGGAGTGGCGTCAAAAAGGGCGTCCACTTCCTTTTTTTCACGGAAATTCTATTTTTGGGGTGATCACACGTGCGGGATGGTTCTCCAGGCCTGAGATTCACTTGAAACTGACTTTCTCCTTTTGTTGAGTTGGCAATTTACTGTTATAATTGAAAGATATGATCTTCTCGGTGTTCGTAAGTGTTAAGACTTAGTAAAAAATGTTATACGATGATTTCAGGCTAGAAGGGAGTGAAAGATATGACTTTCGACGTGTACACGCTTTGGGATGAATTGTGGTGTCACAGGCGTGGTGAAGGCGTCTTTGGCCTGAAAAGTGAAAAAGTTTTGTGGTGTGGCACTGTGACACGAAGTGAGAAATGTGAATAAAAAGGTGTCACGTGAAGTCTTAGTTTGGTACAAATCTAACCTGTTTCACCATGAATAACAAATTTAATAAAGTCATGGGTGGTTGTTGTATGAAACACATCGAGAGAATATTTGACTGTTAGTGGATGTGGCACGCTTAATGTGAAATTATTTTATTGTGGCGACGATATAGAGCTAAGTGGAGGCTTGTGTGGCTCAAGATTTGGATTTGTGTGTTAAGTCGCGCACTAAAAATTAATGCCAATTTGAGATAGTGATGCGAGGGTGTTGTAAGGTTTGTTGAAAGAAATTTGTGGATTATTAAATATGCAGGTAAAAGGAAAGATGAGGGAGTGTATTTATCCTCGAATATTAACGATTGTAATCGTTTTGGAAGGCTGTGACTTAAATTAGCTACTGGCGGTGAAGTGGAGTGAATCTTTATTCCTAACTTGTTTTGGGAAAGATAGTTGTTTTCCCTAGTGGTGTTTTTGAAGATATTGTATCTTCCGATTTTTGCAATTAAAAAAAAATGCGTTTCACCTATGTTAATTTATATTTAAAATTTGAATATACTTTTTAAATCGTTGATTATGGTAGTTAAAATGATTCTTATAAAAGGGCAATGTCGCGAGAGTTACAAATAATTTGAATTGGGCGCTTACTTAAAATGGTGAACATTACCAAATTTTAAGAATTGATAAAGATATTGGTCTTTTGATATAAAGATAACTAATAAGTAAAACAAAAATAAGTTGAGAATTATGATGAATGAGATTTTTAAAAAAATAATAATAATGAATTTTTTTTTTTTTTTTTCAAGTCGTAGCTTTGGATAATGCCATTTTAGGCAAATTTAGGAAAGGCATGTAAGATTAGTAAATTAGTAAAAATGCGTGATGGGCGAATTTTTTTTTTTTTTTTTTTTTTATGAGTAAAATTGAGAGTAATAACTTGAAATTTATAATCTGATTAAAAATTAAAGTAAATTTGATCAAGAGATTGTGAAGGTTTTAAAAATTGACTAAAAAATGGTATAAAAAAAAGGTAAAAATTGATTTTAAAATGCTTAAAGTGAAAATATAAATACAAAATTTATAGGGAATCAAGTTTTGAACTTGAGGATAAAGTTAAGGTAGGTTTTTTTAAAAACTTACAGTTGTGTGAAAGTTCAGTCAGGAAACTTGGTCTTGGCTTGTATTCCTGCTGACGTTGAAGACGCTCCATGTAGAGCTTGTAGACGCTTGTAGCATCTGTGAAGTTGATTGTGGCTTGTTGCCTTGAGCATTGTCTCGACGATGTCAAGTCGAAGGTGTGGAACTTGTCACAGGGTTTGGGCCACATCGCTGCTCGGTTTCCATGACTTGCGGGAATATCGGGGCTGTCGTTGGCGCGGTCAGCTTGCTCCCGACGTTGGCGATCGGTTAGCGGGTATGCGGAAGTCCGTTGGGGCGGCGTTTCTTCCGTAAATATCTTGTGGAGAGATTGCTTGGACGTTTCGTTGGAATGGTCGGGCTTGTTCCTCCATCTTCGCTCTTTCTCGCTTCCTATCTGAACAGTCTTCTTACCTCTTCGTTGTGTCATCCTTCGTTTTGGTCATCCTGTCGGCTTAAATGTGATGATGTTTTGCTGTCGACTTATCTGTGATGAGATCCTGTCGACTCATGTAATGAGATGATGAGAATTCCAGTAGCTTTTGTAGAGATCCTGTCGACTACTGAAATAATGTTGAAGTCCTGGTAGCTCTTGTTGTACTGTGTTGACCAAGAGGAACAGTCAGGATGTAGAGTTTTCCAGTACCTCTCTGCACCTTGGAAGACCTTTAAAAGTTCTCACAAAATACAGGCAGTCGTGGTCGAGGCAGAGTGGAAAAACTTGGGGATATCCACACAAAAAACGAAGACACAAATGCACTAAGAAAGTTCCGTTAACAGATAAAGTTGAGCCAGGAGCGAAAGATGGAGACATAGAAGTTTCTTACTCGTCTACATGATAGTTGAGATCGACATAAGGTACGACCGACGTGAGCTGACGCTAAGGGTGAACTAAACTCAACTGACTGAACTGTCAAGTCCCTGTAAGGTGATGATTTATAGGTTAAAGACGGGGTGACCTTATGTGACAGGGGCGTTTGAGAAAGGGCGCCTTTACCTGTCCAGGTGTGAGAGGGGTCTCTGCATTCCACCACATGTGACAGTGTGGGTGGCCTGTCGTGGGAACTGTGAATCTACCTGATTTATGACTCCCATCTTTAGACTCTGTTGTTTTTGGCAATTCTATGCTCGATCTCTGCTTTAGCTCAACTATTAAATCTATTACAGATTTTATTTATTTATCCACTTTGTACAAATTACATTACATAGGTGATGCAATGACACAGATTAATCATGCGCATAATTATTTATAGATGTGTCTCTATATACAACATGACAATCTTGTTATAAGTTATCTACACAATATGAGGTTGTTGTTTTAAATTACCATATATATATATATTCTAATGGCCCCTGATTCTTGCAAAAGTCCAACCCCACCAGCGAGTGCAAATATCCAAACGGGGCTCTGGCACATTTGTAAGTGCAAAGTCGAACTGCTTTTCACATGTGTAGACATGTGGTGTACTTACAGTAAAAGCAGTCGCCTACTTCTACCCACCATGATTATCATGGCCTGTACAACGTGTACTAGGGATAAGCAAAAAAAAAATATTATATATATTATATATATCATACTTATTTTATATATTATTGTAGAACGACATTTCAAAATTATCCCGCATGTGTTTCTTTTGAATGAAAAATCTAAATTTATTTTAAGGAGAAATAATCGTTATTTCTCCTTAAAATAAATTTCGATTTTTCGTTCAAGAGAAACACATGCGGGATAATTTTCAAATGTCGTTCTACAATCATAAGCCGCATTATATTGAATTATATATATTATATTTATTCCGATAGATGGCGCAAGCCATCAGCAACTTTCAGTTACACGATAAGGAGATGTCTTTTTCTTAATAATGGTATAGTTTTAAAGCCTTCTTTGACTTCCTGTACATACATTCCTTGGGTCGCTGGAATTATCTAATCTTCCGAGAAAAGGGGGAAGATATGGGGGGGGGGGGGGTTGAACTTTGAGGAAATGGGAGATGAATGAAAACCTGCTAATTCTCCCAGTTCTCTTTTTTATTATCTCTAGTACACATGGTACAGGCCATGATAATCATGGTGGGTAGTTAGCGACTGTTTTTACTGTAAGTACCCACATTTCTACATATGGTACAGGGCATGATAATCATGGTGGATAGTTAGAGACTGCTTTTAATGTAAGTACTACATGTCTACACATGTGAAAAGCAGCTTTCAATTCTGAAAACAATCAAATATATGGAATGAACTGAAGCAATTTTTTTTTCTTTTTTTGATTTTTTTTTTTTTTTTATTATTCTTATTTTTTTTATTCTTTCTTATAATCTGTATATATTTACCAAATGTATATAATCTTTCTCCATTTTTTATTTCCCACTTTCATAGGTTTCTCCGTTTTGTAACCCCAAGGAGAATCCTCTGTAAGACCTGTGTGTCTTAATAAAGGCTTTTGTGTGTGTGTGTGTGTGTGTGTGTGTGTGTGTGTGTGTGTGTGTGTGTGTGTGTGTGGAATGAACTGAAGCTACTGGCAAAAAAAAAAGACTATAAAAAGAGATGAATTCCAAAGAATTTCTCTCTTTCCACCATTTGGCCATAAATACCTCTTTCTTAATTTCTCAGGAAGCCTCTGGGAACAATTTTTTGGTCTTAGAGGTACAGTCTGCCCCACGCTGACGAGAGCCAACAGCTCGAAACGCATATGTAGTTGATTTTTCTTGATTTATTAAGAAATTAAATTATCCAAATATCTTTATAATAAGCTAAATTAACGTTTAGTTGATTTTTGTTCCACTAGATGGCACTCTGCCATTTCAAAATGATCATGTGAACGGTCAGGAAATGCCATTTTTTATATCAACACCTGACCTTTTTTTTTTTTTTTTTTTTTTGCACACACATATTTAATTAAAAAGGCATATATTGGATCAAAATATCATTTATTTTACCAAAATATTAGTTGGCTGAACGCCAACCTTTATCAAGGTATTATAACATTTTTTAAAGTGTGATGTTTATATTGTTAATCTTGTTTTAAAGCTATAATAATTGTTATCTTTCTTATCGGTATTTTATTTTTAAAATGTTATTTAGACATAAATAAATATAATTAAAAGATGAATTAACAAATTTCTATAAAGAAGTATCCAAGAAAATAGAAAGACACTTAAAATAATAAACCAAACGATGTCCAAGGATGAGTTGATTGCTTTATTTTATATCATCTCAAGCTCAACGGATTCTATGGCTATTTTTCCCCGAGGATATCACGGGATTTTGGAACAGCGCCCCTTTAAATTGCTACTTCTGCAATGTTGTCATCCAAGACAATTCGGTCCATTATCTATTCCATTGTCCATTCCTACAGGAAAAGAGACTGGAAATTCACGAAATTTCGGGGCTAACTCACTATAATGAACAACATGTATATACATTTTTTACTACTCTCCTGCTGGATAAAACATTTGTTTATAAATATTTTAAAATTTTCAAGGCGATTGATAAAATGAGGGAAGAAGTGCTCAACTCCACAGACAACGGCTGATTGCTCCCCCTCCCCTCTAAATTGCTTTTCCTCCTCACTCATGTACATATATAACCTTTTAGGGGAATCACCTTGTAAGACAATAGTGCTTTATAAAGGTTTTGTTGTTATTATTGTTATATCATCTCAAACTTTCAAGTATCACAAACCCTTCTCCGCCACTTTCCGGCGGTCCCAAGCCCGTATGTAAAAGGAGGAGGGGGAGCAGTAACAAGCTCGTTAAAAAAGCTGTTTCAGCTGGCCATGCTGATAGTACCAGGTAAGGGTCCCACCTAGGGTTACAGGCAAATCATCTCTGGCACCAGACAAAGACTTCATAATTCTAATGGTGTAAGAGTTGGCAGCGTCTGTTCTTCACGTTAGAAGCGGCTGCAGTAACGTCTGTGCTCATATTAGAAGTGGTCACTCCTTTGGAGCTAAGTCGGACTGCTACAGGAGATGTGCTGCCAATCTAATGTAGATTAACAGCAGACGCATACTACCCAAAATGATTATCATGGCCTGTACCATGTGTATACATGTTGTATACTTATATTAAAAGCAGTCTCTAACTACCCACCATGATTATCATGGCCTATACCATGTGTATACATGTTGTATACTTACATTAAAAGCAGTCTCTAACTACCCACCATGATTATCATGGCCTATACCATGTGTATACATGTTGTATACTTACAGAAAAAGCAGTCTCTAACTACCCACCATGATTATCATGGCCTATACCATGTGTATACATGTTGTATACTTACATTAAAAGCAGTCTCTAACTACCCACCATGATTATCATGGCCTGTACCATGTGTATACATGTTGTATACTTATATTAAAAGCAGTCGCTAACTACCCACCATGATTATCATGGCCTGTACCATATGTATACATGTTGTATACTTATATTAAAAGCAGTCGCTAACTACCCACCATGA
Organism: Cordylochernes scorpioides; assembly: GCA_030710605.1. Lineage (NCBI taxonomy): Eukaryota > Metazoa > Arthropoda > Arachnida > Pseudoscorpiones > Chernetidae > Cordylochernes > Cordylochernes scorpioides. Next base: position 62,436,068 of record CP092883.1, read on the forward strand.
TTATCATGGCCTGTACCATATGTATACATGTTGTATACTTATATTAAAAGCAGTCGCTAACTACTCACCATGATTATCATGGCCTGTACCATGTGTATACATGTTGTATACTTATATTAAAAGCAGTCGCTAACTACCCACCATGATTATCATGGCCTGTACCATATGTATACATGTTGTATACTTATATTAAAAGCAGTCGCTAACTACCCACCATGATTATCATGGCCTGTACCATATGTATACATGTTGTATACTTATATTAAAAGCAGTCGCTAACTACCCACCATGATTATCATGGCCTGTACCATGTGTAGACCTCTCAAGTTTTTCTGGGACAAGAGGAAAAAGACAAAAAAAAATTCTACCGGAGTATATGATAAAATGAAGCTTAATATTTTACTTCTATTTATATTTTGTAAAACGACGTTTGACAAGTTTTACAGCAAATGTTTCTTTTGAACGAAAAATCGTAATTTATTTTAAGGAGAAATAACGATTATTTCTAACTTTAGGGATTTTTTTTTTTTTTGCTTATCCCTAGTACACGTGGTACAGGCCATAATAATCATGGTGAGTAGAAGTAGGCGACTGCTTTTTTTACTGTAAGCGCACCACATGTCTACACATGCGAAAAGCAGTTCGACTTTGCCCTTACAAATGTGTCAGAGCCCCGTTTGGTTACTTGCACTCTCTGGTGGGGTTGGACTTTTGCAAGAATCGGGGGCCATTAAAGCTTTTTTTTTTTTTTCAACAGAAAAAAGTGTCCAATGCGGGAATCGAACCCGGGTCGTAGTGGTCGAAAACCAAACGGTTTAACCAGCCTTCCACCGACCCCCTACTTTAGGGATGAAGTATGAAAGGATGAATTGTGAATAGTAATGATAAACGGAAAATAAAAGCGTCCAGGCAGGGGAATCTTATCTTGTATTATTTATATGTTTTTAAATTGTGTATAGTAACTTGGGGGTCGGTGGAAGGATGGTCTAAACCGTTGGTTTTCGACCGCTAAGACCCGGGTTCGATTCCCGCATTGGACACTTCTTTCTGATTTTAAAAAAAAATTGCTCCAATGGCCCCCAATTCTTGCAAAAGTCTAACCCCACCAGCGAGTGCAAGTAACCAACGGGGCTCTGGAACATTTTTAAGTGCAAAGTCGAACTGCTTTTCACTTGTGTAGACATGTGGTGTACTTACAGTAAAAGCAGTCGCCTACTTCTACCCACCATGATTATCATGTCCTGTACCACGTGTACTAGCATTTAATATAAGGCAATAACACTCCATATAAATGTAGGAAATGAAATAATCTAGGCACGAATGTTTCTTTTTCCACCCTCAAAACAAACTTCTAATGTCCTTACTGCGTTGAAAAAATATTGGGAGGGCTTGACTCATCAGTGGTGAACCCTCCCAGTGGTTTCGCCAATTTAATCTACCAGACTGATTATAGGTAATTCTACTATCCTAAAAACTTATGTCCATAGTTTACTTAAATACCATTTCTAAGATTCCATCCTTCAGTGTAGCATATATAAGCAGAATGATCCAATACAGTATTATATATAAAATAGTATACTTAATTCTATTGATGTTATGTGGCGTTGAGTTTGTTGTTGACACATTAAAATGTTATAACATTTTGATAAAGGTTGGCGTTCAGCCAACTGAAATATTGGTAAAATAAATGATTCTTTGATCTAATATATGCCTTTTTATTTAAAGTATTAGAACTCTTAAAAAACAGTCAGGAAGATTAATTTGGTGAAACTGCTTGGAGGGTTTATCACTGATGAGCCAAGTTCTTCCAATATTTTTCATCGCAGTAAGGAGAGTGGAAGTTTGTTTTGTATGTAAAAGAGATATTTATGTTTTAATTAATATTCAGACACACATCAGAGGTGGCAGGGGCGAAATCTGAGTTTTACATTTTATCTTGTTCCTTAGTTACTGGTTCTTAGTTAACATTCAGATAAGACACATATACTCGTAAGTAACTCACCAAATGTCTATTTGGAATAAAGAAGGACAGATTTCGAAGATAGACAGATATTTATTGAGTGAAGATCTCACTTGGGGACAGGGTTGCGTCTCAGGGCCTCATCGATCCACATATGCTGATCTGGATTCAGGGGATACAAGGGAGGGCGAGGGTCCCCTACGTTGAAGGGGCCAACATGGTTCATCAGAGCCTTGAGGCCCGAGATAGGCTGGTGTCCTGCAGCCACGGCGATGTGAACGACATCAGAGATCTGTTGCTGGGTGTTGCGAGCCTCCTCGGTCTGTCCACGACGCACCTGTTCCATCAGCCTCACGCTGAGATGAGGGATGAAGTTGTAGGATGCCCCCACAGCTGCCGTTACACCCAGAGACATGGCAGGTAGAAGCGTCTCATCATGACCTGTCATTATCTTCATCCCAGGGATACGAAGACACTTCGCCAGTTCCCTGACATCCGCAGAAGTGAACTTCGCACCACACACTTGAGGTAGACGCTCAGAGCATCGTGTAAGGAAGGCGCTAGGTGGTGGCAAGTTGCCTCCAGTTTGTTCAGGGAAATGGTAGAGAAGTAGAGGCAGCGATGGACAGGCCTTTCCTATCTCAGCGAAGTAATCCACCATGGATTCCACCTCAGGAGTCTTGTAGTAGAGCGGAGGTAGAGATGCTACAGCATGAGCACCAATCTGCTCGGCGTGATGAGCAAGCTCCCGGACATCAGCTAAAGCGCTCGCACCAACCTGAATAATCACCAGCTCCAGTCCAACACGACGTGCAGACTCCACCCAAGCTGCTGCAGTAGTCTTACGTTCTGCGACACTCAGCGACACGCTTTCTCCAGTCGTTCCATTGACGAACACGCCGTTCACCCCAGCGTTCTTCAAGTAGGCAGCATAGCGGTCGATGGAGCTGATATCTACCGTAGAGTAGCCAGGGGAGGCGTAGATGGTGAAGGGGGCGGCAAGCAACCCCTGGTAGTTGAGCAGCGTCTCCTTACGTGCCTGCATGGCGACTGGGAGCTCTAGCGGCGTGAGATGTCAGTTATAGGCCCCTTGACCTTGAAGGCGATACCAGCTGTGCTATCTTATCAGCGGGTCGCTTAACGCGGGCGGCCACCCGGCTCCTACTACACACCGCACGTACTCCAGATTTTATAACAAGTTTATTAACATCCCTCATTAATTAATCATACATCTAATGTTAAAAGAATATACACACACAAAGCTTTATTAAGACCACCGGTCTTATACAGATTCACCACAGGAAGCAATAATAGATGGAGCTCCTATACTCCAGGCAGCGCAGCACCCAACAACAGCCTCCTGGAGTTAAAAGAATATATAGTAAGAGGGAAACACTATAAACACAAGACTATATGCAAATATGAATAAACATTTTTTTTTAACAAATAAAATAAAAGTTACACAAATTTGTCCTTAAAATACCTATTTCTTGATTTCTCAAGAAATCTCTGGGATCAAAATTTAGTAGCCCGAAACGCGTTCGTGGTTGACTTTTCTTGATTTGTCAAGAAAATGGGTTGGTCAAATATCAGGGAGCGTCAACCTTTAGTTTATTTCTGTTTCACTAGATGGCGCTCTGTCATCTTAAAAAGCTCATGTGAGTGCGGTCATGATATGCCTAATTTGTTTTTAATATGCAAATATGTATAGTTCAGGAGGCTATGAAGAATCATTCTCCTGATAATCTTAAGGTCTCCCTTCATCTCAAGGATCAAGAAGAACTGGTAGATGGATGTCTTGGTTGACGCAAGAAGGGAGTTGACGTCATCATTCATCAATTGTCCAGTAGCCTTATACCCAGTAGATCTATAGGTCGGGTTATTCATGTTCTGAAAATGGGATCTGTAAACTTAGCCTCAAGACCATACAAGACTGTAAAACGACATTTAAAAATGATCCCACATGTGTTTCTTTTGAACGAAAAATCGAAATTTATTTTAAGGAGAAATAACGATCATTTCTAACCTTATGGATTAAGTATGAAAGGATGAATTGTGAAGAGTAATGATAAACGGAAAAATAAAAATGTCCAGGGATGGGAATCGAACCCACAGTTACCAAGCAGATGCTATGTCCATTAGGTTACCCTGGACATATTTTTCCGTTCATAAATACTACATAAAGTAACTAAAAACAAGACTGACAAAACAAATATCCCATCAAATCAATAGGAAACTATGTAAAGAGAAAGTCATCGTTTTATTTCAAGGAAGGGATATCACTATGCAACATGCTTTTTGTCCTTGGCACGTGAGTGCAATAAATCCTACTATCTCTTGTCTAATGGTCGTTTTGTACCTTTCCCTGTTTGCTTTTATATTCAAGAGAAAAATGTTGTATATATTGATTTTTTTTACACATCCCTATATTTAATTAAAAAGGCATATATTGGATCAAAATATCATTTATTTTACCAATATTTCAGTTGGCTGAACGCCAACCTTTATCAAGGTATTATAACTTTTTAATGTGTGTCAACAACAAACTCAGCGCCACATAATATATTCTATTGACGTTATGTGGCGCTGAGTTTGTTGTTGACACACATTAAAATGTTATAACACCTTGATAAAGGTTGGAGTTCAGCCAATTGAAATATTGGTAAAATAAATGATATTTTGATCCAATATATGTCTTTTTAATTAAAGATTTATTTATGGATTGCTCTATTTTCAAAACATATCCCTTTATAATAAAATATTCTTCCATGCTTTTAAATTTTAAATAAATCAATAAAGAATCTAGAGCTCGGTTTCTTTTCGTAATTCTTTTATTTCTTGAGCTTTCGGGCTAATATGTCCTTCAACATGGAGACACCAGAAGTATACCAATTCTCTCAAAGACTAGATTCTTCATTGATTTAGTTATTCTATATTTGATATAGTTTTATTATTTTATCTGATGATCCTAATAATGCTTTGTACAGATTATTTTATTCTTGTCTTGGATAAATTTTCCACAGAAATAGCTAAATGAGTATACTAGATATTTGCATACTCTTGGCTACATTATATTTACATACACAAAGTATAAATGTATTAAAGTATGTAAGCCGCTTTATATTGTATTATAAAATTACTTTATACAATATTTAAGAACGGAAAAATATGTCCAGGGTAGCCTAGTGGACATGGTATCTGCCCGGTAAGCGGAACACTGTGGGTTCGATTCCCATCCCAGGACACTTTACTATTCCGTTTATCATTACTCTTCACAATTCATCCTTTCATACTTTATTTATTTATTAATTTATTATCATTTACAAAGCACGCGATATCCGTCTTGGATATTTGCATGCATACACAAGTTTGGGAGCTTATTTACAGTAATTATTAATATGATTTTAGTTATTTTAATAGAAATTATTAACATATTAGTCAGTTAGTTAACGATTTAATTACCCTATAATGATTATTAGTGAACATCACAGATAAGAACAGAAATTTAGAGCTATTTACAGCATATATCTATATATCAGTTATTACAGCCCAGGCTATCTATTACTAAAAAACATTCTACAAAATCTATTAAAATTTATATACATATATCTATTATTAACTATTTGATTTAGACAGTTTATATTTATTTGATTTTTGACTCTCAAGTCCTCTACAAGTCGACAGTCCGTTAGAATATGTACAGGATTTTCTTCTTCTGCACCACATGAGCATTTAGGCGAATCCGTCTTTCTGACTTTGTACAAATACGATCTAAAGTTACCGTGTCCAGTAAAAAATTGGACATTGTAAAAATTTGGCTTGACATATTTGGGTATTTGGGAATCAGTGAAGAAGGACTTGAAAATGGTATTAGTCTTCTCATAGTATTTCTGCAATTTTCCCCTTATATAATTAGAAATTATATTCCTACTTGAAGAGTCAAATCGGTTGTAATTTATTTCGGTTTTCAACATGTTAGATTCAATATAATCAGTAAGTTTGGGGACTTGTGCAAGTATATGTGTACAATCCGATGATGTTGTACTGTAGGCCTGTATACAATGTTTTAATATATTATATTGAAGAGAATTTAGTTTGTCCTTAGACTTTTTGTTTATGAATGGATACCATATTGGATAACCATAAGTAATTGTACTTCGATATAATGTCTTATACAATATTAATCTTCGTCTAAAATCTAGACCCCATGCTTTCTTTGTCAGGCCAAATAGGTATCCACTAGCTCTAGTTACTTTTATGATCATTTCATTAACGTGAGGCGTAAAGTCCAGTTTGCTTCTGACTCGGTGATTTTTAATAGTCACTCCTAGGATCTTAAGTTCTTCAACCGGTTTAATTAACTTGCTACCTGAGACTATTATATCGTTATTGCATTTATATAAATATAATATTTTTGTTTTTTTCATCTGACAATTTTAATTTACGACTTTCACACCACTTATTGATTTTTCTTAATACATTATCTATTGTCTTTCTTAGTTGTTCAGGAGTTTTATTCCAACATATTAACGTAATATCATCTGCATATCCTATTGTTTCACAATTATCATCCAGATTATTATTCAGTATCTCATTAACAAGAATATTCCATAATATCCTTTCATACTTCATTCCTAAGGTTGAAATAGTCGTTATTTCTCCTTAAAATAAATTTCGATTTTTCGTTCAAAAGAAACATTTGCGGGATAATTGCCAAATGTCGTTGTCACCCTCCCAAGTACTGACCGGGCCCGACGTTGCTTAACTTCGGTGATC
>CP092883.1:62442903-62621609 GCA_030710605.1 Cordylochernes scorpioides
TGATTCTTGCAAAAGTCCAACCCCACCAGCGAGTGCAAGTAACCAAACGGGGCTCTGGCACATTTGTAAGTGCAAAGTCGAACTGCTTTTCACATGTATAGACATGTGGTGCACTTACAGTAAAAGCAGTCGTCTACATCTACCCACCATGATTATCATGGCCTGTACCACGTGTACTATGGATAAGCAAAGAAAAAAATATTATATATATTATATATATCATACTTATTATATATATTATTGTAGAACGACATTTCAAAATTATCCCGCATGTGTTTCTTTTGAATGAAAAATCGAAATTTATTTTAAGGAGAAATAACGATTATTTCTTCTTAAAATAAATTTCGATTTTTCGTTCAAAAGAAACACATGCGGGATAATTTTCAAATGTCGTTCTACAATCATAAGCCGCATTATATTGAATTATATATATTATATTTATTCCGATAGATGGCGCAAGCCATCAGCAACTTTCAGTTGCACGATAAGGAGATGCCTTTTTCTTAATAATGGTATAGTTTTAAAGCCTTCTTTGACTTCCTGTACTCACATTCCTTGGGTCGCTGGAATTATCTAATCTTCCGAGAAAAGGGGGAAGATATGGGGGGGGGGGTTGAACTTTGAGGAAATGGGAGATGTATGAAAACCTGCTAATTCTCCCAGTTCTCTTTTTTATTATCTCTAGTACACATGGTACAGGCCATGATAATCATGGTGGGTAGTTAGCGACTGTTTTTACTGTAAGTACCCACATTTCTACATATGGTACAGGCCATGATAATCATGGTGGATAGTTAGAGACTGCTTTTACTGTAAGTACTACATGTCTACACATGTGAAAAGCAGCTTTCAATTCTGAAAACAATCAAATATATGGAATGAACTGAAGCTAATGGCAAAAAAAAAAAGACTATAAAAAGAGATGAATTCCAAAGAATTTCTCTCTTTCCACCATTTGGCCATAAATACCTATTTCTTAATTTCTCAGGAAGCCTCTGGAAACAATTTTTTGGTCTTAGAGGTACAGTCTACACCACGCTGACGAGAGCCAACAGCTCGAAACGTGTATGTAGTTGATTTTTCTTGATTTATTAAGAAATTAAATTATCCAAATATCTTTATAATAAGCTAAATTAACGTTTAGTTGATATTTGTTCCACTAGATGGCACTCTGCCATTTCAAAATGATCATGTGAACGGTCAGGAAATGCCATTTTTTATATCAACACCTGACCTTTTTTTTTTTTTTTTTTTGCACACACATATTTAATTAAAAAGGCATATATTGGATCAAAATATCATTTATTTTACCAAAATATTAGTTGGCTGTACGCCAACCTTTATCAAGGTATTATAACATTTTAAAGTGTGCTGTTTATATTGTTAATCTTGTTTTAAAGCTATAATAATTGTTATCTTTTTTATCGGTATTTTATTTTTAAAATGTTATTTAGATATAAATAAATATAATTAAAAGATGACTTAACAAATTTCTATAAAGAAGTATCCAAGAAAATAGAAAGACACTTCAAATAATAAACCAAACGATGTCCAAGGATGAGTTGATTGCTTTATTTTATATCATCTCAAGCTCAAAGGATTCTATGGCTATTTTTCCCCGAGGATATCACGGGATTTTGGAACAGCGACCCTTTAAATTGCTACTTCTGCAATGCTGTCATCCAAGACAATTCGGTCCATTATCTATTCCATTGCCCATTCCTACAGGAAAAGAGACTGGAAATTCACGAAATTTCGGGGCTAACTCACTACAATGAACAACATGTATATAAATTTTTTACTACTCTCCTGCTGGATAAAATATTTGTTTATAAATATTTTAAATTTTTCAAGGAGATTTATAAAATGAGGGAAGAAGTGCTCAACTCCACAGACAACGGCTGATTGCTCCCCCTCCCCTCTAAATTGATTTTCCTCCTCACTCATGTACATATATAACCTTTTAGGGTAATCCTCTTGTAAGACAATAGTGTCTTAATAAAGGTTTTTGTTGTTATTGTTGTTATATCATCTCAAACTTTCAAGTATCACAAACCCTTCTCCGCCACTTTCCGGCGGTCCCAAGCCCGTATGTAAAAGGAGGAGGGGGAGCAGTAACAAGCTCGTTAAAAAACGCTGTTTCAGCTGGCCATGCTGATAGTACCAGGTAAGGGTCCCACCTAGGGTTACAGGCAAATCATCTCTGGCACCAGACGAAGACTTCATAATTCTAATGGTGTAAGAGTTGGCAGCGTCTGTTCTTCATGTTAGAAGCGGCTGCAGTAACATCTGTGCTCATATTAGAGGCGGTCACCCCTTTGGAGCTAAGTCGGACTGCTACAGTACTCCCAATCTATTTTAGATTAACAGCAGACGCATACTACCCAAAATGATTACCATGGCCTATACCATGTGTAGACATGTAGTACTTACAGTAAAAGCAGTCGTTAACTACCCACCATGATTATCATAGCCTGTACCATGTGTAGACCTCTCAAGTTTTTCTGGGACAAGAGAAAAAGAAAAAAAAACTGCTCCCGGAGTATATGATAAAATGAATCTTAATATTTTACTTATATCTTGTAAAACGACGTTTGACAAGTTTTACCGCAAATGTTTCTTTTGAACGAAAAATCGTAATTTATTTTAAGGAGAAATAACGATTATTTCTAACCTTAGGGATGAAGTATGAAAGGATGAATTGTGAAGAGTAATGATAAACGGAATTCCCATCCCTGGATACTTTATTTTTCCGTTTATCATTACTCTTCACAATTCATCCTTTCATACTTCATCCCTAAGGTTAGAAATAATCGTTATTTCTCCTTAAAATAATTTACGATTTTTCATTCAAAAGAAACATATGCAGGATAATTCTCAAATGTCGTTTTACAATCATAAGCCGCATTAAATTGTATTATAATGACTATTTCTAACCTTAGGGATGAAGTATGAAAGGATAAATTGTGAAGGGCAATGATAAACGGAAGAATAAAAGTGTCCAGGGATGGGAATCTTGCATTATTTATATATTTATAAATTGTGTATAGTAACTGGAGGATCGGTGGAAGAGTGGTCTAAACCGTTGGTTTTCGACCATTACGACCCGGGTTCGATTCCCGCATTGGGCACTTCTTTCTTATTTAAAAAAAAAATACTCCAATGGCCCCCAATTCTTGCAAAAGTCTTACTTACAGTAAAAGCAGTCGCCTACTTCTACCTATGATTATCATGGCCTGTCCCACGTGTATTAGCATTTAATATAAGACAATAACGCTCTATATAAATGTAGGAAATAAAAGCATCTAAGTACGGATGTTTCTTTTTCACCCTCAAAACAAACTTCTACTGTCCTTACTGCGTTGAAAAAATATTGGGAGGGGTTGACTCATCAGTGGTGAACCTTCCCAGTGGTTTCGCCAATTTAATCTACCAGACTGATTATAGGTAATTCTACTGTCCTAAAAACTTATGTTCATAGTTTTCTCGAATACCATTTCTAAGATTACACCCTTCAGTGTAGCATATATAAGCAGAATGATCCAATACAGTATTATATATAATACAGTATACTTAATTCTATTGACGTTATGTGGCGCTGAGTTTGTTGTTGACACACTTTTAAATGTTATAATACCTTGATAAAGGTTGGCGTTTATCCAACAGAAATATTGGTAAAATAAATTATTCTTTGATCTAATATATGCCTTTTTATTTAAAGTATTAGAACTCTTAAAAAGCGCTCAGGAAGATTAATTTGGTGAAACTGCTAGTAGGGTTTATCACTGATGAGCCAAGTTCTTCCGATATTTTTCATCGCAGTAAGGAGAGTGGAAGTTTGTTTTAGGGGATAAAAGAGACGCATTCATGTTTTAATTCTTTTGTTTCCTATATTAGCATTTGTAGTTTGAGATAATTTAATTAATATTAAAAATTCGAAACTATTTTAGACGCTAATTTTCATAACAGAGCTGGTACATCATAATTATTAATTAGAGGTGGCAGGGGCGAAATCTGAGTTTTACATTTTATCTTGTTCCTTAGTTACTGGTTCTTAGTTAACATTCAGACAAGACACATATAAGTAACTCACCAAATGTCTATTTGGAAGAAAGAAAGACAGATTTCGAAGATAGACAGATATTTATTGAGTGGAGATCTCACTTGGGGACAGGGTTGCGTCTCAGGGCCTCATCGATCCACAGATGCTGATCTGGATTCAGGGGGTACAAGGGAGGGCGAGGGTCCCCTACGTTGAAGGGACCAACGTGGTTCATCAGAGCCTTGAGGCCTGAGATTGGCTGGTGTCCTGCAGCCACGGCGATATGGACGACATCAGCGATCTGTTGCTGGGTGTTGCGAGCCTCCTCGGTCTGTCCACGGCGCACCTGTTCCATCAGCCTCACGCTGAGATGAGGGATGAAGTTGTAGGATGCCCCCACAGCTGCCGTTACACCCAGAGACATGGCAGGTAGAAGCGTCTCATCATGACCTGTCATTATCTTCATTCCAGGTACACGAAGACATTTCGCCAGTTCCCTGACATCCGCAGAAGTGAACTTCGCACCACACACTTGAGGTAGACGCTCAGAGCATCGTGTAAGGAAGGCGCTAGGTGGTGGCAAGTTGCCTCCAGTTTGTTCAGGGAAATGGTAGAGGAGTAGAGGCAGCGATGGACAAGCCTTTCCTATCTCAGCGAAGTAATCCACCATGGATTCCACCTCAGGAGTCTTGTAGTAGAGCGGAGGTAGGGATGCTACAGCATGAGCACCAATCTGCTCGGCGTGATGAGCAAGCTCCCGGACATCAGCTAAAGCGCTCGCACCAACCTGAATGATCACCAGTTCCAGTCCAACACGACGTGCAGACTCCACCCAAGCTGCTGCAGTGGTCTTACGTTCTGCGACACTCAGCGACACGCTTTCGCCAGTCGTTCCATTGACGAACACGCCGTTCACCCCAGCGTTCTTCAAGTAGGCAGCATAGCGGTCGATGGAGCTGATATCTACCGTAGAGTAGCCAGGGGAGGCGTAGATGGTGAAGGGGGCGGCAAGCAACCCCTGATAGTTGAGCAGCGTCTCCTTACGTGACTGCATGGCGACTGGGAGCTCTAGCGGCGTGAGCTGTCAGTTATAGGCCCCTTGACCTTGACGGCGATACCAGCTGTGCTATCTTATCGGCGGGTCGCTTAACGCGGGCGGCCACCAGGCTCCTACAAGTACACACCGCACGTACTCCAGATTTTATAACAATTTTATTAACATCCGTGAAAAACATTACAAAAGTGAATTTGTACTTGGATCAGGTATTATAAATTAAGAAAAAAGGCATTTCCTAATCGTGCAACTGAAAGTTGAAAGTATACACCTTATCCCAGTACAATATCACAAATGTACTATTTTTTTCACATTGTGTCGCGGTCTCACACAATTCTGGACATAACTACCCGTTTCATGATTTTTCAGGATGCCTAAAAGACCAGTTTTTTGGTTGTTGAGGTACAGCTTGCACCACGCTGATGAGGGCCAACAGCCCGAAACGCGTCCGTGTTTAGCTTTTCTTGATTAATCAAGAATGGGTATTTGGCCAATTCTGGAATAATTAAAAATCAACGATTAGTTTATATTTATTCCTATAGATGGTGCAAGCCATCAGCAAATTTCAGTTGCACGATCAGGAAATGCCTTTTTGCTTAATTTTTTAACATCCGTCATTAATTAATCTTACACCTAATGTTGAAAGAGAATATATAGTAAGAGGGAAACACTATAAACACAAGATTATATGCAAATATGAAAAAAATATTTTTTTTTTCCCAACAAATAAAATAAAGGTTACACAAATTAGTCCTTAAAATACCTATTTCTTGATTTCTCAAGAAATCTCTGGGATAAAAATATTTTTGCCCGAAACGCGTTCGTGGTTGACTTTTCTTGATTTGTCAAGAAAATGGGTTGGTCAAATATCAGGGAGCGTCAACGTTTAGTTTATTTCTGTTTCACTAGATGGCGCTCTGTCATCTTAAAAAGCTCATGTGAGTGCGGTCATGATATGCCTAATTTGTTTTTAATATGCAAATATGTATAGTTCAGGAGGCTATGAAGAATCATTCTCCTGATAATCTTAGGGTCTCCCTTCATATTGTTGCGCTTGACCCCACTGCTTCTTTGCGACGACGCCGCTTCCTCCTTCGTGGATCACCTACCCGGGCTCCCGTTGCTCTCCCTCTGCAGCTGTACCCTTCAGAGCACCCAAGAACCACCACTAAAGTGGAACTCCTTTCCTCTGGCAGTATCTCTCGGCCTTATCACTGGTGGGGGGACACGAGAGACTTACCAGAAGAGTAGCAGCAGCGATGTGGCGATAGGAACAACAGCAGGCGGCACTAAGACTTCAAACACTCCTTCTTTATTGTCATTTCTACTACACATTACCTAAAACTAGAGTAACATTCACACACACAATGGGTATTTACATTTATTCACATACCAGAGCCAATATAAACACATATTTACAACTATATTGCTCCAGGAAACAGGAACACAGCAGTCGGCGATATCCACACCAGTTCCATACGGAAATAGGCGAAAGTGCCATCTATTGGCGGAGATGGTAGGTGTTTTGAGGCCTTATACGCGACAATATGAAGGATCAAGAAGAACTGGTAGATGGATGTCTTGGTTGACGCAAGAAGGAAGTTGACGCCATTATACATCCCTTGTCCAGTAGCCCCAGTAGCTCTATAGGTCGGGTTATTCATGTTCTGAACATGGGATCTGTAAACTTAGTCTCAAGACTCTACAAGACTGTAAAACGACATTTGAAAATTATCCCGCATGTGTTTCTTTTGAACGAAAAATCAAAACTTATTTTAAGGATAAATAACGATCATTTCTAACCTTGGGGATGAACTATGAAAAGATGAATTGTGAGGAGTAATGATGAAACGGAAAAATAAAATAAAAATGTCCAGGGATGGGAATCGAACCCAACAGTGTTCCGCTTACCAGGCAGATGCTATGTCCACTAGGTTACCCTGGACATATTTTTCCGTTCGTAAATACTACATAAAGTAACTAAAAACAAGACCGACGAAACAAATATCCAATCAAATCAAAAGGAAACTGTGTAAAGAGAAAGTCACCGTTTTATTTCAAGGAAAGGATATCACTATTCAACATGCTTTTTGTCCTTGGCACGTGAGTGCAATAAATCCTACTTTCTTATGTCTAATGGTCGTTTTGTACCTTTCCCTGTTTGCTTTTATATTCAAGAGAAAAATGTTGTATATATTGATTTTTTTACACATCCCTATATTTAATTAAAAAGGCATATATTGGATCAAAAAATAATTTATTTTACCAATATTTCAGTTGGCTGAACGCCAACATTTATCAAGGTATTATAGCATTTTAAAGTGTGTCAACAACAAACTCAACGCTACATAATATATTCTATTGACGTTATGTGGCGCTGAGTTTGTTGTTGACACACATTGAAATGTTATAATACCTTGATAAAGGTTGGCGTTCAGCCAACTGAAATATTGGTAAAATAAATGATATTTTGATCCAATATATGCCTTTTTAATTAAAGATTTATTTATGGATTGCTCTATTTTCAAAACATATCCCTTTATAATAAAATATTCTTCCCTGCTTTTAAATTTTAACTAAATCAATAAGGAATATAGGGCTAGGTTTCTTTTCTCGTTTCTTTAATTTCTCGAGCTTTCAGGATAACATGTCCTTCAACACAGAGACATCAGAAGTATTACTTCTTTGAGAGAAGTGGTATTTCTGGTGTCTCCGTGCTGAAGAACATGTTACCCCCAAAAGTTCGAGAAATAAAAGAATTACGAAAAGAAACCAAACCTTTGATTACTTATTGATTTAGTTATTCTATATTTGATATATGATGCACTAGCGCGCCATCTGTTATCAAAATTCAAAACTATTTTAAAGGCGTAAGATTCTTTTTGATATTAAACAATTTCTACTACCCTTACTGCAACGGAAAAATTAATGAGAGGGCCTGGCTCATCAGTGGTGAACCCTCTCAGCGGTTTCGCCAGTTTAATCTACCATACCGCTGTTATATTGCATTTTTGGAACTTCCTTTTATAGTGATACTGTTGATAGACTCTTTGAATGGGTATTTTAGAAGAACTATGGACATAAGCTTTGAGGACAGTAGAATATTTGATATAGTTTTATTATTTTGTCTGATGATCCTAATAAAGTATAAATGCATTACAGTTTGTAATGTAAGCCGCATTATATTGTATTATAAATTACTTTATATAATATTTACGAACGGAAAAATATGTCCAGGGTAGCCTAGTGGACATGGTATCTGCCCGGTAAGCGGAACATTGTGGGTTCGATTCCCATCCCTGGACACTTTTATTTTTCCGTTTATCATTACTCTTCACAATTCTTCCTTTCATACTTCATTCCTAAGGTTGGAAATAGTCGTTATTTCTCCTTAAAATAAATTTCGATTTTTCGTTCAAAAGAAACATTTGCGGGATAATTGTCAAATGTCGTTGTCACCCTCCCAAGTACTGACCGGGCCCGACGTTGCTTAACTTCGATGATCGGACGAAAACCGGTGTTTTCAACGTGGTATGGCCGTAGGCGCCAAATGTCGTTCTACAATTATATAATCATCTTATACATTTAATCTGAAAATATGAAAGGGATTTCTCGAAAGCTTCCTTTCATCAAGTAAATGAAAAGAGTAGCGAAATCTTATGATTTATTTTTGTAATTTGTTGAAATCCTCAATCCTGTGATAATGATGCTGTATGAAAAAGTGTGAAAGTTGTATAAGCTTATGATTTTGCTTTGTTTTAAAAATGAATTGATGTTGGTTCCATATGCTTGAATTGAATATTACACCTTAGTTATATAAATTTTATTGCTTAAAAAGGAGCACAACAAAACAAATAAAAAACTATGAAAAAAATGATTTGATAGCTAAGTAAGAAAAAAAAAATCCAAAATGATGATGATAAAAAATTGAATATGCCTGCCAGAAAAATGCTTCTATGAATTAAAAAATAAGAATAATTACAAACTTAACATATAAAATTCAAACAATGATGATAACAGGCTTTCAGAATCTGTTTACAGATACAAAACTATTTAAGGCAAAGAACTGTACATTTATATTGTCAAATTATATCGACAAACATTTTCAGTTTTTTCTGATCAGTTTTTTAGGGGGAAGAATGTTGTTTTGGTTTGAGTGAACCAATCTCTCACGTCTTCTCATTGGACGAATGTGGCCATGTCTGTATATAAGAGGGGACTAAAGGAATGTGTGGGGTCCAGCGTGGAGAAATGGTGTCTGGTGATCTCTTCGCATCCCTGTGTAACCCCGGTCCGATCCCTACCAACACTACAATAAAGATAAGTATTGGTTTTGTTTTTATTTTACAAATCGTTTGTTTTAATTTAGTTTATTTTTGTTGTTAGTGTTGTACTCATGAGTGTACGCTTTTCTGTGTATTTAAGTTACTCTTACTTTAGACCCTAGTATATTGCATTTTTGTGTAGTAACCCGTAATAGTCTTCTTCTTTCTTATCTCCACACTGGGTGAAGTAGAATGCCTCTGTCTTTGTCATTAAGACTGGGAGCACTACTCAGTGGCAGGCTACTGACTTAGCTCCAAAAGAAATGGCCGCCTCTGACATGAGGAACAGACGCCATGTGCAGCCGCTCCTAACATGGAGTACAAACGCTGCTCATCCTGTATCCCTGGATTAGGAGCCCTAACAGGGTACTATCAGCCGGGCCAGCTGAGCCCAGGTTTTTTAGTGAGCTTGTTACTGCTCCCCCTCCTCCTTTTTCATCCGGGCACCCGTAATAGTAATTTTTGTCAATATGACTCACAAGATAATCAAGATGAATTAGACATAACCCGGGTTCTTTGAAGGTCGAATGCCAAATACCCGGGCTGTCCAACAGTCTAATGTAAAGTTCAAGTCACGGCGGGTTGTAGATCTGAACCAGTTGACCAGGAATGCTATCAGTCAGTTTGGAAGACAGGCCAACGATGCAGGATCAAACTAAACCAGTCCAAATACAAGATTGTCTCAAAAGTTCGTAAACATATTATGATTTATATTTTGCAAGTGTTTACGACCTTTTAGGACAACCTTGTAATTCTGAAACTTGGCCACTGATTGGCCACCCTTGATATAGAACATCAGAGATTAAATCATTCTTCTATAAGAATTCTGTTATAATTTTACCAAGGTTACCAATATTACAAGGTTGTCACAAAAGTTCGTAAACACTTGCAAAATATAAATCATAATATTGTAACAAAATATTTATTATTTTAGCAGAATATTATTTTTTATGTTTATATTTTGTTACTCTGTACACTTCCCTCTTTTGCTTATCTTTTGTTTATCACTCATAGTTTGTTCTTGTCTCATCCCGAAGTTGGTCTTTTGGGGCTCAAAAATCATTCATTCTGGTTAACAGCCCCGTAAATAAAGATATTTCCGAAGTTGGTCTTCCCCAATTTTCCGCGTGGCAATATGTTAACGAACTTTTAGGACAACCTTATAATAAGACTATCAGTATCCAGTACCTCAGGAAAGCTTATCAGTTGAATATGTAGTAACCCACCGTCTTTAATGCTTCCAAACAGTGAGGACAAATCGGCCAACGTGCCAGAGAGCAAGATCTACCAGGATACAGCCGTAAGACCCAAGATAGTCAATATTTGTAGATACTATCAGATGCCGTAGAGCGTGTGTGATTGAATGTTCGAAGACCATATCAAGTTGGAAGCCTGTTGACCATCTACAAGATTCTGTAGATAGCTCTTCTTCCGAAACGTTACTTCAACCAAAATGCCAGATTTAGAAGAGGTAATAAACACAAAACCTTTGTGTGTGTGTTAAGATATTTGATTTTTACATAGCAGCTTTACCTGTTGGAATATTACACAGAGTAACAATGGCTATAGATGAGCTCGTGTTTGAAAAGGAACTTGTAATATATTAATTTTTTGCTGTTGTTTTCACGTAAAACATATACCAAGATTTGTTTTGTATAATTACTACTAATAATAAATAATATGCAAAGTTAAATTGGTTACGGATTCATCCTTCTTACTTACTTTAATTGCATAACAATTCTACTGTCCTAAAAGATTATGTCCATAGTTTGCCTAAATACCATTTCTAAGATTCCACCCTTCATTGTAGCATATAAAAGCAGAATCGTTCAATACAGTATTAGAGCTCTAAGAAGTGATCTGGTAGATTAAATTGGCGAAACCAAATTTCCCTGAGAAGGTGCACCACTGATGAAGCAAGCCCTCCCAATATTTTTTCATTGCAGTAAGGATAATAGAAGTTAGTTTTATGTATAGAAGAAACATCCGTGCTATAAGGATTTCATACCCTTATTAGAAAGAAGGAATCATATATCGCCGCAACTCTTTTTATTAACGCGATAAAAGAAGCTTTCGGGCAAGCCCTTCTTCAGCTAATTATAGTGTACAAACAAGGAGAGATTATATATCGTTTTTAATATAAACAAAATAAAAGAAAAGAAAATTACCACGCCCCTATCGCCCTCGTTTCAATAGCACCGCGTGGCCACGTCATGTCTGATCCTAACTTCAAATATAATATAGTACAAAAATATCTTAAAAGAAATTTACGTAATTGAATAAATATAAAGAATCAACTATATACAGTTCAAAGGATTTAGTGGAGACTTTTGAAGATTTTTAGGATAGATGGGGAACGTACTGTGATGGCAACTGTATACTTTTGTTTAATGGTTTAGGGTGCTTCATGGTTTCTATTGCTTCAAGAATGAGTCTTTGGGTTTTAGTTTTGGCATTTGTATGGAGGATTCTGGTATTATTGAAGTCTGGAGTGTGTCCGGTTTCCCTGACGTGGTCAACTATTAAGGAGTTTGGGTTTAGTTTAGAGATGTTTCTTTGGTGTTCTTTGATTCTGATTGAAAGGTCTCTTGATGTCTCGCCGATGTAGATACTATTGCAGTTGAGGCAGGGAATTTGGTAAACTAAATCTTTTTTCTGTTTCTGGTCGGTGCTTTTGGTGATTGGGTTTCTTAGAATCGAGGCCATGGAAGGGCTTGCCCGAAAGCTTCTTTTATCGCGTTAATAAAAAAGAGTTGCGGCGATATATGATTCCTTCTTTCTAATTTGTTCGAAATCCGCAAACCGTTTACCATGAATTTCATACCCTATAAAAGTAAAAGTGTACAAGACCAGATGATTACATTTAAAGAGAGAGAGAAAGGGCATCTTCTGATCTTTCAATTGAATGTTGCTGATAGCTTGTGCCATCTATCGGAATAAATATCAACTAATCGTCGATTTTATTATTATTATTATTATATCCAGAAAATTAGCCAAATACTCTATCTTGAAAAAATATATAAAAAGTCAACCATGTACGTTTTTAAGGCTGTTAGCCCTCGTTAGAGTGGTGTAGGTAGTTTCAACGACAAAAAAAACTGGTTATAAAGGTACATTGACAAAGAAAGGATCCATGTCTTGAGGACAGTTCTGGAGATTTTGTCGCCCACAGCAGAACGAGGTGTGAGGTCGCGACGTATCAGAGCTGTCGAGAGATAAAAGGATTGAAGTTCCGTCTATCACCGATAACCTGCCTTCCATCCACTCCACCTCTCCTCTCAGTGTGAAGATTCCTCTTCATATCCTTCCTAGTTCAATAACAACAACGGGGTCGGTGGGGCAGTGGTATAGACCCTATAGCTCTTTTTTTCTTTTTGCTTATCCATAGTACACGTGGTACAGGCCATGATAATCATGGTGGGTAGTTAGCGACTGCTTTTACTGTAAGTTCACCACATGTCTACACATGTGAAAAGCAGTTCGACTTTGCACTTACAAATGTGCCAGAGCCCCGTTTGGTTACTTGCACTCGCTGGTGGGGTTGGACTTTTGCAAGAATCGGGGGCCATTGGAGCATTTTTTTTAACAGAAAAAAAAGTGTCCAATGCGGGATATAGCATATATCCCTATAGTTCTGACTGCCACGACCCAGCTGCTTTTCAAAAACAATTTTTTACCCCAGTACAATATCACATTTGTACTACTTTTGTCACATTATTTCGCGTTCTCAGGCAATTCTGACCTTAACTATCCGTTTCATGATTTTTCAGGATGCCTGAATGACCAGTTTTCTTTGGTCGTTGAGGTACAGCTTGTACCACGCTGACGAGGGCCAACATCCAGAAACGCTTACGTGGTTAGCTTTTCTTGATTAATCAAGAATGGGTATTTGACCAATTCTGGAATAAATAAAAATCAACAAATATTTGATATTTATTCTGATAGATGGCGCAAACCATCAGCAACTTTCAGTTGCACGATAAGGATATGCCCCCTTCTTTTTTCTTATTTTTTTTTATTAGTTAGTTATTAAGGAAATTATACACCACAACTCTAGATCACATCGTAGGTTCCCAAAGTGGACAGCTTCCCCTAGTCCAGGGTAGGTTTTAGACTGGTAACTAACAAGGTTCATAGTGTAAATCCTTGGTCGCCACGAAGACATTCTGAATTTGGAATCGCTGGTGTTTTTGGCTTTGTCACCGAATTTCAAGTCTTTGCGCCTATTTGAACTGGAGAAGAGTTTTTCAACAACAACAACAACAAAAGCCTTTATTGAGGACCTCTCGTCCTATAAAGGATTCGCCAGTTTACAGAGTAATTGAAGAGAAGAGAATTAAGAATACAGATAGAAACCTATATGTAGTAGGTATAGTATAGTATTTTCTACACTGTGACTATATACAACAGCAGCAACAAGCCTTTTACTGGAATCAAAGTCCCATACAGGATTCGTCATTCTAATCCTGACAAAGATTATTTACATATAATACATCAATTATATTATGTATATAGCTTCCATTTCTCTTCAGCCGTCTTCCAAAATTTGAACAACGCAAACGCTCCAGCTCTGTGTCTCACCACCTCATTCAGCAGGAGCTCCAAAGAGAGTCCCTCAAGGCCTATTTCACTGAGGAGCACGAGAAGTGTTTTTCTTAATTCGATCGATTCAATAAATCCTCTCGTAGGATGGTAAGAAATCTAAGCCGCCCCTGTACTGATGAGGGCTATAGCCACAAACGATGGTAAACAGGTTGTTAATTTATTCTCTCGAATTTTCCAAAAAGTAGTGTTTTAGCTTATTCCATGAACTGAATTTTTATATTCTGCGGAAAGAACATCAACAAAATGCATTGTTTTTGGTTGTTGCTGTTGTTGTCGTGTCCAAAGAAGAGCCTCAGATGTCTCCATACATCTCCATCACAGCAGCAGCAATGTCCACCATCTTGGATGTGTATACTGTATTGTTGTTGTTGTCGTGTCCAAAGAAGAGCCTCAGATGTCTCCATACATCTCCATCACAGCAGCAGCAATGTCCACCATCTTGGGTGTGTATACTGTATTATCGTTGTCGTGTCCAAAGAAGAGCCTCAGATGTCTCCATGCATCTCCATCACAGCAGTAGCAATGTCCTCTATCTTGGGTGTGTATACTGTATTGTTGTTGTTGTTGTCGTGTCCAAAGAAGAGCCTCAGATGTCTCCATACATCTCCATCACAGCAGCAGCAATGTCCACTATCTTGGGTGTGTATACTGTATTGTTGTTGTTGTGTCCAATGAAGAGCCTCAGATGTATCCATGCATCTCCATCACAGCAGCAGCAATGTCCACTATCTTGGGTGTGTATACTGTATTGTTGTTGTTGTGTCGAATGAAGAGCCTCAGATATATCCATGCATTTCCATCACAGCAGCAGCAATGTCCTTTATCTTGGGTGTGTATACTGTATTGCTGTTGTTGTTGTCGTGTCCAAAGAAGAGCCTCAGATGTCTCCATACATCTCCATCACAGCAGCAGCAATGTCCACTATCTTGGGTGTGTATACTGTATTGTTGTTGTTGTTGTTGTTGTCGTGTCCAAAGAAGAGCCTCAGATGTCTCCATGCATCTCCATCACAGCAGTAGCAATGTCCTCTATCTTGGGTGTGTATACTGTATTGTTGTTGTTGTTGTTGTCGTGTCCAAAGAAGAGCCTCAGATGTCTCCATACATCTCTATCACAGCAGCAGCAATGTCCACTATCTTGGGTGTGTAAAGCTGCTTCTCTGGGTCTATGTTAATTTTCTGCAAGGCTGCGGTCATTGCTGGACATGAGAATAATTGTTTTTGGTGTAGTTTCAATAAGAAAGAACGCCATTTCGCTAATAAACATTAAATATGGTACATTTCAAAGTGATTGCTAATGTCAACAGTAACACGGGTTGTGAGTGGTTTAGACATGGCTCCGTCACATGTAATACAGCACAAGAAATATTCCAATAACTGAATGATTCATTTCCTGGTCTTGTAATTTCCCGTTTTGTTGACTTGGATGTTCAGGTCAGGCCATTTAACGCTGTTAGAACCTCCCTGTAAAGGACACCTAATTGCAGAGCCAGTGTCCTTTAGGAAGAGGTGTCTTCTTACTGGAGAGTTGTTACAGTAGAACCTCCCTGTAAAAGACAACACCTAATTGCAGAGCCAAAATGTCCTTTATGGAGAGGTGTCCTCTTACCGGAGAGTTGTAACAGTAGAACCTCTCTGTAAAAGACAACACCTAATTGCAGAGCCAAAATGTCCTTTAGGGAGAAGTGTCCTCTTACCGGAGAGTTGTTACAGTAGAACCTCTCTGTAAAGGACACCTAATTACAGAGCCAAAGTGTCCTTTAGGGAGAAGTGTCCTCTTACCGGAGAGTTGTTACAGTAGAACATCTCTGTAAAGGACACCTAATTGCAGAGCCAAAGTGTCCTTTAGGGAGAAGTGTCCTCTTACCGGAGAGTTGTTACAATAGAACCTCCCTGTAAATGACACCTAATTGCAAAGTCAAGGTGTTATTTAGGGAGAGATGTCTTCTTACCGGAGAGTTGTTACAGTAGAACCTCCCTGTAAAGGACACCTAATTGCAGAGCCAAAGTGTTCTTTAGGGAGAAGTGTCCTCTTACCTGAGAGTTGCTAAATTGTAAAAATGGTAATTTTGCAAATGAAAACTGTCCTTTGTTTAGAGGTGTTCGCTAAAGGGAGGTTCTACTTTATATAATTTTTTTATTTATAAACCTTTGTTTTCTATCAAAATATTATTTCTTATATATAATATATTTACTACTAATAATAAATAAACTTTGCTAAAAATACATTAGCTGAGAATTACAAATATTTTAACACTATATATATACAGTAGAACAACCTCCATGAGAGGACACTCTCGCTAGAGGACACCTCTCTATAAAGTACAGTTATCATTTGCACAATTACCATTGTTACAATTTAGCAACTCTCCAGTAAGAGGACACCTCTTCCTAAAGGACACTCTGGCTTTGAAATTAGTTGTCCTTTACAGGGAGGTTCTACTATATATGCTTTTCATTTTAAATATATATAAATATATACATTTTGAAAATAGAGCAATCCATAAATAAATCTTTAAATAAAAAGGCATATATTGGATCAAAATATAATTTATTTTTACCATTATTTCAGTTGGCTGAACGCCAACCTTTATCAAGGTGTTATAACATTTTAAAGTGTGTCAATTGTTGACATTGTTGGTTGGCGTTCAGCCAACTGAAATATTAGTAAAATAAATGATATTTTGATCCAATATATGTCTTTTTAATATGCAATATATGTCTTAGGGACCTTATACAGCAATGAGAGAGAGGTTGAAAAATTAAAGAGAGAGAGAGTATGGCTCATAATTGGTAAACCCTCTGAGCAGTTTTGGGCGAGTATGAAGAGCTAACTAATATACCTAGTTAACTAAGAACTAGCTGCCACAAAAGAGATTCGCATTTTACAGCTGAAAACTTTCCTTCCCATCGAATCTTATCTTTTAAGTCATTTTATATCACGCGCTATCATCCACTTATCTTTCCTTCTATTTTTACACCTACCTCTGGGTCTCCATGCAATTTTTTTGCTAGATAAGTCAATACACACGTTAATATGTAAATGATATGGCAATAACGCGCCATCAACACTCATCGAAAAAACTTAAGGAAGTGGAAATTCTTTGATATCGCTGGTCGTCTTTTTTTTTTTTTTAAGAAGACAGAGGCAATTATGTTCACATTTGGTTATATCATGTCTTCAATAAAGATCACTGTTAAAAATTACAAAATATTTTCTCACAATCAGTTTATTTTTATTACAAAACGCTAGCTTTCAAGTGATAATCGCTCTTCAACGGGCTTAATAAAACATTCTATATACAGTTACGAGCGTCATTCTTCATCTCTTAATCAGTCATCTCTGTCACCGTTTGCTTTTTTTTTTTTTTTTTTTTGGAATGGCGCCCTCCTATTGGTTGGCTACGACCACGCCACCTTAAATAAATGCATATATTAGTTAATAACCAAATGGAATCCTCTCTTTCTTTTTTCCAGTAAGAGACTCCTACGGAAGCCAACAGTACATAGACAGATAAAGCACATAGGCTATAGTTATTAACTAACGTATGCATTTATATAAGGCGCCAATTTATAATTGTAACAAATAGTATTTGAATCAAAACATTCAATCGGGTAAAACACGGGCGTTGCCCAGGTCATTCGGCTAGTCGACTATATCTTACAAGAAATATTTACAAATACATACGTTCGCAGCGTGGATATTTACAACTGAAATTTTAAAATTGAAATGTAATTTAACAATGTTATGGAATAGGTCTATTTTCATTTTTAGGGAATCCAGAACCTATAAAATTGATCTATTGATTTCTTCTAAGATATCTAAGGTATTTTGATGTTTATGCTCTCTGTTATATTCATTAGAAACGTTGATTTTATTAAATAATAACTTCTGGGTCTTAAAGATGAAAACGCCAAGTATTGTTTCTAAAAAATAACAATTGCTCTCCCATAGACAAATGTTTTACTGAACACTTCACTATATTATTATTTATTAGGAACTCCGCCATTGCCGGTCCCAATCCCGGATGAAAAATGAGGAGGGGGAGCAGTAACAAGCTCACTAAAAAACCTGGGTTCAGCTGGCCCGGCTGATAGTATCCTGTAAGGACTCCAGGGATACAGGATGAGCAGCGTTTGTACTCCATGCTAGGAGCAACTGCACATGGCGTCTATTCCTCATGTCAGAGGCGACCATTTCTTTTGGAGCTAAGTCGGCCTGCCACTGAGTAGTGCTCCCAGACTTAATGACAAAGGCAGACGCATTCTACTTCACCCAGTCATGATGGTTGTCAAACAGACACCATCAAGGGTCACAACATGATACCCTATTATGATTGAGTGGAGATAAGAAATAAGAAGAAGGCACTTGGTTACCTCGTGTGTCTTCAATAAAGGTCACGGTGTATCAACTTCAGGGGAACTATAGAGTAATAAGCAAAGTACTTTGAATAATCAACTTACACTCATGGACAAAACTTAAGGAAGTGGAAAGTCTTTGATATCGTTTGAAGGAGACAGAGACAATTATGTTCATACTTGGTTATCTCGTGTGTCTTCAATAAAGGTCACTGTGTATCACATATTGGATTGAATAAAAGATTTATTTGCCAATATTTCGGTTTGCTGAACGCCAACCTTTATCAAGGCATTACATTTTTGTGTAAACAAACTCAGCGCAGCATAGTGTTATAATATCACAGTTGAAATAATTTTGACAAATTTTTAAATTGTTTTTTATTATTATTATTTTAACTGTGATATTTTAACACTTTGCGGCGCTGAGTTTGTTTATACAAAAATGTAATACCTTGATAAAGGTTGGCGTTCAGCCAACCGAAATATTGGCAAATAAATCTTTTATTCAATCCAATATGTCTTTTTTATTATCTATTATAATATATATATCAATTCATGATGACATATATTTTGATCTTTATCTTTTACTTGCCAAAAAAATGTGACTTTTATCATAAACCTTGACGTTTGCTTTCTGCTTTCTCACGGTACAATACACTCATGAACAAAACTTAAGGAAGTGGAAAGTTTTTGATTTCGTTGTCATCTATTTTTTTTATTTTTAAGGGTACAGAGGCAATTTTGTTTACACTTGGTTATCTTGTGTGTCTTCAATAAAGGTCAATGTGTATCAAATATTTTTCAGAGTTATAATCCCTATATACATGCTAAAAGGTACAACTTCCTTAAGTTTTGTCCATGAGTGTATCTTTCAGAGATATTGTCTGAATCCCGATATACATGCTAAAAGGTATAACTTCCTTAAGTTTTGTCTATGAGTGTATCTTTCAGAGTTATTGTCTGAATCCCGATATACATTCTAAAAGGTACAACTTGCTTAAGTTTTGTCTATGAGTGTATCTTTCAGAGTTATAATCCCGATATACATGCTAAAAGGTACAACTTCCTTAAGTTGTATCCATGGGTGTATCTTTCAGGGTTATTGTCTGAATCCCGATATACATGCTAAAAGGTACAACTTCCTTAAGTTTTGTCCATGAGTGTACCTTTAAGAGTTATTGTCTATATCCCGATATACATGCTAAAAGGTATAACTTCCTTAAGTTTTGTCCATGAGTGTATCTTTCAGAGTTATTGTCTGAATCCCGATATACATGCTAAAAGGTACAACTTCCTTAAGTTGTATCCATGAGTGTAGTTTTAATTTACCCTCCAGAATTCTCCTTACAAAAAGTTGAACTGTAAATTTCAAATATTGTGTCAGTTTTTAAATATTATAACAACAACTAAACAAAAATTTAAAAAAAAAATCCTTTCGATCCACTTCTTCTACTCAATTTTCTTTTTTTAATTTCCTACATTTGCTATTGTTCTCTATATAACCATATTTAATCAATTATAGTTCTGAATATTATTTGCTTGTTCGAAGTTTCCCTGAAAAAAGATACAGTTACATGAGCCAATCTTTATTTTCTTTGCGATGTTTCAGGGAGAATCCCTGTCACTGACAGTCTACCCGAGGAGAGTGACAGGGAATTACTGAAACATTGCAAAGAAAATAAGATTGGCTCAAGTAACTGTATCTTTTTCACACACACACAAACAATAAATTATATTTAATCAAAGTTTTTTCATGTGATATTCTATGCTATTTATTTCACAGACAATGGATCATTTTATTTTCAGTTGTCCCTCTTTCTTAAGACATATTTATTTATTTATTTATTGTTACAAAAGCACGAAGTCCAAATGACTATTGTGCTGTGCTAGTATTATTTACATATACACTGCGTGACATTGAAAATGGAACACCAAGAAATAGTGGCCAGAAAGTGATGAAACTCGGCAGACAGAGAGAGACAGGGACGAACAATAAGTGATCTTTTTTTCAAAATGATAGTCATAATACAGAGCGAGAACGGCGTCGGCTTAGTAGCAAGTAGGACCACCGCGGACGGCGATGCACGCAGCAACACGTCTAGGTAGAGAGTCAATCAGAGTACGGATGGCGTCCTGAGGGATGGCTCTCCATTCCCTCTCAACCATTTGCCACAGTTCGTCTTCTGAACGCGGCTGTGGCAAGGCATGCAAACGGCGTCCAATGATGTCCCAGACGCGCTCGATTGGTGAGAGATCAGGAGACTACGGTGGCCAGGGAAGCATCTGTACATCTTGCTGATAAAGGGCATTGGGTACCCCCTGAAGGTAGGGGAGTGTCACCGGTCGCAGCACATCATCAACGTATCGTTGGGCCGTCATAGTGCCCTGAATACGAAGTAAAGGTGACCTGGAATCATACGCGATTGCGCCCCAAACCATGATTCCACGTTGTCGCACGGTGGGGCGTTCCACAATTGCTGCCGGATTGGACCTTTCTCCACGTCGACGCCACACGCGTACACGGCGACTATCACTGGACAAGCAGAAACGCGACTCATCTGAGAACACGACCCTGTGCCATTCCGTCATCCACGTCGATCTAGCCCGGCACCATTCCAAACGTTGGCGCCTATTCGGTGGGGTCAATGGCAGTCTTCTTAGCGGACGGCATGAGTGCAAGCCATTAGCAACCAATCGGCGGGAAATGGTTCTGGTCGAGATGGAATGATCTAGGGTGTCTTGCACATGTTGCAGGATGGCGGTACAAGTGGCTTGTGGGGCCGCCACTGCTTGTCGAAGGATACGCCGATCCACACGTGCTGACGTCACTCTGGTTGCACCGGCATTCCTATAAATTGCCACATTTCCTTGTTCCAACCATCTTCTCCACAGTCGGTGCACCGTGGACGCACCAAGGTGTGTATCAGCTGCGATTTGACGTATGGACCAACCTGCCCTTTTCAGTCCGATCACCATGCCCCTCGTAAAAGCGTCTGTCTGCTTGAACTGCCTCCGTTTACGATGACCTGGCATTCTCTGTTATTACACGTGTCTTTTGACACAAGAAAAAAAATTCTACAATGATTTTCCTTGAAGAAATAACGACACGAATACTGTCCTTTCTGCAAGTTCCTTCCCTTATATCTTACTCCATGTGCGCACGAGAGCTGCGCATTTTACATCATTTGCATAACTCGGATAGGCGCGCCTACCCTGAAATTTGCATAATTTTCTGGCCACTATTTCTTGGCGTTCCATTTTCAATGTCACGTAGTGTATATTATTAAATATTTACACGATGGATTAGTAGTGTTTTGTAAATTATTGTACAAATAGTTCTAAACTTAACAAAGTTCTCATGAGATTGAGTATATACACTAAGACAATTTGGTAATGTTTCAAAGTATTTGCATACAATTTGATTAGTCAGAGGGCAAGTTAAAAGAAGATGCTCTGGTGATTCAACATCTAAGCGGCATTCACATGTTGGATCATTGATAACATTCAGTTTGAATAGGAAACTTAAGAAGGGTCCTTTGCATGTTAAGAATATAGTAGTGAATTTATCAGAAGAAATGAAATTTGGGACAGCAATTGGAAAGAATTTCTTGAACAGTTCATTAGATTGAGAAAGATAAAACTTAAATTTTTGATCCATAGAATGAAGACAGATTTTCTGCTTGGACTGATCCACCTTAACCCTGCTTCTATGACCAGACTCAACCTCAGCATGGAACTTCCTGGTCAACTGTTTCAACTCAGCAATCAAATCAGAACGCGAGTAAAAGCTCTTGGCACTAGTCCATACTAGTGAGCTTGACTTCCCGGGTAGTTGGTGTTCTGTGCTCCAAGAACCAAGTGTTATCACTTTACCATTTTTATCCCAGACACATTTGTGAACGATCTAAGACACAATTATAGATTCGATGAAACTCCCCTTTAATGAACAAAACTTAAAGAAGTTTTACCATTTAACATGTATATCGAGATCCAGGCAATGACTCTGAAAGATACACTCATGGACAAAACTTAAAGAAGTTTTACCATTTAGCATGTATATCGGGATCCAGACAATAACTCTGAAAGATATTTGATACACAGTGACATTTATTGAAGACATACGAGATAACCAAGTATGAACAAAATTGCTTCTGTCTCCCTCAGAAAAAAAAAAGACGACCATCGACATCAAAGATTTTCCACTTCCTTGAGTTTTGTCCATGAGTGTATCTGTCTCTCAACTACAGATGCAAGCTCTATACGTCCACGAACCAGCTACCCTAGGTTTAACCTAGAGTTTAACCAGGTCAATCTACCAAAATACTACAAAAATGTTGGATAACGTAATAAATCAAACACACATACACAGAAACCTTTATTAAGACACGTTGTCTTATACATAAGTCATTAGAGAGCCATCTGTCGGTAAGAAATGAAACCATTTAATCGCGATTTTTCACTTCTATAAATAAAAAATTTTCCCAAAGTCCAAACTGCGATGGAATATTGGGAGGGCCTAGCTCATCAGTGCTGACCCCTACCAGTAGTTTCAATTTAATCGACCAGACCACTGATATATTGCATATGCATGTACCTAATTTGTGCCAGGTATAAAATTCGAATAGCCTAATATCATATTAGAGCCGTTGAAGCAATATAGCAGTCTGGTGGGTTAAACTGGCAAAACCGCTGAAAGGATTCACCACTGATGATCCAAGCCCTCCCAATATATCTTTGATTTCAGTAAGAACAATAGGAAGTTTGTCTTATTCATAGAAGAAAATATCGTGCTAAAACTGCATCAATTCTTGTGCATATAGAGTCGTATACACGGATTCACCACACACAACGGATTTTGAAAGAGAAAATAGTTAAATATGGAAAGCTATTTATAATTAATGCATTAAAAAAAGTATGACTTTTTAACAATTCTATCCAGTTCTCTCCTTTTGACATGGGAAATATAAAGGCAAAATACACCAGGCAAAACTGTCAACACCCTAAGGAATATTCACACGCTAGCATTACTTCCAAACCATCCAGCATTGCTTCCAAAACAACCACTTCACAAAAAAAAAATAAATAGCCGATCAAATACGCTTTCAAAAACAACCTATAAATCCCGTGTTCTATTTAGACATCTCATTTAGGCAACACAGTATCATTCATTTTGTTTGAGACGAATCGCTGGTGGGCCTCCTCTCAATACTCCAAGATGATCGACCCTAGTTCTTAAATTTTGATAAACCTTAGTTGTCTTGTGTTTTTCTTCAGTTGGTCCACGAATGTAGTACGAGGACGTCCTATTGTTCTGATGCTTTCAATGTGTACTTTATATCAGCAATGGCCATCGTCAATTGAAGAAATCAATAATGGCAAAAGAAGAATGGTTTATTCTTCTGAAATAACACAATTAACTTCTGCTACAAAACTTCCCCGCGAGGAAAGTCAACAAATGCATTGAACGAGAACGATTCTCTCTTACAGAAGAAATACAGCTGACTCTCGCCACCTGCGTTACAACGTAGACGATCTACAGGTGGCGCCAGCTTCCATTTTATTTGATTGAAGATGCACTTGGATTCTGAGCAAATCAACAGTTTTTTTACGTGTTCCCTATAGTTTCGCTTATGTCCTATTACTTTCAGTCAATTCGTTTTATTATTTTTGTCTGCTTCTTCAAGATATTTACCCTTCAGTACACGCTATACACTGTGCACTGTGATATTTATCACCGCTCTACCCTTCAATACACGCTATACGCTGTACACCGTGGAATTTTCCATGCTATACACTGTACACCGTGGAATTTCCCATGCTAAACACTGTACACCGTGAGATTTTCAACGCCTTACCCTTCAATTCACGCTATACACTATACACCGTGGGATTTTCCACGCCCTACCCTTCAATCCACGCTATACACTGTATACTGTGGGATTTTCCACGCCCTACCCTTCAATCCACGCTATACACTGTATACCGTGGGATTTTCCACGCCCTACCCTTCAATCCACGCTATACGCTGTATACCGTGGGATTTCCCTTCAATCCATGCTATTCCCTGTAAACTATGGAATTTCCCACGCTCTACCCTTCAACCCGCGCCATATACTGTACACCGTGGGATTTCCAACGCCCTACCCTTCGATCCACGCTATACACTGTAAACCTTGGAATTTTCAACTCTATACTCTTTAACCCACGCTATATACTGTACACATTGAGATTTCCCACGCTCTACCCTTCAATACACGCTATACACTGTATACCGTGAGATTTCCCACACCCTACCCTTCAACCCACGCTATACACTGTATACCGTGGGAATTCACACACTCTACCCTTCAACCCACGCTATACACTGTATACCGTGGGATTTCCCACACTCTACCCTTCAATCCACGCTATACACTGTACACCGTAGGATTTCCCACGCTCTACCCTTCAACCCACGCTATACACTGTATACAGTGGAAATTTCCACGCTCTACCCTTCAACCCACGCTATACACTGTACACTGTAGGATTTCCCACGCTCTACCCATCAACCCACGCTATACACTGTACACCGTAGGATTTCCCACGCTCTACCCATCAACCCACGCTATACACTGTACACCGTGGAATTTCCCATGCTCTACCCTTCAACCCACGCTATACCCTGTACACATTGAGATTTCCCACGTTCTACCTTTCAATCCAGGCAATGCACCTCACACCGTGAGATTTCCTACGCTTAGGATTTTTTTTCTGCTTTACACTAAATACACGTTTCACACAGTAAACCTTGAAATTTACTTTTCCATAGAATCCTCCTTAAATCGACGCTATGTACTGTACATGCTCTAAAATTGTCTTTTTTAACCTCTCAATCCGCGCTATACAGTAAATACCTTATAAGATTCCTTTTGTTATAACCTTCAATTCATGGCCATTCATTTTGGCTAAAGTTAGGGTTTCGAAAACGGTGGAAATTTCTTTCAACACTTAATGGCAGACCTTAGGAAACACTACCTGGTTAACTTTGTGAAAACGTGCACTCCAAGTACCACACTCCCCTACTGCAAGCATCAACTTCCTAGCGACTCACCCTAGTCCAGGATTCTCTCAGAATGTTGTCCCAGCATCTCCAACAACACCTCATGACGAACTGTCCTTGTAAATGATCACAATGGAGCCGATGATCATGATTAACCCAATAAACCTTCGTTTGAACTTCACTCACTGAAAAATTAGGCAAGCCTTAAAGATCTGACAAGAAGGTAAAACATTTGTTTGCTCTCGAAAACTGATTTCAAATTGTTCATATGAAAACTAAACTATCCCTCATTAAAAAAACATCCATAAATCAGAATCCCCAACTGAAGAAAAATACCATATATTCAGTATCATGTTTATATTGCCAATCAATTAGTGTTGGCGAAACAAGGAAGAAAATAGAATAAAAATAGAAGAACATATCTACAATATGATAACCAAGGATCAAAGATTACTTATATATCAGTATGTCATAAATACCAGGCATAAATACCCCTGCCATTACATAATATTTCTTCCAAGTCAAATCCTTCATATAAAAAAATCAGAACTATGTCAACAGAAAAATAAAAATCCCAGAGCACACAATTCCTCCATATCCCAAATCATGTATGAATAGCCATCAAATGTAGGTTTCGCCCTCACATGCTCATTCTAGGTAAAAAAAAAATTACTTGTTGAAGAGCGAGAGATCGAAAATGCTCGCGGCTTTCATAATAAATAAACTTTTGCGAGAAAGGTTTTTGATCATTTTATAAAACTTTAATAGCGTCATTTTAAGACATGATATCAATATTTTATAGCTCTCTCTCTCTTAATAGCTAATATTTTCAGACTTTAAAACAAAATATCGAAATGTGACAATTATATATCAAAGTATAATAGAAGTTTAAAGCTACATTTAATGAAATATATCAACATTTTTGCATTTAAAATAACCCAAACATTTAGTAATTATAAAACAACTATTTTAGATAAATAACACATTTTCGATTCTTATTCAAATTTCATAATTAACCCCCCCCCCCCCACATTTTATAACACAACTTTTAATATTCATTTTATTATATTTCACTATTTCTCTCTCACTTTTTACCACAAATGATTTCAACTTAATATCATACAAAATGCCAAGTGCAAAAGAGTTTTATTGAAAAAAATAGAAGTTAAAGTTACAAAAATTATATTTATATCAAAAATGTTTTTATAAATCTCAAAATATTGTTAATCAATGTCAAAGTCTTATTTTTAAAGAATAAAATGTTGTTTCATATTAAATTTATTTTATAGACATTTAAACTTCGATATCCTGCTTTAATATGTTGTTATTCATTTTCGAAATTCTATTTTAAAATCTTAAAACACTATAGCTATTAAGCTATAAATTATTGACATTTTACCATAAAACATAATCTGCTTTTAAACGTATTTATAAAGTGTTCAAAACCTTTAATATATGTACAAAAATAAAATATGTACTTATTGAAATCAAAAATGTGCTTTCTAAAATCAAAACTGATCTCATAACATGAAGGTACTAAAATAAACCGATATAATTAAAATAAATGTGTTTATTTAGAATTTAAAATTGTTATTAAAATGAAAAATGTTGTTATTAAAAAGTAAAATATTGCTATTAGTGTAATAATTGTCATTAAGGTGTGAAATGCTGTCTTAGAATTGCAAAACTTATATAATAATCAAAAATTGAAAAAAAAAGAATATTCTCAATAAATTATTGAAAATTATTCCATTTAAATTATTCATTCATAATTTATATCATAATTTATCTTCAAACATTATTTTTAAAATTTTATTTGGAAATTTGAAAAGTCGTTGAGCTATATTTTGAGTCGCAGACACAGTTCGGAAATTTTTTGATCAGTGACACTAGATCTTTTGCATTTTCTAGAATTCTTTAGCTCAAATTCGTTAGCGAGTGTTATTGTTTACGGGTCATTTCTAGCGAAATATCTTAATTTTTTATTATAAAAAAAATCATTATCTTCAAAAAGGTAATTCTAATATTTGTTTTAAAATTTTGAATTAAATTTTTACTCAGCCTTTTGCTTTTTTAAGCCTTTCTATAACCGGCCTACCAAGCCTCGTGAGGTGATCTATTTAGAAAAATTAGTCTAAGAACTTAATTCAAACTGAAACAAAATGGCTGATCGCAAGGCTGTAATTAAGAATGCAGATATGTCTGAAGATATGCAGCAGGATGCTGTTGATATTGCAACTGCCGCATTGGAAAAATACAATATTGAAAAAGACATTGCGGCCTACATCAAGAAGGAATTTGACAAAAAGTTCAACCCAACCTGGCACTGCATCGTTGGCCGCAACTTCGGAAGCTATGTGACCCATGAAACCAAGCATTTCATCTACTTTTACCTGGGACAAGTAGCTATCCTTCTCTTCAAGTCTGGTTAGAGGATTATACCAATTGTATATATTTAAATTCTCATGTAATTAATCACCTTAGGACATAGTGGTGTTTAAATATTTGCATTATTTTTTGCATACAAAAGCAATCCTCTGACTTTCCCCCACAGCAATTAGTAATCTGTTATGAAATATGCTTTTTTTTTTTTGTCATGCTCAAGTAATACTTCATTGAGTAATCATAAAATTTTAAAATAAAATTCTCATTTAACTTCAAAAGTTTTTTTCTATATAATATTTGACGCAAACATATGTAAGTATTTTGCTTATATTAAAAAATGTTAACTAATTAACTTAAAAAAAAAACTATTGTTATTTGTATTTTGAATTGTTACAACTATTAGTAATGCAAATTTTGCATAATTATAAATTGGCATAATAATTGGCACAGATATCAATAATTTTTGTTAAAATTTATTTTAAATGATCTGAATATTACCCTTTGTGCTGTCTTTACTAATATTATCTATCACATTTGCCTTTTTAAATTTTTGTTTATATAAAATTCAATTCTTCGTCTGCTTTAATATTAAAGGAAGATTCAAAGGCAACTGAGATGTTCCTTAAATAAATAAATATATATGTATTATATATTGCATAGATGTATTATATATGCACATTTGTCTACACTTCTTTTTCTTTCTCCAGTTAGCTACTAAATTGACCAATTTATAATGTCAAGGTTGGAAGACATTTTAAGAATGAAAACTTTCTTGTCTTTAAGAAAAATGTTAAATAAAGTGTGCTCTCTCTCTCTAAAACTTTCCTAAATGTTTATATTCGTTCAAGGCTGGCAATTAAAAAAAAAATTCTAAACATTTTTCAAAATGAAAATAAGACCTAATCCAAATAATTTATTAGTGTGTTTAAGACCTAATCCAAATAATTTATTAATGTAAAATAGACCTAATTCAAATAATTTATTAGTGTATTATTTGGATTAGGTCTTATTTTCTTTTATTATAATCTATAATCCAAATTGTGCTTTATCATTTTTATTGATTTTTAATTAGAAAAATAGCTACAGTCAAGGTTATAATGAGCTTAGTTTTAAAATTGTATCTAAAATTGATTTTTTTGCCTTAATATGTAATTTTAATGTTGCAAATTTTTTTTACGTAATTGGCTTAAGAGAAAAAATATCACTTAACAAAAAAACTTTAGAAATAATTATAGAATAAGTTTACCCATCTGTTAAGTTTTTTTTTTAATGCTAATATGGCTCTTTACTATGTATGCTTGGTGTTTTTCTACAAAAAAAAAAAGAAGAAATAGTGTTTAAACTTTTATATTTTTATCATCTTTGGGAATTTTTTTTTAGGGAAACAGATGCTCTGCCATGTTTTTCTCTGACCTATTTACTCCAGCTATTAATGCTAGTTTTTTTTACTTAACCTTTTAGTCTAAATTAGACAAAATCTTGGAGGTCGTGCTCATAAAGAAGCTCAAGAACTCTTCTTGGTTCACTGTACAGGGATCCTTTGTCCTTTCCAATACAATTTTTGTTAGCTTTTGCTAGTTTAACAACTTTAGCTAGTTTTTGATTAGCTGATGGAAGGATTTTCCAGTTAGACAATACTACAAAGCATCTATTTCCCACATTTATATGAGCATACTTTATAAAAACTTGCTAAGGAATTACAGTAGAACCTCCATGTAAAGGACACCTAATTGTAGAGTCAAAGTGACCTTTAGGGAGAGGTGTCCTCTTACCGGAGATTTGTTACAGTAGAAGCTCCCTGTAAAGGATACCTAATTGCAGAGCCAAAGTGACCTTTAGGGAGAGATGTCCTCTTAACGGAGAGTTGTTACAGTAGAAGCTCCCTGTAAAGGATACCTAATTGCAGAGCCAAAGTGACCTTTAGGGAGAGATGTCCTCTTACCGGAGATTTGTTACAGTAGAAGCTCCCTGTAAAGGATACCTAATTGCAGAGCCAAAGTGACCTTTAGGGAGAGATGTCCTCTTAACGGAGAGTTGTTACAGTAGAACCTCCCTGTAAAGGACACCTAATTGCAGAGCCAAAGTGACTTTTAGGGAGAGTTGTCCTCCTACCGGAGAGTTGTTACAGTAGAAGCTCCCTGTAAAGGACACCTAATTGCAGAGCCAAAGTGTCCTTTAGGGAGAGGTGTCCTCTTACCGGAGAGTTGTTACAGTAGAACCTCCCTGTAAAGGACACCTAATTGCAGAGCCAAAGTGACTTTTAGGGAGAGTTGTCCTCCTACCGGAGAGTTGTTACAGTAGAACCCCCCTGTAAAGAACACCTAATTGCAGAACCAAAGTGTCCTTTATAGAGAGATGTCCTCTTACTGGAGAGTTGTTACAGTAGAAGCTCCCTGTAAAGGATACCTAATTGCAGAGCCAAAGTGACCTTTAGGGAGAAGAGTCCTCTTAATGTAGAGTTGCAAAATAGTAAACATGATAATTTTACAAATGAAAACTGTCCTTTATAGAGAAGTGTCCTCTCATAGAGGTTCTACTGTATATACAGGCTTGTTTATCCACTCCATCTGGCAGGTTAGAAGAAATATTGCCATGTTTATCTCTTCCAATGGCATAAAAACTTCCTGATTGGCACTGATTAGTTTATAAATCATTGTGGTTTGTATTATTTCATTTGCATATGCTTATAGATGCAAATTTTGCCGGGAGGGTATTGATTTATAAAAATAAAGGTCACATAAACTCAAGGCCGCTAGTTTGCAGCAACAGTCAATAGATGGTGTCTAAGTTTGATACTTATGTATATTATGAATATCTCCTTATCATGCAACTGAAAGTTGCTGATGGCTTGCGCCATCTATCGGAATAAATATCAACTATTCTCATTGATTTTTAATTATTCCAGAATTGGCCAAATACCATTTATTCCAATAGATGGTGCAAGCCATCAGCAACTTTCAGTTACACGATAAGGAGATGCCTTAAGAATTTATGCACCTTATCCCAGTACAATATCACATTTGTACTATTTTTTTGCTTATGTATATGTTTATATTTTAAAAACTGGAGAGCCTCTTATTATTCTATTCCAAAGCCCCAAGTTTTAAATCCCAATTGCTTAAACCCATGTTATAAAAAACAAAAATCTTGTCCGAAGATTGAACTTTCCGATCTACCACCCAGCATTCATGGTGCCATTATTCATTGGCTATTTAGAAGTGCTTGCCAGCTTACACACAGCCAATTTAAAGAAATTCTATATAAGCTTATGTTAAGGTATTTGATAACAGGACCAATGATACATGGAATTTGTTTAATCTTTACACAAGGGGATAAGAAACAACAACAGACCAATGATAAGGTACAATTTGAATTATAGATTAAAAACATAAGGGAGGGGGAAGGGTAATAAGACCAAATCCAAATAACATTAGACAAAAGACTGAATGAGAAAAATAAAGTGCTTTATGATATTTTTCTCTCATCTTTTGTCTGATGATGGTAACAATGCTGAAACATGACTCTTTATTTAGGTCTTATCACCCTGTGTAATATGGATTACAAACACAAGGCAATAAGACCAAATAAAATGCTAAATATCAAGTATTTTTACCAGATGGTAATAATTCTCTTTTACTGTAATGTAACCAAGTTGAGAATTTTGGTCTTGTTACTCTTCTTACAATAAACCAAATTATAAAACCTCATCATTATGCTAAGTTACACAGCAAAATGTAACATGACTTTGTCTTACTTGTATTGAGATAAAATAAGACCTAATCCAAATAATTTAATAGTGTGTGACGTTTCGACAACAACATTGTCACCATCATCAGACAAAAAAATAAGGCACAATTTGGATTATTGATTATAAAACAAGGTAATACCAAATCCAAAAAAATAGTGTGTGACGTTTTGACATCAGTACTTTTGTCTGAAGATGGTAACAACGCTGTTACCGAATGTCACACACTATTTATTTGTTTGGATTTGGTCTTATTACCTTGTTTTATCAGACAAAAGAATAAATGAGAAAAAACACCACAGCGCAAGTTCTTAAGAACTTTATTTAAGAACTTGCTGTAGTGTTTTTTCTCATTTATTCTTTTGTCTGATGATGGTGACAATGTTGTTATCGAAACGTCACACACTAATAAATTATTTGGATTAGGTCTTATTTTCTTTTATTATAATCTATAATCCAAATTGTGCTTTATCACAATTGAGACACCATATTAATGTTAGAATTTAAGCTATAAGTTTACAAATGCCTCATTATATACCTATTTTGATAAAGTACAATTTGGATTATACATAAGAAATAAGGTAAAAAGACCAAATACATAGTTTGTGATGATAAGGCACAATTTGGATTATAGATTATAAACTTTTATAAGACCAAATCCAAATGAATAGTGGTGACATTTTGGTAACAGCATTGTTACCGAAACGTCATACTATGTATTTATTTGGATTTGGTCTTATTACCTTGTGTTTATAATGTGTGACATTTCTGTAATAATAGGGTACTGAAATGCCACTATATGTATTTGGATTTGGTCTTATTACCTTGTGTTTAACAACCTGCTTTGTAACAGCAACTTAGCTATAACATCTTGATTCTAAAGTCCCAATTGTTGGAACCATATTTCTAACAACATACATTGGAATCTCATTATAACATCATTTTAATACAACTTGCAGTAAGGGCAGTAGAAATTGTTTAATTTTTAAAAGAATCGTGTCTATAATAGTTTCAAATTTTCATAACAGATGGCGCACTAATGCATCACAACAACTTAGTTATAACAAATATTTTTGACAGTGTTTCTTGTGATAAAAATGATCAAATAGCTCTATAGACCTTACTGCAATAATTTTTTTTGTTTTTCTATCCCAAGTACATGTGGTGCAGGCCATAATAATCATGGTGGGTAGAAGTAGGCGACTGCTTACTGCAATGATTCTTCTTCTTTCTTATCTCCACTCAATCATATTAGGGTATCAAGCTTGTAAAGCTTGAGACTTTTGATGGTGTCTGTTGACAATCATCATGATTGGGTGAAGTAGAATGCGTCTGCCTTTGTCATTAAGACTGAGAGCACTACTCAGTGGCAGGCTGACTTAGCTCCAAAATAAATGGCCGCCTCTGACATGAGGAACAGACACCATGTACAGCCACTTCTAACATGGAGTACAAACGCTGCTCATCCTGTATCCCTGAATTAGGAGTCCTTACAGGGTACTATCAGCTGAGCCCAGGTTTCTTAGTGAGCTTGTTACTGCTACCCCTCCTCCTTTTTCATCAGGGCTTGGGACCGGCCAAGGCGGAGTTAACTGCAATGATTAAAGTTACTAAATGAGAGGGATTGGCTTATCAGTGTGGTTAACCCTTAGCAGTTTTGTCAAATTAAATCTCCAGACTTCTCTCTACTATTGTATTGGAT
Source organism: Cordylochernes scorpioides (assembly GCA_030710605.1). Taxonomy (NCBI): domain Eukaryota; kingdom Metazoa; phylum Arthropoda; class Arachnida; order Pseudoscorpiones; family Chernetidae; genus Cordylochernes; species Cordylochernes scorpioides. Next base: position 62,476,162 of record CP092883.1, read on the forward strand.
TGTTTCTCTCTCTCTATACCCTGTGCATTTACTAAGGAAGAATCATCTACAGACAATGACTTTCCAGAATGGTTGCAGGGTTTTCCCACTATGTACTAAGTGTCAACCCCAAGACATATTATTGACTATTGACTCATCCATTGATGAGCTCTACTCTTCCCCGGCAGACACTATCAACAAACTTTACAAGCTTGATATCTTAGTGTGATTGAGTGGAGATAAGAAAGAAGAAGACTAAGGAAGGCAGCTTATGGGATATTTAGAGGACATATGTTGAGATATTATGATATTTGTCGCAAGAAACACTGGGATGAGCTATACTCATCCCTAGCAGACACCATAAAAAGTCTCAAGCTTTACAAGCTTGATACCTTAATATGATTGAATGGAGATAAGAAAGAAGACAAACACAAGATAATAAGACCAAATCCAAAAAATTAGTTTATAATAAAACACATTATTTATTTATTTGGATTTGGTCTTATTTCCTTGTGTTTATAATCTATAATTCAAATTGTGCCTTATCAAGAAGAAGACAAGAAACACATTGCCAAAAATCTATATACAGTTAAACCTGTCTATAGTGCAGCCCCCTCTTGGGACTCACCAAAATAGAGTGCTGTAGAGAGGGGGTGCTATAGACAGGTCACTTTTAATTTAAATCTCATTGTACTACATATTTAAAATCGGGTGCTATAGAGAGGGAGGTGCTATAGACAGGTTTAACTGTATTTACAAATTTTATTGATAGATGACCATTGAATTTACACTATTGTTTGAACTGTGAATATATATATATTTTTTGCTTATCCCTAGTACACGTGGTACAGGCCATGATAATCATGGTGGGTAGTTAGCGACTGCTTTTACTGTAAGTGCACCACATGTCAGCACATGTGAAAAGCAGTTTGACTTTGCACTTACGAATTTTCCAGAGCCCCGTTTGGTTACTTGCACTCACTGGTGGGGTTGGACTTTTGCAAGAATCGGGGGCCATTGGAGCATTAAAAAAAAATTTTTTTTTTAAACAGAAAAAAGTGTCCAATGCGGGAATCGAACCTGGGTCGTAGTGGTCGAAAACCAAACGGCTTAATCAGCCTTCCACCGACCCCCCGCTGTGAATATGATAACATAAAATTGGTTTCCCATGATGTTAAAGCAAGGTTAAACTTTGTTCACCTTGTAATGCTTTCTAGATGATTCCTCTTGGGAACTCAATGGTATAAATAATTTAGTCAATCCCATACAATGATGTTTTAATGAGGTGCAATGCGTGTTTGATATATTAGCTTGTCAATATTTGATACATTGATATTTCTTATCAAGTTTTTTTTTTCTTTCTTTGTAGATAATTTCCTTTCTGATAAGAAGTGGAGTGATATATTTGCACAAGTTTTTACAACTTAATTGGGTCATCCCACTTTCTAACTCTTAACTCCTTATTTGGACCAAATAATCACAAGGTAATAAGACCAAATCCAAATAAATAAATAGTGTGTGACGTTTCGGTAACAGCATTGTTACCATCTTCAGACAAAAGTACTGAAACGTCACACACTATTTATTTATTCAGATTAGGTCTTATTACCTTGTGTTTATAATCTAATAATTCAAATTATTCAATATATTCAAATTGTACCTTATCATGAACTAAATAATGTAGATTTATAACAGTGTTGTAAACACAAGGTAATAAGACCAAATCCCAAATAAAGTGTGTGATGTTTTTATTATATTTATATATGATTTATTTGGATTAGGTCTTATTACCATGTGTTTATAATCTATAATCCAAATTGTACAGTATTGTGTTATACTGAAATCTTATTTATTTGTGTTTTTTTTTTTTTTTTTACATTGTGTTTTTTATCTATAATTCAAATTTGGACCTTAATGATAAGGTAAAATTTGGATTATAGATTAGAAACCAAAGGTAATAAGACTAAAATACAAATTATTGAAGTGTTGGTGACATTTCGGTAATATCTTTGTTATCATCATCAAAGTACTGAAAGTACTTTTGTCTGATGATGGTGACAATGCTGTGTTATACCGAAACATCACAAACATTTTAATAATTTGGATTTGGTCTTTTCAAATTGTACTTTTTTTTTTTATCTAAGTTTAAAATTGATGCAGGTGTTAACAGATTAGTTGCACTGTGTGAAGCAAGTATTACAAATTTGTAATGTACACAAGGTAATAAGACCAAATAAATAGTGTGTGACGTTTTGGTAACAGCATTGTTACCATCTTCAGTTACCGAAATATCGCACTATTTATTTGGATTTGGTCTTATTACCTTGGGTAAACAGTCATTCAAATGTCACATAAATAACTTATTTAGTGTTGTTACCTTATGAACACTCATCCATTGATGAGCTCTACTCTTTCCCGGCAGACACCATCAAAAGTCTCAAGCTTTACAAGCTTTATACCTTAATATGATTGAGTGGAGATAAGAAAGAAGAAGAATACCTTATGAACATTCTCCATTGACATTATAGATTGCCAATTACTTTAATATTAACAGCTTGATGTATATAACAACTGAAAGCCTCTATTAGGGACACACATCCCATACAGGATTCTCCTAGGTGAGTAAACAGTTATCTATAGAAAGTGGAAAATAACGGCAATCTTTCCTCAAGTTGGGTATCTCTTCTGTGTTGTGCCATTTGACTTTGCTGGCTCTCCAGTTAGATGAATACATTCTTAATAACATTTCTTCCTATACTCTTTTTTTAATTTTTGCATGAAAAAAAGTAAATGATGAAATAGAAGCTTATAAACACTCATTTTGATAACTATGCACGACTCTATATAGGTTATATGCCAGTTACTAAAACTCCAACTGATAAGGAACCATAGAGATAGTTTCCATCATTCTTGGTACCAAATAGAAAACCTCAAAAACAGATCCTCCAACTAAACAGAAGGGAGTCGACACAGTTGGCCAGATGGAAATCTGATCACCTGCGCCCTCTAGTCTATAAAGAGGGAGCCAAAAGCTTCCCCATGTGCACTAGGTGCAAAACCGAAGAGGCCACTTCCCAACATATACTAAATTGTATTGGAAAGGACAAAGGATCCCTGTACAGAGAACCAAGAAGAGTTCTTGAACTTCTTTATGAGCACGACCTCCAAGTTCTTGTCTAATTTAGACTAATAAAAGGATAAGAAAAAAAAAATTGATAACGGAAAGCCCAGAAACCAGTAGTAGTTGGCCAGTTCTAAGTTTGAAACTTTAAAACAATGAGCATCTTTCCATTGTTGACAAGGTGATCTGTCTCTCTTTTTTTTTTTAATTATTTGGATTAAGTGTTCTTGTATCTATAATCCATATTGTGCTTTATCAAGAGAACACTATGTTGTCGTGTCCATTGAAGAGCCTCAGATGTCTCCATACATCTCTATCACAGCAGCAGCAATGTCCTCTATCTTGGGTGTGTAATGCTGTTGAATGTGGTTAATGAAATTTTCCACCTTGTGTACGTACCATAGAAATAATCAATAGTTAGCTATCAGCTACTTTTTTTTACCCCTATTCATCCTTGAATGACAATTCAACCTTGGAAGTTTTGCAAGATATATTTTGAAATTTCATGGTGTTCTATTATCCAGTAAAATCACTAGGATATGCTCAATGGCTTTCTATGATATGCTCTATGGCAGTCTGATGATGGTAACAATGATGTTACCGAAACATCACACAATTTGGATTTAGTCTTTTTACCTTTTATTAATAAAAAGGGTAATTTTGGCGATGAAAACTGTCTTTTATAGAGAAGTGTTGTCTAGTGAGAGTGATATCTCATGGAGATTGTTCTACTGTATTAGATTGATTGTGTGAAGTGATCTATGAAACTCACTATTGTTTAAAAGATATAGAATGGAACTGTTCTATGGAATTCTCTTGTTGTGATGCTATGTTCTTACTTGCTAGGGTCAGCCTTTCAGAGTTGGTAGATATTTCTTACTGTAATTTATAATACAATACCCAGGGTAGCCTAGTGGACATGGCATCTACCCGGTAAGCAGAACACTGTGGGTTCGTTTCCCATCCCTGGACACTTTTATTTTTCCGTTTATCATTACTCTTCACAATTCATTCCTAAGGTTAGAAATAATCTTTATTTCTCCTTAAAAATAAATTTCGATTCTTCGTTTAAAAGAAACACATGCAGGATAATTATCAAATGTCGTTTTACAATTTCTTACTGAAATGGGAGTGTAGATTATGGCTGGTGTTGTGGCTCTTGATTCTTCAATATCCCTATATATATATATAAAAGTCAGTGTATGTATGTATGTTTGTCGGCTATACACGTCCACAATACGTAACTAATCTGACTGAAATTTCAACAGTATATATAGTAGAATCTGGAAAAACTTATAGTGAAAATTTCAGGTCTCTATCCCGAATATTTGTCAAGTTATTTGCAAATTTTCCCTTTCGCTCATAAGCAGCGCCTCTAACGGTGAAGATGGGAGGTAATATCAGCTGACCTAATGTACATGTAAAGTTTGGAGTGGGACTTTTCACAAGAGTGACATCCACGGCGCCAATTTATAATTGTAACGAATAGTATTTGTACTTTATCAAGTAGGGTTTCAACAAAAGGTCTTGTTAGAACTATATTGTCGCAGAGATAAATAGAGCAAGGGTAAATTTGGAAATAATCAATTTATTATAAAGGTGGATATTTACCTTTTAGTTCTCCAATAAAATTATATACAAGAGGTATTTATAGGGAGAACAACTTATCCCAAGGTAATGAGAGTGGTCAGACACTATCGTTTTCCTTATTTGCAGATAAGATTCCGAGAACCCCTCACACCTGTCCCCCTGGGAGTCCATTGATGATTGACAGGTGTCCCATGGAGCTTCCTATGGCTGGGGTTGTAGAGAGACTTGACAATATTTTCATACAATAGCTTGAAGTTGGAGATTTTCAGTGAGTGCACCTGCTGGGCAACCTGATCTTTCTCTGTATCAGGTTACCAGGAGTGGGACCTCAATCCTCCCAGTTGGCTTCTCCACCTGGACTCCAGTACTGTGGAACCTCACTAGATCACCACATACAGTAGAACCTCCCTGTAAAGGACACCTAATTGCATAGCCAAAGTGTCCTTTAGGGAGAGGTATCCTCTTACTGGAGAGTTGTTACAATAGAACCTCCCTGTAAAGGACACTTAATTGCAGAGCCAAAGTGTCCTTTAGGGAGAGGTATCCTCTTACCAGAGAGTTGTTACAGTAGAACCTCCCTGTAAAGGACAACACCTATTTGCAGAGCCAAAGTGTCCTTTAGGGAGAGGTATCCTCTTACCGGAAAGCTGTTACAGTAGAACTACCTCCCTGTAAAGGACACCTAATTGTAGTCCTTTAGGGAGATGTGTCCTCTTACTGGAGAGTTACTAAATAGTAAAAATGGTAATTTTGCAAATGAAAACTGTCCTTTATGGACAAAAGTTCTGAATGTTGTGTATATTATTCGATGATGGTAACAATGCTGTTACCGAAATTTCATACTATTTATTTGGATTTGGTCTTATTACCTGTGTTTCTAATCTATAATCCAAATTGTACCTTATAAAAAAAACTAAAATATGATTTCAAAAAGTTGAAATAGTAGAGATGATTTTTGTATAACTTGAGGAAAGGGTAACTTCTGATCATGCAAAAAAAATATTTTAAAGTTTCTTGTAAAAGAAACTTAGCCCTCCCTTGTGTGGATGCTTTATTGGTTCAATAAATTTATAAGTCAAATTTCAAAACTATTATAGACGCGTATGATTCTTTTAAAAATAAAACAATTTCTACTGCCCTTACTGCAATGGAAACATTTTTTTTTTTTGCTTATCTCTAGTACACGTGGTACAGGCCATAATAATCAGGGTGGGTAGTTAGCGACTGCTTTTACTGTAAGTGCACCACAAGTCTATACATGTCAAAAGCAGTTCGACTTTGCACTTATGGAAACATTAATGTGAGGGACTTAATTTTTCCATTGCAGTAAGGGCAATAGAAATTGTTTATTTTTTAAAAGAATCAATACACATCTTATTTGCATTATCCATACGTGTCTATAATAGTTTCAAAATTTCATGACAGATGGCGCGCTAATGCATCATAATATAAAAAGTCAGGAAAAGAACATTTAAAAAAGATATGTTTGGCTTTAAACTTGTTTCAAATTTTTGGAGGAAAAAAAGAAAGAGGTCGATTCAAGCTGGCAATAGAAGATGTGTCAATGCTACACAGACAACGTCGGCGGTGGAGTGGTGTTCTAAGAGGTGTGTGGGCAAAAGTAGCACAGCACCTTTTTTAGATTTAGAGGTCAGTTGTGTGGGTCACTTCTAATTGGAGGACTCTGTCTGTCTTTTATTGTTACCTTGTTGTAGAATAATTGTTCCCAGCAGGTACAACTTGGATTATTGATCTTGGAAAGACACAATTTGGATTATAGATCTTGGTAAGGCACAATTTGGATTATAGATCTTGGAAAGACACAATTTGGATTATAGATCTTGGTAAGGTACAATTTGGATTATAGATCTTGGAAAGACACAATTTGGATTATAGATCTTGGTAAGGTACAATTTGGATTATAGATCTTGGTAAGGTACAATTTGGATTATAGATCTTGGTAAGGTACAATTTGGATTATAGATCTTGGAAAGACACAATTTGGATTATAGATCTTGGAAAGACACAATTTAGATTATAGATCTTGGAAAGACACAATTTGGATTATAGATCTTGGAAAGACAATTTGGATTATTGATCTTGGTAAGGTACAATTTGGATTATAGATCTTGGTAAGGTACAATTTGGATTATAGATCTTGGTAAGGTACAATTTGGATTATAGATCTTGGAAAGACACAATTTGGATTATAGATCTTGGAAAGACACAATTTGGATTATAGATCTTGGTAAGGTACAATTTGGATTATAGATCTTGGAAAGACACAATTTGGATTATAGATCTTGGAAAGACACAATTTGGATTATAGATCTTGGAAAGACACAATTTGGATTATTGATCTTGGTAAGGTACAATTTGGATTATAGATCTTGGTAAGGTACAATTTGGATTATTGATCTTGGTAAGGTACAATTTGGATTATAGATCTTGGTAAGGCACAATTTGGATTATAGATCTTGGTAAGACACAATTTAGATTATAGATCTTGGTAAGGTACAATTTGGATTATAGATCTTGGTAAGATACAGTTTGGATTATAGATCTTGGTAAGGTACAATTTGGATTATTGATCTTGGTAAGGCACAACTTGGATTATAGATCTTGGAAAGACACAACTTGGATTATAGATCTTGGTAAGGTACAGTTTGGATTATAGATCTTGGTAAGGTACAGTTTGGATTATAGATCTTGGTAAGGTACAGTTTGGATTATAGATCTTGGTAAGGTACAATTTGGATTATAGATCTTGGTAAGGCACAACTTGGATTATAGATCTTGGTAAGGCACAACTTGGATTATAGATCTTGGAAAGACACAATTTGGATTATTGATCTTGGTAAGGTACAATTTGGATTATAGATCTTGGTAAGGTACAATTTGGATTATAGATCTTGGTAAGGTACAATTTGGATTATAGATCTTGGTAAGGTACAATTTGGATTATAGATCTTGGTAAGGTACAATTTGGATTATAGATCTTGGTAAGGTACAATTTGGATTATAGATCTTGGTAAGGTACAATTTGGATTATAGATCTTGGTAAGGTACAATTTGGATTATAGATCTTGGTAAGGTACAATTTGGATTATAGATCTTGGTAAGGTACAATTTGGATTATAGATCTTGGTAAGATACAGTTTGGATTATAGATCTTGGTAAGGTACAATATGGATTATTGATCTTGGTAAGGCACAACTTGGATTATAGATCTTGGAAAGACACAACTTGGATTATAGATCTTGGTAAGGTACAGTTTGGATTATAGATCTTGGTAAGGTACAGTTTGGATTATAGATCTTGGTAAGGTACAATTTGGATTATAGATCTTGGTAAGGCACAACTTGGATTATAGATCTTGGTAAGGCACAACTTGGATTATAGATCTTGGAAAGACACAATTTGGATTATAGATCTTGGTAAGGCACAACTTGGATTATAGATCTTGGTAAAGGCACAACTTGGATTATAGATCTTGGTAAGGCACAACTTGGATTATAGATCTTGGAAAGACACAATTTGGATTATAGATCTTGGAAAGACAAAATTTGGATTATAGATCTTGGAAAGACACAATTTGGATTATAGATCTTGGAAAGACACAATTTGGATTATTGATCTTGGTAAGGTACAACTTAGATCATAGATCTTGGTAAGGCTCCACTTCCCATTGTCGATGCTCCCACAATCTACTTGTGTCAACCAGAATTCCTTTACCTTCAGCAGGCCTCTTACCAAGATGTCTGTATTGTGATTGTCTTCAATGTTTTCTCCGAAAAAGCTTGCCTTCAAGCTTACAGCGGAGGGTGTGTATTTCAAGATCTTGATAAGGCACAATTTGGATTATAGATCTTGGAAAGACACAATTTGGATTATAGATTATAAACACAAGGTAATAAGACCAAATAAATAGTGTGTGATGTTTCGGTAATAGTATTGTTACCATCATCAGACAAAAGTATTGAATTCAGTACTATAATTTTTTTTTTTGCTTATTCCTAGTACACATGGTGCAGGCCATGAGTACTATAATACACATATTATGATATATATTCAGTACTTTTGTCTGAAGATGTTAACAACGCTGTTACCGAAACGTCACACACTATTTGGATTTGGTCTTATTTACCTTGTATTTATAATCTATAATCCAAATTGTGCCTTATCAACGCTGTTACAGAAACGTCTCACACTATTTATTTGGATATGGTCTTATTACAATATAATACACTGCAGCATGTAATTGTAAAACGACACTTGAAGTTACACCGCATGAGTTTCTTTTCAACAACAAATTGTGGGTTCGATTCCCATCCCTGGACACTTTTATTTTTCCGTTTGTCATTACTCTTCATAATTTATCCATTCATACCTCATCCAAAAAGGTTAGAAATAGTCTATATTTCACCTTAAAATAAAATTTTAATTTGCCGTTGAAAAGAAACTCGTGTGGTGAAACTTCAAGTGTCGTTTTATGGTCTTATTACCTTGTAAATTTTTCATGATTTTACCACGTTGATTTTTGTGTGTTTCATCCACTTATTTATTCTGATATACCATAGTTGGGATTCCACTGTCCTTCTTATTGGAGCATTGAGTCTGTACCTCTTTGACAAAACCTATTCAAAATGCATCTGGTTGGTTTTTCTTCAAGAAAAGGGCTTTATATATACCCAATTCAGTAAAACTTTTTTTTTTTAAATTACACTCATGGACAAAACTTGAAAGAAGTCTTTAATGTTGCCGATCGTCTATTTTTTGAAGGAAATAGAGGCAATTTCGTTCACACTTGGTTATCTCGTGTGTCTTCAATAAAGGTCACTGTAATATCTTTCAGAGTTATTGTCTGAATCCCGATATACATGCTAAAAGGTACAACTTCCTTAAGTTTTGTCCATTAGTGTATATGTGCAGGTTCTACTGCTGCCAAGTCATAAATACAGATTATTACAAAATTCTGTAGAAAAACAATAAGCGAGGGATAAAATCAAGAGGGTTGTTATAAGGAAACAAAACTTTAATACTAAGAAAAAATTGCCCTTGAACCAAAACAGGTGTCATTATATGTGGCCTTTGTATAAAAGTGTTACTGGTACAACTTAGTTGTAAGGTGGGATTTCAGTTGATTCAGACAAGGGATCAGAAGAATTGTCAAGATTAAATGGACAGCTATATGATAAATCATAATTTAGATTATAATACAAGGGAGCAGTAACAATCTCACTAAAAAACCTGGGTTCAACTGGCCTTGCTGATAGTACCTTGTAAGAGCTCCTAATCCAGGGATACAGGATGAGCAGCGTTTGTACTCCTTGTTAGGAGCGGCTGCACATGGCACCTGTTCCTCATGTCAGAGGCGGCCATTTCTTTTAGAGCTAAGTCGGCCTGCCACTGAGTAGTGCTCCCAGTCTTAATGACACATTCTTCTTCACCCAATCATGATGGTTATCAAATCTCTTTTTCAAAAGTCTCAAGCTTTACACCCTAATATGATTGAGTGGAGATAAGAAAGAAGATACAAGAAACACAAGGTAATAAGACCAAATCCAAATAAATAAATAGTGTCTGACGTTTCGGTAACAGCGTTGTTACCATCTTCAGACACTTAGTACTACTTTAGTACTTTTGTCTGAAGATGGTAACAATGCTGTTACCGAAATGTCACACATTATTTATTTATTTGGATTTGGTCTTATTACCTTGTGTTTATAATCTATAATCCAAAATGTACCTTATCAAGATACAAGAAAATAAGACCTAATCCAAATAATTAAATAGTGTGTAACGTTTCGGCAACAGCATTGTCACCATCATCAGACCTTGAATCTGCCAAAACGTCACACACTATTAAATTATTTAGATTAGGTCTTATTTTCTTGTATGGACAGCTATAGTTTTTGTTTATCCCTAGTACACTTGGTAGAGGCCATGATAATCATGGTGGTTAGAAGTAGGCGACTGCTTTTACTGTAAGCACACCACATATCTACACATGTGAAAAGCAGTTTGACTTTGCACTTACTAATGTGCCAGTGCCCCATTTGGTTACTTGCACTCGCTGGTGGGGTTGAACTTTTGCAAGAATTGGGGGCCATTGGAGCATTTTTTTTTTATCAGAAAAAAGTGCCTAATGCGGGAATTGAACCTGGGTCGTAGCAGTCAAAAACTAATGATTTAGACCATCCTTTCACCGACCCCCACAGCTATAGTGACAAATAAGTTTAGAAGATTTAAAGAAGATCTTTGATAGGACACAATTTGGATTATAGATTAGAACTACAAGGTAATAAAACCAAATCCATCATGTTGTGATATTTTTCCTCATTTAGTCTGATGAAAGGAACAAGGCTGTTACTGAAACATCACATACTATAAATTTAATTGGTTTCGATCTTATTACCTTAAAGAAGTGCCTTCTTAATGAAGAAGTGATCAAAAGAAAATTGAAGTTTACAGGAGATGTATTCCAAGGATTATTGGGAGGTTGCCTATTTGACAATACTGGAGGATACCTTGGTATTACCTCCTCTCTTTTTCCTTGAAAATCTGAATGGACACTTGGTAGAGGACAACTCTCAACAAAGGACAGTATTCATCACCAAAACAGTAGAACCTCCGTGAGAGGCCACTCTTGCTAGAGGACACCTTTTTATACACAAAGGATAGTTTTAATTACAATACAGTAGAACTACGTCCATTGGAGGACAACTCTCTACAATGGACAGTATTCATCACCTAAACAGTAGAACCTCCATGAGAGGCCACTCTCGCTAGAGGACACTTTTTTACACAAAGGACAATTTTCATCACCAATACAGTAGAACTACCTCCATGAGAAGACACTCACACTAGAGAACACCTCTCTACAAAGGACAATTTTCATTGCCAATACAGTAGAATAACCTCCATGAGAGGCCACTCTCACTAGAGGACACCTCTCTACAAACGACAGTTTTCATCACCAATACAGTAGAACCTCCATGAGAAGACACTCCCGCTAGAGAACACCTCTACACAAAGAACAGTTTTTACATTAGCAAAATAAAATTATTTACTATTTAGCAACATTCCATTAAGAGAAAATCTCTCCTAAAGGACATTTTGACTTCCTACTAAGTTTTAATTAATAATAATTGATATTTTTTTAAACGATCAAGGAAACAATATACACACAAATTCTATGTTATTTGGAGCAGTTTGTGTAACAAGGTTTGGCCATCACATCAGAAGGATCTATGAAGGAAGCACTTGAGAAATAAGGTGCAAATAAACACAAAAACTTATCATATTCTGATAATCCAATCACAGGATAGATAGGTTTCATTCTTGAGTGTAAGTTTACACCACTGATTCTTATGGCATTGTTTCGCTATACACACAATGTCAGTATGTAATATACATTGATATGTTTGTAACGTTTCGGTAACAACATTGTTATTATCATCAAACTACTAAAATGATATGATAAATGATAAGACACAATTTGGATTATAGATTATAAACACAAGGTAATAAGACCAAATCCAAATGAATAAAGAGTTTGTGACGTTTTGGTAACAGTGCTGTTACCATTTCAATATTTTCCACACATTGTTATCACATTCAGTACTTTTGTCTGAAGATGGTAATAATGCTATTACCGAAAGGCACTATTTATTTATAAGGATTTGGTTATATTACCTTGTGTTTATAATCTATCATCCAAATTGTGCCTTATCACACCAAATTGGTGTTATTATGAAACAAAAAACAACCCAAGGTATTCAAAAACATCATTTCTATATAAAAAACTGAGCAGAGCTCAGTGTGTGGTCCGGCACATGGATTAAAATAACTCAGTGAAGGTAAGGTGCCTCAAGGCCATGTGCCCCGTTTTTCCACTGCTCCAGATGGCACGGGGCCAGAGGAAGGATTTTGCCGAGTCCCTTCCACAGACCTCATTTCCCTCAACAAAACCTTTTTGTTTACTCTAATACAGTAGAACTACCTCCCTGTAAAGTACACCTAATTGCAGAGCCAAAGTGTTTTTAAGGGAGAGGTGTTCTCTTACCGGAGAGTTGCCAAATTGTAAAAATGGTAATTTTGCTAATGAAAACTGTCCTTTAGGGAGAGGTGTCCTCTTACCGGAGAGTTGTTACAGTAGAACCTCCCTGTAAAGAACACCTAATTGCAGAGCCAAAGTGTTTTTGAGAGAGGTGTTCTCTTACCGGAGAGTTGCTAAATTGTAAAAATGGTAATTTTGCTAATGAAAACTGTCCTTTAGGGAGAGGTGTCCTCTTACCGGAGAGTTGTTACAGTAGAACCTCCCTGTAAAGAACACCTAATTGCAGAGCCAAAGTGTTTTTAAGGGAGAGGTGTTCTCTTACCGGAGAGTTGCTAAATTGTAAAAATGGTAATTTTGCTAATGAAAACTGTCCTTTAGGGAGAGGTGTCCTCTTACCGGAGAGTTGTTACAGTAGAACCTCCCTGTAAAGGACACCTAATTGCAAAGCTAAAGTGTTCTTAAGGGAGAGGTGTTCTCTTACCGGAGAGTTGCTAAATTGTAAAAATGGTAGTTTTGCAAATGAAAAATGTCCTTTGTAGAGAGGTGTCTTCTAGCGAGAGTGTCATCTCATGGAGGTTGTTCTACTGTATTGGCAATGAAAACTGCCCTTTGTAGAGAGGTGTCTTCTAGCGAGAGTGTCCTCTCATGGAGGTTGTTCTACTGTATTGGCAATGAAAAATGTCCTTTGTAGAGAGGTGTCTTCTAGCGAGAGTGTCCTCTCATGGAGGTTGTTCTACTGTATTGGCAATGAAAACTGTCCTTTGTAGAGAGGTGTCTTCTAGCGAGAGTGTCCTCTCATGGAGGTTGTTCTACTGTATTGGCAATGAAAACTGTCCTTTGTAGAGAGGTGTCTTCTAGCGAGAGTGTCCTTTCATGGAGGTTGTTCTACTGTATTGGTAATGAAAACTGCCCTTTGTAGAGAGGTGTCTTCTAGCGAGAGTGTCCTCTCATGGAGGTTGTTCTACTGTATTGGCAATGAAAACTGCCCTTTGTAGAGAGGTGTCTTCTAGCGAGAGTGTCCTCTCATGGAGGTTGTTCTACTGTATTGGCAATGAAAACTGCCCTTTGTAGAGAGGTGTCTTCTAGCGAGTGTCCTCTCATGGAGGTTGTTCTACTGTATTGGCAATGAAAACTGCCCTTTGTAGAGAGGTGTCTTCTAGCGAGAGTGTCCTCTCATGGAGGTTGTTCTACTGTATTGGCAATGAAAACTGCCCTTTGTAGAGAGGTGTCTTCTAGCGAGAGTGTCCTTTCATGGAGGTTGTTCTACTGTATTGGCAATGAAAACTGTCCTTTGTAGAGAGGTGTCTTCTAGCGAGAGTGTCCTTTCATGGAGGTTGTTCTACTGTATTGGTAATGAAAACTGCCCTTTGTAGAGAGGTGTCTTCTAGCGAGAGTGTCCTCTCATGGAGGTTGTTCTACTGTATTGGCAATGAAAACTGCCCTTTGTAGAGAGGTGTCTTCTAGCGAGAGTGTCCTCTCATGGAGGTTGTTCTACTGTATTGGCAATGGAAACTGCCCTTTGTAGAGAGGTGTCTTCTAGCGAGAGTGTCCTCTCATGGAGGTTGTTCTACTGTATTGGCAATGAAAACTGCCCTTTGTAGAGAGGTGTCTTCTAGCGAGTGTCCTCTCATGGAGGTTGTTCTACTGTATTGGCAATGAAAACTGCCCTTTGTAGAGAGGTGTCTTCTAGCGAGAGTGTCCTCTCATGGAGGTTGTTCTACTGTATTGGCAATGAAAACTGCCCTTTGTAGAGAGGTGTCTTCTAGCGAGAGTGTCCTCTCATGGAGGTTGTTCTACTGTATTGGCAATGAAAACTGCCCTTTGTAGAGAGGTGTCTTCTAGCGAGAGTGTCCTTTCATGGAGGTTGTTCTACTGTATTGGCAATGAAAACTGCCCTTTGTAGAGAGGTGTATTCTAGCGAGAGTGTCCTCTCATGGAGGTTGTTCTACTGTATTGGCAATGAAAACTGTCCTTTGTAGAGAGGTGTCTTCTAGCGAGAGTGTCCTCTCATGGAGGTTGTTCTACTGTATTGGCAATGAAAACTGTCCTTTGTAGAGAGGTGTCTTCTAGCGAGAGTGTCCTCTCATGGAGGTTGTTCTACTGTATTGGCAATGAAAACTGTCCTTTGTAGAGAGGTGTCTTCTAGCGAGAGTGTCCTTTCATGGAGGTTGTTCTACTGTATTGGCAATGAAAACTGTCCTTTGTAGAGAGGTGTCTTCTAGCGAGAGTGTCCTCTCATGGAGGTTGTTCTACTGTATTGGTAATGAAAACTGCCCTTTGTAGAGAGGTGTCTTCTAGCGAGAGTGTCCTTTCATGGAGGTTGTTCTACTGTATTGGCAATGAAAACTGCCCTTTGTAGAGAGGTGTCTTCTAGCGAGAGTGTCCTCTCATGGAGGTTGTTCTACTGTATTGGCAATGAAAACTGTCCTTTGTAGAGAGGTGTCTTCTAGCGAGAGTGTCCTCTCATGGAGGTTGTTCTACTGTATTGGCAATGAAAACTGTCCTTTGTAGAGAGGTGTCTTCTAGCGAGAGTGTCCTCTCATGGAGGTTGTTCTACTGTATTGGTAATGAAAACTGCCCTTTGTAGAGAGGTGTCTTCTAGCGAGAGTGTCCTTTCATGGAGGTTGTTCTACTGTATTGGCAATGAAAACTGCCCTTTGTAGAGAGGTGTCTTCTAGCGAGTGTCCTCTCATGGAGGTTGTTCTACTGTATTGGCAATGAAAACTGCCCTTTGTAGAGAGGTGTCTTCTAGCGAGAGTGTCCTCTCATGGAGGTTGTTCTACTGTATTGGCAATGAAAACTGCCCTTTGTAGAGAGGTGTCTTCTAGCGAGAGTGTCCTCTCATGGAGGTTGTTCTACTGTATTGGCAATGAAAACTGCCCTTTGTAGAGAGGTGTCTTCTAGCGAGAGTGTCCTTTCATGGAGGTTGTTCTACTGTATTGGCAATGAAAACTGCCCTTTGTAGAGAGGTGTATTCTAGCGAGAGTGTCCTCTCATGGAGGTTGTTCTACTGTATTGGCAATGAAAACTGTCCTTTGTAGAGAGGTGTCTTCTAGCGAGAGTGTCCTCTCATGGAGGTTGTTCTACTGTATTGGCAATGAAAACTGTCCTTTGTAGAGAGGTGTCTTCTAGCGAGAGTGTCCTCTCATGGAGGTTGTTCTACTGTATTGGCAATGAAAACTGTCCTTTGTAGAGAGGTGTCTTCTAGCGAGAGTGTCCTTTCATGGAGGTTGTTCTACTGTATTGGCAATGAAAACTGTCCTTTGTAGAGAGGTGTCTTCTAGCGAGAGTGTCCTCTCATGGAGGTTGTTCTACTGTATTGGTAATGAAAACTGCCCTTTGTAGAGAGGTGTCTTCTAGCGAGAGTGTCCTTTCATGGAGGTTGTTCTACTGTATTGGCAATGAAAACTGCCCTTTGTAGAGAGGTGTCTTCTAGCGAGAGTGTCCTCTCGTGGAGGTTGTTCTACTGTATTGGCAATGAAAACTGTCCTTTGTAGAGAGGTGTCTTCTAGCGAGAGTGTCCTCTCATGGAGGTTGTTCTACTGTATTGGCAATGAAAACTGTCCTTTGTAGAGAGGTGTCTTCTAGCGAGAGTGTCCTCTCATGGAGGTTGTTCTACTGTATTGGTAATGAAAACTGCCCTTTGTAGAGAGGTGTCTTCTAGCGAGAGTGTCCTTTCATGGAGGTTGTTCTACTGTATTGGCAATGAAAACTGCCCTTTGTAGAGAGGTGTCTTCTAGCGAGAGTGTCCTCTCATGGAGGTTGTTCTACTGTATTGGCAATGAAAACTGTCCTTTGTAGAGAGGTGTCTTCTAGCGAGAGTGTCCTCTCATGGAGGTTGTTCTACTGTATTGGCAATGAAAACTGCCCTTTGTAGAGAGGTGTCTTCTAGCGAGAGTGTCCTCTCATGGAGGTTGTTCTACTGTATTGGCAATGAAAACTGTCCTTTGTAGAGAGGTGTCTTCTAGCGAGAGTGTCCTCTCATGGAGGTTGTTCTACTGTATTGGCAATGAAAACTGCCCTTTGTAGAGAGGTGTCTTCTAGCGAGAGTGTCCTCTCATGGAGGTTGTTCTACTGTATTGGCAATGAAAACTGCCCTTTGTAGAGAGGTGTCTTCTAGCGAGAGTGTCCTCTCATGGAGGTTGTTCTACTGTATTGGCAATGAAAACTGCCCTTTGTAGAGAGGTGTCTTCTAGCGAGAGTGTCCTCTCATGGAGGTTGTTCTACTGTATTGGCAATGAAAACTGCCCTTTGTAGAGAGGTGTCTTCTAGCGAGAGTGTCCTCTCATGGAGGTTGTTCTACTGTATTGGCAATGAAAACTGCCCTTTGTAGAGAGGTGTCTTCTAGCGAGTGTCCTCTCATGGAGGTTGTTCTACTGTATTGGCAATGAAAACTGGCCTTTGTAGAGGTGTCTTTTCATGGAGATTCTACTGTATTGGTGATGAAAACTGTCCTTTGGGTAGAGAGGTGTTCTCTAACAAGAGTGGCCTCTCATGGAGGTTCTACTGTTTAGGTGATGAATACTGTCCATTGTAGAGAGTTGTCCTCCAATAGACATAGTTCTAATGTATTGGTGATGAAAACTGTCATTTTTGTAAAAAGGTGTCCTCTAGAAAGAGTGTCTTCTCATGGAGGTTGTTCTACTGTAATTGATTTGGAGGAATAGAATCATACTACAATAAAAGAGAGAGTACAGACTCATCCTGTATCCCTGGAGACCTTACAGGGTACTATCAGCTAGGCCAGCTGAACCCAGGTTTTTTAGTGAGCTTTGTTACTGCTCCCTCTTTTTACATCCGGGCTTGGGAGCAGCAAAGGAGGAATTCCATAACAAGATTGCACTGTATAATGTTCCAGCTAACCCTAGATCTTTTCTCCATGTCTCTAACTACAATTACTGGACTAAAGGTGAACGGGCTTCTTAAACTGGCTTAGTAACAAGTAAAGTAGAGAAACCTCCATGAAAAGACACTCACTAGAAGACACCTTTTTGCAAAAGACAGTTTTCATTGCCAATACAGTAGAACAACCTCCATGAGAGGACACTCTCGCTAGAAGACACTTCTCTACAAAGGACAGTTTTCATTGCCAATACAGTAGAACAACCTCCATGAGAAAACACTCTCGCTAGAAGACACCTCTCTACAAAGAACAGTTTTCATTGCCAATACAGTAGAACAACCTCCATGAGAAGACACTCTTGTTAGAAGACACTTCTCTACAAAGAACAGTTTTCATTGCCAATACAGTAGAACAACCTCCATGAGAAAACACTCTCGCTAGAAGACACCTCTCTACAAAGGGCAGTTTTCATTGCCAATACAGTAGAACAACCTCCATGAGAGGACACTCTCACTAGAAGACACCTCTCTACAAAGGGCAGTTTTCATTGCCAATACAGTAGAACAACCTCCATGAGAGGACACTCTCGCTAGAAGACACCTCTCTACAAAGAACAGTTTTCATTGCCAATACAGTAGAACAACCTCCATGAGAAGACACTCTTGTTAGAAGACACTTCTCTACAAAGGACAGTTTTTATCACCAATATTACCATTTTTAGTAATTAACAACTCTCAAATAAGTGACCACTCTCCCTAAAGGACACTTTGGCTGTGTAACTAGGTGTTGTCTTTTACAGAAAGGTTATACTCTAACATCAGAATAATAACAAACTCCGCCTTTGCCGGTCCCAAACCCGGATGAAAAAGGAGGAGGGGGAGCAGTAACAAGCTCACTAAAAAACCTGGGCTCAGCTGGCCCGGCTGATAGTACCCTGTAAGGGCTCCTAATCCAGGGATACAGGATGAGTCTGTACTCCATGTTAGGAGCGGCTGTACATGGCGTCTGTTCCTCATGTCAGAGGTGGCCATTTCTTTTGGAGCTAAGTCGTCCTGCCACTGAGTAGTGCTCCCAGTCTTAATGACAAAGGCAGACGCATTCTACTTCACCCAGTCATGATGGTTGTCAAACAGACACCATCAAGGGTCTCAACTTGATACCCTAATATGATTGAATGGAGATAAGAAAGAAGAAGGAAGACTTTTTGACTTTCCCCAAATAATCATATTGAATCAAAATGAAAATATATCAAAAATATTTATTTGCAACTTCAATAATTCACATAATTTTTGCTAATAATTTATATAGTGTTTATAATTAATCATTTTTGGAAGGTTTATAAATGGTTTCTTCATTGTTATCTAATTTGGCAGCGTATCTTGCAGCAGTGAACAAATAATCACTCAATCTGTTCAAATATTTTAAAACAGTTGGATCAACTTCTTCATCTGATACAAGAGGCACTACTCTTCTTTCAGCTCTTCTGCAAATTGACCTTGACACATGTAGCAAAGATGATGCTTTACCACCTGATGGTAATATGAAATTTTTTAAAGGAGGCAATGAGGCTGTGTATTCATCTATTAATTTTTCTAATTTATTTATATTTTGGTCATTAAATTTTGTTCTATCAAGTTGTTCTTTACTTGCACTACTCTGTGGTGTTGCGATCGATGATTGTAATTCTTGTATTATACATTGAATTTCTTCTAATTGTTTGTTTAAAGTTGGACATGTTATATATTCTCTACTTAGACCTATCATTGATGTTAATTCATCTGTTGTTCCAAGAGCTTCAAAAATATCATTATCTTTTGGTAATCTTTTACCAGTAAATGTTGATGTTTTACCTTTATCTCCAGTTTTGGTATATATTTTCATTAAATTTTGTTGTGTGTTATAAATTAACCTAATATTAAATTGATATCTAATGATCTGAGGGGCTGATAAAATTCGTACCAAGTTATAAAACCTTGACATATTTAAAAGATATTATCCTTTTCAAATTATTAAAAATAAGAGTTTGTTTACACTTTAAAAAATATATAGTCTTGTGGTCAAATTTTAATTAAATATATATTTTTTCGATTATTTAAAAATATATATATTTTTTGAACATGTGCTGCGAATTGAATGCTAAAAATATCGTACGTATACATTACCTTTTCTGAGAGAAGTTTCTAGAAATTAATGTGTGGAATATTTTTAAAATGCTAATATGATACTTTTTTTTTTTTTTTTTTTGAGTGTGGGTAAAGCAAATATTATTTTCTTTTTAAGTAGCAAATAAAAAAAATTCTTGAAGAAATTTAGATTAAATATTAAATTTGTAAAATTAATTTGAATTATATATAATTTTATTTAAATAAGTGAGAATAAAATATCCCCCCCCCCCCCCCCCCCCCCCCCCCCAAGGATTTAAAAATATATATATATCCTAAACTTTTTGCTTGGCACATTTTATAAATACATTTTGATTTTATACTTACACAAATTTTTGATATCAATAAGGACATTTTTATTTTTTCATATGTAGATTTTGAACTTTATAAGTCAACATTTTATGCTTTAATGACAATATCTTACACATAAAAAATAAAAATAAAATGACACTTTAATAATAAGATTTTTATTTTTAGCGATATTATAGATTTCATTTGAAACTTTACAGTAAAATATGTTTCTTTTTCAAATTTTTAATTGCCGAACGACATTTTATGGTTTAATACCAAAATTTCAAAGTTTAGAAGCGACATATATTGCTTTTACTACATAGATAAAATAGTCGGGAATAATATGATAATATTAAATTAATAAGGAAAAAAGCGGCCTTTCAGCTAAACAGAGTGTATTTCTCAGGTAAAATTTTACTATATACCCATAAAACTTTGAATTTAAATTGTATATATACATCTAGTTGATATTTTTTGTGTAGTAATTCTGTGGAGCACAAATCTCTCAAATCATTTAATTGCCTTTAAATAAAATAAGAAAATAAAAATCTAAAATATATATAACAAAAACTGAAAACTTGTGAGAGATATAAAATTTTAAATACCTGACTTCTCTTGATGCAAGGTGTCTGGAATGTCTTTTCTGAAAGGGAAGGAACTTCAGCGCCAGAAAATTCCACAGAAAGAGTAACATCTTCAGGAATACCAGAAAATACAAAAGAAGAAGAGTAAATTACGTCGATATTTTTCGCAGCATGCATATCTTTTTTTTTTAATAATAGTTTTCTTTTAGATTTCTCTATCAAGGAGCTTAGTTGATTGTATTTATTATCTTTGAATTTTTTTATATTGTGAAACGAAATATATTCTTCCAGAAGTTTTATCACACAAGACTTAAATCACTCTTGTTCTTGAGATTTGTTTAGAAAATCCTCTTTGGGTAGAAAATGAAACATCTTTGTAGGTTGGAGTTAAATCTCTTGTTCTCTAATCAGTCTCGAAGCTTATATTTTTTCTTGTAAGACACTCAATTTCGAAATTTGGTTATCTCATTTTTTAAATCACAAAAGCATTTTCGAGAGATATTATCCTTTTAATAAAATATTTGTTTCATTAGGACTTTGCTTTTTAAATTGTTGAAATGCGTTCAATCATTGCGTCATTTGAGGCTCAAAAGGCTCGTAATTAAATATTGGCGAAAGTTGGTGATTGCAGGTCGTGAATTCTGTATTATAAAGTCAAATTTTTCATGGTTGTTTATAGACGCTTCAATCACGTTTTGGTGAATTGGGTTGAAAAAATTGTGCTTTTCTTGTGTTGTTTCTATTTAGTTCAGAGTAAAATAATTTATGGCATCTTTTTTAGGATTGGTGTTTTTTTGTCCTCAAAGAAACTTCATGCAAATGTATAAATAAAATTCTCCAGGAAAGAAGTGACTGGAAAATAAGTGGAATGTCGTCAAAGAAAATTTTGAATTGGTACAAGCTGAGGATTGAACCTAGTAGGGCATCTACTGTTATTGAACTGACAGTTAAATAAGCAGAGAGAGTTTTCCATCTGAGTTTTAAATTTCGCTCACCAAAATTTTGCTTAATAGATTGGTAAGGTTTTTTTGAAAGGTTGTATAGGATCATTTTAAGCATTATAGGCTTATACCAGACTTTGTTCAATGTTTTACATTGGCCAAAGATGAGTGATGGATTCTCTCCACAGACACTATGATAAGATGGTTTGTACTAGGTCCTGGTCTGAATCCAAAATGCTCTTTTCGAATTGTTTCCCTTGTTTCAATAACTTCTAAAAGGCTGGCGCCAATTCTTTTTATTTATTAATTCTTCCGTGATTATAGTTATGGGAATAATTTATGATCACAAATTTCTTTTGATGAACTGTTCTTTAGTATTATTGTTTGAGGTTCAGGTCATCTTTGTAAGCAATTCACGTGAACCTGAAATAATATTCATAATATGAATCATTGGAGCTTAGATTCCTTGGTGATTAACAATGATGATTTATCCATTTGTGATCAATTTGCAAGTAGATTTGTTTTAGTTTTTTAAGCTTTATTGATGAAATGGAAGAGTCAAATGTGACCAAAATGAACAGGGGTCTGAGATAATATTGATTGATAAAAAGCTTCTAGGTAATCTTGAACTCCAGTTGAGAGAAACGTCGGTGTTTGATAAGTCAAGTAAGTTGGAATTGAAGTGCAAACATCAGGAATGGTTCAATTGAAAGTGGTCGACTAAACTGCGGTAGGGTTTGGACATCATCCCTCGGCTAATCTTTGTGAATAATATTAAGTTTGGGAGAAAGGGGAACTTGATTCTTTCAGATCATTCTTGTTTTCATGGTTTAGAAATATCCCATTGAGTCTCATTGTTGCATACCACCAGTCTCCAACCTCGTTACATTCCTAATTGACTTTCTTGACTTGTTCAATAGACATTTCAGTACCTATACTTAGGTTCACCACTCTGCTGTTTTCAAGTTATACGAAGTAAAATTTCGGCCTGATTTCTGATATTCTGTGATGGATTTTCAAATTCCCACGTTGATTCTGTATTGGCTCGTACATTTTTCAGCCAGTTTGGGAATCAATCTTTTTGTAGTGTACCGATTAATCCTTACCAGAAATGCTCGCAAAATTGACAAAATTGGAAAAGTAGCTACAAACTTTCTGTATAATATAAACATTTTGTTTGTTTTTATGTTTCGGCCATCGCGGACTGAGCGAGTTTGCAGGTTTTACTTGTTATATGGTATTGACATGGAAGCGCGAATTTCGTAGTCATAATGGCATTTTACTGTGAACCAAATCTACATTTTTCTCATCGAGTTAATCTCCAAGTTTTTACTTTTTTTTTTTTACTGAATTGCGGCTTTTTTTTATTGATGTTGCTTAATTTATTTCTTCAGAATTCGATTCTTTACTATGCCGTTTATTTATTCTATTCCGCTGGTACTTTCTGAGCTGGATCATTTAATAGCCAATGGACATGTTTAGTTGCACTCATGGACAAAACTGAAAACCCCCACTGGTAGGTCATCTTTATCAATGAAAATTATATTCATAATATATATATTTTTTAATTCTTCAAAATACACATTTAAATATTTCATTTGAAATTTAGGCAATTATGGGATATACTATGTTGACATGAAATATAAAATGAATAACTAACTCAAAATATTTTTTTAAAAATGTATTTATTGGGAGCTTTCGGGTCTTGCCCTTTCATAATATTTAGGTAAATTGAATGTAAGATACTCTATAAAATGTGTAATAATAATCTTTAACAATGTCTTTCTTTATATCTAAAGACACCCATTTACTGAAAATGGTAAAAATTGTTAGATGAGAGGGCTTGTCTCATCAGTAGTGAACCCTCTCAGCGGTTTCGTTAAATTAATCTCCAGACGGCTCTACTATTGTATTGGATTGGTTCCAAAATCACTTTATTAGGTACCGCTCAACAAGAGCAACCTAGTTTAAGATATTTACAACAATGAATAATATGTTAAGGTTATTCACATATTAAACAAAATGTTAACGCGGGATTCAATCCTGGTTCATGGCTGTCGGGAATCGAGGGTGTTACCTACTTGTCCACCGACTCTTTTTTTGTTTTGGGTTGTTTTTCCCATATAATGTGCATTTACTATGGAAGACAGCTTAGTGTTGTTTAGGAAACCTAGAAGATAATTGCAAATTGTAGTTCTCTTCTTTAAAATAGACTCAATTACAAATTATTCCATATAATTAACAAATTCTATATTACATATAACACACAAGTTGTACATAGAAGCATCTTCTTGTAGCTTTAATTATAAAAACGTGTTGAAGAATAGACATATCCGAAAGCTTTGTGATATATGACAACTAAATATAAAATAAATTCTTTACCTCACAAGTATTCAAGTTTTATAGTTTAAAAATAAACCAATGTTATAATAAAAGTACACTCATGGATAAAAAGAAGTGGAAAGTCTTTGATGTCGCCAGTCGTCAATTTTTTTTAAGGAGACAGAATCAATTTTGGTCACACATTGGGTTTCTCGTGTCTTCAAAAAAGATCACCGTGTATTAAATATCTCTCTGAATTATTGTCTGAATCCCGATATACATGCTAAAAGGTACAACCTCCTTAAGTTTTGTCCATGAGTGTATCTTTTAGAGTTATTGTCTGAATCCCGATATACATGCTAAAAGGTACAACTTTCTTAAGTTTTGTCCATGAGTGTATCTTTTAGAGTTATTGTCTGAATCCCGATATACATGCTAAAAGGTACAACTTTCTTAAGTTTTGTCCATGAGTGTGTAAATGGTGAAACTAGAATTATAAAAAAAATGTTATAGAAGTGAGGCGAATTAATAAAATATGAAAAATATATAAATTCAATTTGATGAGTTTCATGGAACAAATAAAAGCTCGACGGTGGCTCTCGAGTGGCAGAATTTGGAACTAAAATTATATTATCTTCAAGATACAGGTTACCTGGCTGGCATTCAAATTTATTTTAAAAAAATAGACACTTCGGCCAGTTAAAGTTTTTAATTTTCCCAACGTTTAGTCATAATTTTTGTTTTCGTCACATGAAGACAAAATATTGTTGTTAAAACGTTGAGAAAATAAAATTTTAACTAGCCAAAGTGTCTAATTTTTTAAAAGAAATAAAATTGTCTTAATATATTGTTTCGACGATGTTCGAAAGAAATATTCGGTTATGGTGGTAGAGGGGGATGGGGTACACGTGCGCTCTAGGAATAGCCGGAGCGAAAGTGCGCAGGTGAGAGAATGACGGCGGTTCTGTTTCCAGTCTCCTTCAGTATAACATCCGCTCTCTGCTTACATCCTTTGTTTACCTGTAATGAACAGTGATGAATATAAACAAATCGAACAGAGAACTTTATCGTGTTCATTTGATCATCCTGATATAGCAACGACATTATATTGTAGCAAAGTATTTATTATATTTTACTAGACGAGTGACCCGGGCTTCGCCCCGGGATTGACCCGTGTGCATATCTACCCGAGTGATATATATTTAGATAAGATTTTTTAAAATAATTGTTTGCTATTAGAATTATCTATTTTTGTTTGCATCAGCATAATTTAATCTAATATCTTTGATAGAGGGGGCGCTGTTCGTGAGCTAAGTAGAATAATTTGAATATATAGTTTTAATAATTGATTTATATATATTTTAAAATAGCCTATCGTCTTCCCCGTATTTTTTTTTTTACTTATGTATGGAAATTTTGGTTTGAATTAGAGAACTACTGCGAATTTGTATACCGGACATACAAACAAACAAACAGAGAGAGAGAAAATATCTTTATTTTACGGGGCTGCTAACCAAAATGAATGAAGACAAACAAACATACAAACATTCATATATATAGATGTACAGATTATTACTTTTCTATATTTATATTTTTTATAAAACGACATTTGAAATACTATCCCGCATGTGTTTCTTTTCAACGAAAATTCAAAATTTATTTCAAGGAGAAATTACGATTATTTTTAACCTTTTGGATAAGGTATGAAAGGGTGAATTGTGAAGAGTAATGGTAAACGGTTCCCATCCCTGGACACTTTTCCGTTTATCATTACTCATCACAATTCACCCTTTCATACCTCATCCAAAAGGTTAGAAATAATTGTAATTTCTCCCCTTGAAATAAATTTTGAATTTTCTTTGGAAAGAAACACATGCGGGATAGTATTTCAAATGTCCTTTTACAATAACAAGCCACATTATGTTATATTATATTTTTAATATTTTGCTATCCTGGAAACTTCCCTCATTGTTTATCTTGTCTATACAGTATATATATAAATGTAAATGTATATATATAAATATAACTGTATATATATAAATGAATGTTTGTATGTATGTCCGGTATACAAATTCGCAGTAGTTCACTAATTCAAACCAAAATTTCCATACATAGGTAAAAAAAAAAATACGGGAAAGACGATAGGCTATTTTTTAAAATATATAAATCAATTATTAAAACTATATATTTTTAGTCAGAAAATGATGATGACGATATTGCTGTATCATGTTTGATTATCAGATACAAAATTATATCGGGAAAAATTCCAAAAAGCAGAGACCACGGGTGAAACCAGTTCATTATTTTGTACGCAGGAAAAAAATTCTAACAGAAAAACATTCATTCGAGCAGAAAACAAAAGCCAGATCATCTTTTCTATAAAAATATCGCTTCTCTGACACAAATTTTGGAGCGGGACGTTTCACAACAGTGACATCCACGGCACCAATTTATAATTGTAACGAATAGTATTTGAAAATCAAAATAATATAATTTTCAAATATCGTTGTGAAAAATTACATATTTATTTTTATATTTTAAAAACACACAAAGTTTGGAGCGGGACGTTTCACAAAAGTGACATCCACGGTGCCAATTTATAATTGTAACAAATAGTATTTGAATAAAAACATTTAATCGGGTAAAACCCGGGCGTTGCCCGGGTCATTCGGCTAGTTTTTTATAAAACGACATTTGAAATACTATCCCGCATATGTTTCTTTTCAGCGAAAATTCAAAATTTATTTCAAGGAGAAATTACGATTATTTTAAACCTTTTGGATGAGGTATGAAAGGATGAATTGAAAAGAGTAATGATAAACGGTTCCCATCCCTGGACACTTTCATTTTTCCGTTTATCATTACTCTTCACAATTCACCTTTTCATACCTCATCCAAAAGGTTAGAAATAGTCGTTATTTCTCCTTGAAATAAATTTTGAATTTTCGTTTAAAAGAAACACATGCGGGATAGTATTTCAAATGTCGTTTTACAATAACAAGCCACATTATGTTATATTATATTTTTTTCAGTTGAACGATCAGTAGATGCCTTTCTTCTTAATATTTGAAAAGGTTTGGTTGTTAGAGCGAACCTAGCAACAATTAGCTATTTATAATTAAATAATTATTTTTCTCATATAGAGAGTTACTGGACGGTTAATAAGTTTGAAACCATAATTTTTGAATGTCTAAAATAGTAGAATATTGAATCCCAAGTCGAAGAATCTTCTAAGGACGATGTTTTCTAAAATTTGACTCAAAATGAAATATTTGGTATTGATATTAAGCTACCCTTTTATGAGATAACAAAAAGAAA
The DNA here is from genome assembly GCA_030710605.1 of Cordylochernes scorpioides. Taxonomy (NCBI): domain Eukaryota; kingdom Metazoa; phylum Arthropoda; class Arachnida; order Pseudoscorpiones; family Chernetidae; genus Cordylochernes; species Cordylochernes scorpioides. The sequence goes on from CP092883.1 coordinate 62,503,375, forward strand.
TGATCGGTACAATACTGAACTCAAAAACTGGTTGCAGGTTTTGGGGACCATATGTTGTGAAGTCTCAAGGAATTGATCAAGGCACCGTGCCTGCAAGATATGTACGCAGGTTTTAGAGGCCACATGTTGTGAAGTCTCAAGGAATTGATCAAGGCAACCTCGTGGCTGCAAGATATATCCGCAGGTTTTAGAGACCACATGTTTTGAAGTCTCAAGGAATTGATCAAGGCACCGTGCCTGCAAGACATGTCCGCAGGTTTTAGAGGCCACATATTGTGAAGTCTCAAAGAATTGATCAAGGCACCGTTCCTACAAGACATATCCCCAGGTTTTAGAGGCCACATGTTGTGAAGTCTCAAATAATTGATCACCGTGGCTGCAAGATATATCCGCAGGTCTTAGAGGCCACATGCTGTGAAGTCTCAAAGTATTAATCAAGGCACCGTGCTTACAAGATATATCCGCAGGTTTTGGAGGCCACATGTTGTGAAGTCTCAAAGAATTGATCGCCGTGGCTGCAAGATATATCCGCAGGTTTTAAAGGCCACATGTTGTGAAGTCTCAAGGAATTGATCAAGGCACCATGGCTGCAAGATATGTCCGCAGGTTTTAGAGGCCACGTGTTGTGAAGTCTCAAGGAATTGATCAAGGCAACACCATGCCTGCAAGATGTGTCCGCAGGTTTTAGAGGCCACATGCTGTGAAGTCTCAAGGAATGAATCAAGGCGGCACCGCGGATGCAAGATATAGCTGCAGTTTTAGAGGCCACATGTTGTGAAGTCTCAAGGAATTGATCAGAAACCACCGTGCTTACCATAACTGGCCGATACTTTTAGAGACCACATGTTGACGGAACTCTACTGGTCCTCACAGAACGGCTACAAGTTCTGTCATTATAGTAAACATCAATTTAAACATGATTCACTAGCGCGCCATCTGCTAATGAAAATGTTAACTATTTATAACGCCATGATTATTTTTAATCGAAACAGTTTTATACTGCCCTTACTACAATGATAAAATATTGGATGAACCTTGTGACTCTCAATCATCTAAGGTGAGTCGTCCGTTTCCCATTCAAAATTTCTAAATTCTTAATCAAATTAAAATGCTAATTCTTCTTCTTCTATTATACTCTGACCGCTCACATTTTTTTTGCTTATTCCTAGTACACGTGGTACAGGCCATGATAATCATGGTGGGTAGTTAGCGACTGCTTTTTACTGTAAGCGCACCACATGTCTACACATGTGAAAAGCAGTTCGACTTTGCACTTACAAATGTGCCAGAGCCCCGTTTGGTTACTTGCACTCGCTGGTGGGGTTGGAATTTTGCAAGAATCGGGGGCCATTGGAGCATTTTTTTTTATCAGAAAGAAGTGTCCAATGCGGGAATCGAACTCGGGTCGTAGTGGTCAAAACCAAACGGTTTAACCAGCCTTCCACCGACCCTCCCACAAGCCATCTAAAATACTCGTGTGAGAAATCAGGATATGTCTTTTTTGTTTTTAATATTATCATTGGACCATTTTCTATTTTCACATATACTCTGTGGGGTCGGTGGAAGGCTGGTTAGACCGTTTGGTTTTCGATCACTACGACCCGGGTTCGATTCCCGCATTGGACACTTTTTTTTTTTATTAAAAAAAAAAAAAAAGCTCCAATCGCCCCCGATTCTTGCAAAAGTCCAACCCCACCAGCGAGTGCAAGTAACCAAACGGGGCTCTGGCACATTTGTAAGTGCAAAGTCGAACTGCTTTTCACACGTGTAGACATGTGGTGCGCTTACAGTAAAAGCAGTCGCTAACTTCCCACCATGATTATCATGGCCTGTACCATGTGTACTAGGGATAAGCAAAAAAAAAAAAAAAAAATTATACAGTTAAACCTGTCTATAGCGCCCCCCTCTAAATAGCGCCTCTCTCTATAGCGCCCGATTTTAAATACGTAGTGCGATGCGATTTACATTAAAAGTGACCTGTCTATAGCACCACCTCTCTATAGTACCCTATTTTGGTGAGTCCCAAGAGGGGGCGCTATAGACAGGTTTAACCGTATATTCTTTGTGCAATTACTTTGGTATTATTTCCCATTAGGATATTTGGAGACAAAGATCAACCAGACTATTTTACAAAGTTTTAATATTCAGGTAAAAACATTAAAATATTGTAAAATATTTTTTCACAATATATATATATGAAATATCGTTTTCAAAATTCGAAATTATTTTAAAGGCGTAAGATTCTTTTTGAAATTAAACAATTTCTACTGTCCTTACTGCAATGGAAAAATTAAAGGGAGGGCCTGGCTCATCAGTGGTGAACCCTCCTATTTGTTTAATTTCAAAAAGAATCTTACGCCTTTAAAATAGTTTATAATTTTGATAACAGATGGCGCGCTAGTGCATCGTGTTATAGAAGCATCGTTTTATTGGAAATGTGGGTAAGCTTTCAAGCGAACATTGATCCTCTACAAGTTTATATTAAAAAACATATGCAAATTGTCAACGTTCTGAACGTTGTCAACGTTTTGGCTTGAAAGCTTGCATATCAAATAATAAATACACCTATCCCCCGATTTACACGGTAGATACGTTCCTGAGAAAAACGTGTAAATCGGGGGATAGGTGTACACAGAAATAAAAATAAAATGCATTGACAGGTTAAAATATGTAGTCAGCACATAAGCTCGGGATTCCTCGTGAAATGTGTACACAGCGCATGTGTTCAATCACAGTAGCATTTAGTATAGTGCGATAAAAACAAAACAAAAAAACTTATTTGGAAAACCGTGTAAAAGCGAAAACGTGTAAAACAAGTACCGTGTAAATCGGGGGATAGATGTATAACCATTATCAAAATATATTTCTTAGATAAGAGACATTTCGGCCAGTAAAGGTTTTATTTTCTTGGCCTTTTGACAAAAATCTTTTGTCCTTGTCAGGAAAAATAAAAATAAAACATTTGGTAAGGCGTTATAACGCCTTGGTATTAGGACAAAGGAATTTTTGTCGAAATATCGAGAAAATAAAATCTTTTCTGGCCGAAATGTCTTTTAAGAAATATATTTTATAATGATTATATATTTATGCAAGCTTAATTAATGCAATATTTTTTTTTTCAAGCCAAAATCGATCTTCTACAAGCTTGGTGAACTATGCCTGGGCAGGACGAAGCCAGAGGAAATTCTGGTGAAGGTCGTTAGCGATTCTGACGTGCAAATCGATCGTCAGACTTTGGTATAGGGGCGAAAGACTAATCAAACCATCTAGTAGCTGGTTCCCTCCGAGGTTTCCCTCAGGATAGCTGGTGCTCATTAAATCGGTCTCACCCGGTAAAGCGAATGATTAGAGGCCTTGGGGCCGAAACGACCTCAACCTATTCTCAAACTTTAAATGGGTGAGAAGTGGGGCTTGCTTGATTGAAGCTTCCACGTCGTACGTGAGCACCATGTGGGCCACTTTTGGTAAGCAGAACTGGCGATGCGGGATGAACCGAACGCCGGGTTATACGGCGCCCGATGCGAGGCGCTCAGCAGAGCCCATAAAAGCTGTTTCCTAACTTGGACAATTTGCATATGTATACGCGCTCGATGTTTCTTGATACCTGTAAAACACCTATTTTCACTCGAAAGCTTAGATTTCCAATAAATTGATACTCAATCTTAAAAAATATTTTGCAATATTTTAATGCCTTTTCCAATTTTACCTTAAAACATTAAACTTTGTCAAACAGATTGGTTAGGCCAGGCAACCTTTATCTTCAAGATAAAAATAAAATAAAAGACTCAATTTGATATTTGCGGAGGAGCGATTGCTCTAAGCATTTTATATATTTATAATTGTATGAAATTCTGCTGTCCTCAAAGCTTATGTCCATAGTTCTTCTAAAATACCCATCTCAAGAGTCTAACAACAGTATCACTATAGAAGGAAGATCGAAAAATACAATATAACAGCGGTATGGTAGATTGAACTGGCGAAACCGCTGGGAGGGTTCACCACTGATGAGCCAAGCCCTCCCATTAATTTTTCCATTGCAGTAAGGGCAGTAGAAATTGTTTAATATCAAAAAGAATCTTACGCATCTAAAATAGTTTCTAATTTTCATAACAGATGGCGCGCTAGTGCATCGTAATATTAAAAAATCTATTTTCTAATTTTATTTTAAGGTATTTCACACATCCGAATCGATTTTTCCATTCTTAAATTCCATATACGTCAGACTAAAACATCCAAATATAGATTTATTAAGTCAAAACAAAGCGGAATGAAAGATTTCGTGCGAAAAAGTGCGAGAAAATGATTTCGATACATCGTGCGCATGAGCATAACTTATACAAAGATTTGTTTAGTTTGCTTTTGAAAAAATGAAAACGTTTTCCCATCATGGAAGCTCAAATTCTTGATTTTTTACTTTGATTTTTCATTTTGACAATGATTTATCACCAAGTTCGGTACATGGGGTTGTTATTCCTCAGGGAATAATGGTGCTAGAATGGACTTGGTGATGTGGATGGTAGTTCAAAAAATTTTCTGGCTGTTGGTTCTGAACTTGGCGCCCACATCTCTGGCTTTACTGTACGGCGACCTCCAGATGGCCTTGAATATTCTGGAGATGGGTCATTGTAGCCGCAATTCCACAGTTCACTGGAACTTAAAGATTACGCCAAAGAGATACGCTCGAACTCTTGGATTTGTAAGAGACTACGCATCTATCTTATCCCATCTCTTTGATAAGAATTTTTCTGTAGGTTGCGCTGCAGGATTACCTTTAAATTCATCTTGTGAATGTTTTCAAGATTTTGAAGGTTCTCAATGCCAGAATTACAAAGGGAACTGCACTCAGTTTGAATGCTCAGCTTCCCAATGTGGCTTTACCCTGGAGGAAGCCATTGATTCTGTGAAATGCACTTGCCAGCAAACCAGCAACCGTTCAAGGAAGGATATCAGCTTGAAAAAAGACGCAGTCATCAATCACGAAAACGAGATTAACATAATTCGTGCCACAAACCACACGTCAAAATCAAAGCAGTTAGTACAAAACTCTCATAAGAAAAAGAAAAAAGATCATTCTTCTAAAGACAAGCAAATATCATCCCATCGCTTATCCTTAAATGATGCCTTAAGAATGTTAAGAAATCGTGATTCAAATTTGCTTGTCAAGTTATTATCACATACCAGCCATCCTTTGCCAAGGCCTCGGTCGCATTCACCGCAGGCTCCTAGAAAAGCCAGCGATCATGCTTACATTCTTCCAGCAAAGAATCCAAGGCATCGGCCAATCTCAACAATATCTTCAGAAGATGCTGATATCAACATAATTCCAGTCAAAAATGCAATTACCCTTGCACCTTGTATCGGAATGATGTGTAAATATTTTATAGTAGAATTGAAAAGTCCTAAATTCAGAGATAAAGACTTTCATGTTGAGAACGTATTAAAGAGGCAAGATAAATTAAATAAGATATCGCCATATTTACAGAAAATTTTGGGAGCTTTGCAGTATGATGCTACAACAGTAGCAGGTTATCATCATTTGGTTGAAACGCTTCCAGAATCTTATGAAGAAATAATCAACGGAGTTCCAGAAAATTTCACAGTTTGTCCGTTAACTTCCAAGGCATCGACAACCGCAAAGACAAAGTCAACTTCCGAAGACACTTTCATTACAATCGATATTATTGAAGGTGTGATTGAAGATAACACGACAACCGCAACCGCCGCCATTGCTGCAAAACCCGGTGTCATCCCTACATCACAAGTAGCAATCAATAAACCATCAACAACAACATTCTTGCCAAAGTTGATTAGCGCGCAAGACCTCAACGTTACCAAGATTTCACCAATCTCAGTAGCATCCACCGAATTGATTCGTGTCAATATTTCATCAAAAACTGATGTTACCATGAAAGTGACAATACTCCCACAGGAATTTAGCCGAGCGGAATTAATTCTGGGAACACTCATTACTACCACAGGCATTACTGAATCCAAATTAAGATGGCCACCAGAAATTGAAGCCGTTTTTAAAGCTAATGCTTCTCCATTACCTGTATTACCGAAAGGCGTCAAGTTCACAGCAAGTCATGAGAATGTCCTGGCCAGATTGGTTACCAAACCAGACGATACTAAAGTCAAGAAAAACTTTCCAACTGAGAAATATAACAAATTCGAAGAACCTCTACGAAAACATAACATTGCAGTTTTCAAAACAAAATCTTCATCGGAAAAGAATAATGAATCAAATGAGGCAGACCTTCCTTTGATGGGAAGCGCCCTGGATTCCATCTGGGAAGGTGTAAGAGCCAAAGTGGCTGCACGGGACGATCTAACCACGTCGGTAGCCCCCGTCCCTAGACGCTGTGACGTCTGGCGGAGACCTACCCCTAGAAGGTTGGCCAATCGCCGACATCATTTCTCCATGGGCAAAAGAAAATCTCGTTTGGACACATAGCATTTAGAATACGCAGAAAAGGAGAAATTAGACTTTTAATAAAACATCTCGAGCCCTTTCTTCTACTTCCAATTTTTACTTTTAAAATACAAACCTACATCCTTTAATACAAATATATATATATATATAAGACGCCGAAACTCTTTTTTTACCAGGCTGTATCAAGAGTTTGTTTCCATAAATAAGATTTTAAAACACATTAAATAATATAGGAATAATAGAAATGTTCATGTAAGTGCAATCAGGATATGGCTTTTTGTAATTAAATAATAATTAATAATATATGAAAATATAATAGAAACAAAACAATAGATGGCGCTCTGCCATCTAAAAAGCACATGTACTCCTGGTCAGGATATGCCTTCATATTTATAATATATGTCATAATATATACTCTTCCAGGAATAATAAAGCCAACCTACAGACAACCCAGAGAGAGACGGGATGTAAAGTCCGGTCACTTGAGACAGCAGCGACATTCCAAGGGGCGGCAAATGGGGCCGTCCGTTAACACCTTGGGACTTTAAGGACAGTTGGGGATTGTGTGCGACACGAACGGCCGCTCAGCGGTGGCAGGCCCGTCTCTCTCTGGTTGTCTGGGTTCCTTCTCCAACTTGTGGTGTCCTTATTTCCCTTCCCACCTTATATTGCCATATATAGAAAAATATTTATTCATTGAAGTAGAAATCGTCATTTTCAATAACAGCCAGCCATCTTTTTGTCAGATTTTTAATTTGCTGACGATACCACTCTCGGGGTTTGGAGTATAAAAAGTCACGACAGGCAATTTCGACATCTTAGAATGTTTCAAAGTGTCTTTCCCTTAGGAATTTAACCACGTACCGAAATACTACATAATCAGGCACAATATCCTGGCTATAAGCAGGGTAAGGTAGGACTTCAATACCTTCCAAATCCTTTATTCAATTCGTTGTTAACCTGCTCGATGAGCTGGAGCATTGCCATGTTGCAGGAGTAATCTCTTTCGGTTGATCAAAGCAGGGTATTGTCTTCGAAACTTCATGTACTCGGCTGAGTTGTTCTGAGTAGAGATCGGCATTAACTGCACGACCATCAGGAACAAGTTCGTAGTGTACAATACCATCGATGTTCCACCATACAAACATCACTTTATGGCCAAAGCAATCCTGTTCAACTACAGATTTATCCTCTTGATCACATGGTACCCATTGTCTTCTTGTGTCGGGGTTACGAAGATAGATCCACTTTTCATCCCCAATTACAATCCGCTTCCAAAGCCGAAGATCTTGCGAGTTTTCTAACAATCGTTTACAGATATCGATCGACTCACCTCTGGGACTGGACTATTGTTGTTGTTTCTTATCCCCTTGTGTAAATATTACACGAATTCCATGAGTGATCTTATGGAATGGGGTGTAGGCGTGCAGCTTTCGTTGATCATGGCACCAGGATCCAGGCACACTTTGGTGAGTCTGATTTGCCTATAGTTTGAGGCCGTTCCTAACATGGAAGCAGACGCCTTTGCAGCCGACTCTAACACGAGTACAGACACAGCTTCTCTGTATCCCTGGAGTGGGACCATTGCTGAGGTCTATTAACCGGATAAGTTAAACTCAGGATTTTTAAAGAGGTCTTACTCCTTTTCTAACAATGCTGCTGTTGGTCCGCGGCTACTTATTCGTCAGAGTTATTCTGCTTGTTTCGCAGCTGGCCATCATATCTGAAGGTTGTTCCCCTATCCGCCACCTGGGAACGTGCCCTGTAGCAGTCACCTCTGCCGAGGTGGACTGGACTATAGTTAGGTGTTGGGAATCTTGGGTGTTTGCTAACAAAGTGAAGCTTGTCCATAGTTCACTTGATCATTACTTTTGATGGTCCAAGTCTGAATGACATTTCACACGGAGATTGTACATCCCCAGAAATCATAGTCTCAATATCATGTGTTCATCCCATTCAAGGTTTGTCCTCAAGGCTAATGTCTCCTTCTCTAAATCTCTTGAACCATTTGAAGCTGTTCTTCTTTTGACTATTCCTTTCCCTTCACTTTGCATATTTCTCTTGCCGTCATATTTGTATTTAGCCCTTTTTTTCTAAAAGAATTGCAATATTTTAGAACAACCTTTGAAATTTATCCCGCATGTGTTTCTTTTAAATGAAAAATCGAAATTTATTTTAAGGAGAAATAACGATTATTTCCAACCTTAGAGATGAATTATGAAAGGATGAATTGTGAAGAGTAATGATAAATGGAAAATAAAAGTGTCCAGGGATGGGAATCGAACCCACAGTGTTCCGCTTACCGGGCAGATGCCATGTCCACTAGGCTACCCTGGACGTATTTCTCCGTTCGTAAATATTATATAAAGTAATTTAGATAAGGCATAATTTGGATTATAGATTATAAACACAAGGTAATAAGACCAAATCCAATTGGGTCTTATTACCTTGTGTTTATAAAGTAATTTATAATATAAAATTTCAAAGGTTGTTCTACAATCATAGTCGCATTATATTGTATCATAAAGTGCAATAGTACTCAGATCTTTATTTTTTGATCATACAGCCAGTGCAGTAAGGACACAATAGAAAGCTTATTTTATTAGAATAAAAATTAATGATTAGTTTATATGATTCACAGAGTACAGGCTATGATAATCATGGATGACTATAATGATGTTTGATCAAGGCCTTCTCTTTGGTTCATATAAATTCTACAAGGCCGCAGTCACCGTTCGGAGGAGATTAATAGAATCGCCGAATGTCGTGGTCCATTTGGACAAGGAAAGTGAAGACTAGAACTCGGCTGATTCCACACTCGCCTTTTCATTGATACGCTAACCTTGACATATGCACGGTGTGGCCATTGGACATACGTCGGACCTGGAGGCTGTTGTTGGGTTCTGTGCTGCCTGGAGTATAGAAGATCCATCTATGCTTCCTTCCTGTGGTGAATCTGTATAAGACTGGTGGTCTTAATAAAGCTATATGGGTGTATCTAAACAACTGGACATGTGTCGGACCTGGAGGCTGTTGTTGGGTTCTGTGCTGCCTGGAGTATAGGAGCTCTATCTATGCTTCCTTCCTGTGGTGAATCTGTATAAGACTGGTGGTCTTAATAAAGCTGTATGTGTGTGTGTGATAATCATGGTGGGTAGGTAGCGACTATTTTTACTGTAAGTACACCACATGTATACACATGTAGAAAGCAGTTCACCTTTATAACTTACAAATGTGCCAGAGTCCTGTTTGGTGGAATTAAACTTAGAAAGAATCTTATTCCGATCCAAATCAAGACTTCTTTAATTCAATATTGAAACACCCCAGGGAGAGGGGAGATTATGAAAAAGTGGTAAAAATCGTCTATTTTTGACACTCACGACCCATGCTAAAAAATGCTACATTAGGTACTTTTTTCTGAAAAAAAAAAATTCTTCAATGGCCTCTGATTATTGCAAACCTTTTTTTTTTGCTTATCCCTAGTACACGTGGTACAGGTCATGGTGAGTAGAAGTAGGCGACAGGGGGTCGGTGGAAGGCTGGTTAAACCGTTTATTTTTCGACCACTAGGACCCGGGTTTGATTCCCGCATTAGACACTTTTTTCTGTTTAAAAAAAAAAAATGCTCCAATGGCCCCCGATTCTTGCAAAAGTCCAACCCCACCAGCGAGTGCAAGTAACCAAACGGGGCTCTGGCACATTTGTAAGTGCAAAGTCAAACTGCTTTTCACATGTGCAGACATGTGGTGCACTTACAGTAAAAGCAGTCGCTAACTACCCACCATGATTATCATGGCCTGTACCATGTGTACTAGGGATAAGCAAAAAAAAAAGAAGTAGGCAACTGCTTTTACTGTAAGTACACCACATGTCTACACATGTGAAAAGCAGTTCGACTTTGCACTTATAAATATGCCAGAATCCTGTTTGGTTACTTGCACTCGCTGGTAGGGTTGGACTTTTGCAAGAAATGGGGGACATTTGAGCATTTAAAAAATATATATATTATTGTAAACCTGCCAGTGAGTGCAAGAAATCAAAAAGGGTTTTGGAACACTTGAAAGTACAAAAGTCTGGTTTCTATCAGTGTAGACATGTGGTGCACTTACAGTAAAAGCAGTCAACTGCCCACCATAATTACCATGGCCTGTACCAAGCATATTTGGTTGGAATAAGTAAAAAAAAAACTTTTCTATTGGGATGTTGAATTAAAGGTTTTGATACTCAACAAATTTTCTCATTGACTTTTTAATTTTTTGTATGCAAATAAGGCTTAATTGAACTGATCAAAATTACCAATCATTAGGGGGTGTTGGTGGAAGGCTGGTTAAACCATTTGGTTTTCGACCACTACGACCCGGGTTCGATTCCCGCATTGGACACTTTTTTCTGTTAGAAAAAAAAAAAAAAATGCTCCAATGGCCCCCGATTCTTGCAAAAGTCCAACCCCACCAGCGAGTGCAAGTAACCAAACGGGGCTCTGGCACATTTGTAAGTGTAAAGTCGAACTGCTTTTCACATGTGGTGCGCTTACAGTAAAAGCAGTCGCTAACTACCCACCATGATTATCATGGCTTTGAGATAAGAAAGAAGAAGACCAATCATTAGTATTTCCTAATGTTTCTACCTGCAAATATTGTAACAAAGTATTTATTAACAGAGTGGTCATTTTTACGTTTATATTTTGCTACTCTGTAAATTTCCCTCGTGGCTTATCTTTTGTTTACCATTCTTAGTTTGTTCTTGCCTTGAATAAATTGTTGTCTCCTCCTGAAGTTTTTGTTTTCCCTAATTTTCCAGATGGCATTTTGGTGGAGATGCTGGGTAAATTAGGGAAGACAAACTGAAGACCGCCGAGAAGACCTTGAAGCCATGGGTGCTGTGATCTACATTTTCAGAGACTGGCTCCAGAATTCCACCGCCGACTTCCTTCCAAGATGACGACGACAAAGCCGCTCTTCACGCCGCAAGAAAAAAGACGCAAAGGTACTAGGGACAAAGTTCCAAGACTTAGATGGAATCCTTGGTAGAATAACGTCAGATCCATGTCAGTATCTACAATAATTGCAAGTTGTGGGTCACAGCTCCCATAGGGAAGATGCTATGTAACAAAGTATTTATTAATTTTTGTTAACAGAGTGGTCATTTTTATGTTTATATTTTGCTAATCTGTAAATTTTCCGCATGGCAATATGAAGAAAACACAGAAATACAAAGAGTCAAGTGTATGTATACGTTTTATCACCAAATGTACTTTTGTCTGAAGATAGGAACAATGCTGTTAGCGAAACGTCACACACTATTTATTTATTTGGTCTTATTACCTTGTGTCTATAATCTATAATCCAAATTGTGCCTTATCAAGCATTTATATTATTCAATTTCTCATTAGTTTTTGTAACAATTGCTAAGTTAAAAATTAGTATAAAAGTTAAATTATTTTTTTTCTTATCCCTAGCACAGGCCATCATAATCATGGTGGGTAAAAGTAGGCGACTGCTTTTACTGTAAGTGCACCACATGTCTATACATGTGAAAAGAGTTCGACTTTGCACTTACAAATGTGCCAGAGCCCCGTTTGGTTACTTGCACTCGGTGGTGGGGTTGGACTTTTGCAAGAATCGGTGGTGATTGGAGCATTTTTTTTTAATCAGAAAAAAGTACCCAATGCAGGAATCAAACCCGGGTCGTAGCGGTCGAAAACCAACAGTTTAGACCATCCTTCCACCGACCCCCTAAGTTAAATTGTACTGAGTTCAGGTGGATAAATTAATAAAATCAGGCATCTCCTAATCATACAGCTAAAAGTTGCTGATGGCTTGCGCCATCTGTCAGAATAAATATCAGCTATTTATTGATTTTTAATTATTCCAGAATTGGCTAAATATACATTCTTGATTAATCAAGAAAAGCTAAAAGTTTGTATTATGTATAAAAGAAACATTCGTGCTTTTAAATCCTTTCATTTTATATGTATAGATGGCGCGTTATTGTTTTGTGTTAAAAGCTAACCATGTATACATTTAGGGCTGTTGGCCCTCATCAGCGTTGTGCAAGCTGTACCTCAACGACCAAAAAAAAAAAAATTGGTCAATCAGGCATCCTGAAAAGGATAGTTAAGGCCAGAAGTACGTGAGAACGTTAAACAAAGTGAAAAAAAAAAGGTGAAATTGAACTGGGATCAGGTGGATAAATTAAGAAAAAGGCATCTCCTTATAGTGCGACTAAAAGTTACTGATGAATGCACTATGAACGCACTTCTGGCAACTTTTAGTTGTTGTTGTTTCTTATCCCCCTGTGTAAAGATTACACAAATTCCCATTAGATGCACTAAACAGGACCTTTGGGAGAGGCCGCTGCTCATCATAAAACAGCTCGAGGAGCATGAACTCATGGAATTCGTGTAATCTTTACACAAGGGGATAAGAAACAACAACAACAACACAAATTCCATGAGTTCATGCTCCTCGAGCTGTTTTATGATGAGCAGCAGCCTCTCCCAAAGGTCCTGTTTAGTGCATTTAAGGCAACTTTTAGTTGCACGATTAGGAGATGCCTTTTTCTTAATTTATACACCTGAACACAGTAAAATTTCACTTTTGTATTATTTTTTTTCACTTCTAGCCTTAACTACTCTTTTCAGGAGGAGCTCTGAACATCAGACAGCATCAAACAACACTAACAAGATTTAGAACAGGCCATCTCAAGTCATTGAAGATAGAAAATAATAACAAAATCTACCCCACTTGCCCAAAATGTAGTTTGTCACCTGCAGCTCCAAAACACATCTTGACTTATATTAGACTAGCCGAATGACCCGGGCAACGCCCGTGTTTTACCCGATTGAATGTTTTTATTCAAATACTATTTGTTACAAATTATAAATTGGTGCCTTAAATAAATGCATATGTTAGTTAATAACTATAGCCTATGTGCTTTATCTGTCTATGTACTGTTGGTTCCGTAGGCGTCTCTTACAGGAAAAAAGAAAGAGAGGTTTCCATTTGGTTATTAACTAATATATGCATTTATTTAAGGAGCGACCCACTCCAACACAATAATTACATAAACGAAAAGGCGAGTGGGGGGGGCAAAGGTGGCGTGACCGTAGCCAACCAATAGGAGGGCGCCATTCCAAAAAAAAAAAAAAGCAAATGGTGACAGAGATGAAAACTGATGACTGATTGTTGATTAGGAGATGAGGAATGACGCTCGTAACTGTATATAGAATGCACTAAACAGGACCTTTTGGAGAGGCAGCTGCTTATCAGAAAACAGCTTGAGGAGCATGGACTCATGGAATTCGTGTAATCTTTACACAAGGGGATAAGAAACAACAGCTAGAGGAGCATTAACTCATGGAATTCGTGTAATCTTTACACAAGGGGATAAGAAAAAACAACAATTTGGGTCTTCCTTGAATATCCTCATTCTGATCACTCAAGCCTGTAGAGATGGTGTCTGTGCCTAGGGTTGAGTAAAGCTCAACCACAGACATCCTTTTCATGATTTTCAGGATGTCTGAAAGACCAATTTTGGTCGTTGAGGTACAGCTTGTATCAGAATTGACTAAAATGTCAATTTAGAATTGTGATGTGATGAGCTGTCAACACTATCCCCCAGGTATAATAAAGGTTTATTCGGGCCGTGGTTTGTTCTGGAGGGCATCAGCCAGGAAGAGCTTGGAGAGAGCCTGACTGGCGAACTGGGCCACCTGCTGACAGTAGTTGTTGCTCTGTCCGTACAGTAGCAGCAAGTCCAGTCTGGGGGGGTGGGGGATGGGCTTGAACGTCTTGCTCAGGTCTTCTTCCGGCAGAGGGGGTTCTCCCTTCTCAGCACGGGCTGCGTTCTCCTGGGCCTGGAACACACACAGCCATCACATACTGGACCTACATGTATGCAATCTATTCTAAGGCATCTCTTCATCGTGCAACTAAAATTTGCTGACCCTCTGCATAGCTGAATGCTACAGGGTGCATCCCCAAGTGATGGATAGAGGAACGACCCTCAGATATGAAGGCCAGCTGCGAAACAAGCAAAATAACTCTGATGAATAAGGAGTTGCGGACCAACAGCAGCATTGTTAGAAGAGGAGTAGACCTCTTTTAAAATCCTGAGTTCAACTGACCCGGTTGATAGAACTCAGCAAGAGTCCCACTCCAGGGATTTGTAGGTCTGTACTCATGTTAGAGTCGGCAGCAAAGGCTTCCATGTTAGGAACGACCTCAAACTACAGGCAAAGTCAGAATTTTACCAAAGTGTGCCTGAACCATGGTGCCATGATCAACAAAAGCTGCACCCCTATATCCCAGCTCGGGGAGCATGGACTCATGGAATTTGTGTAATCTTTACATAAGGGGATAAGAAACAACAACAAAATTTTTGATGGCTTGCGCCGTATATCAACAATTTTTGTCGTGTCCAATGAAGAACCTCAGATGTCTCCATACATCTCTATCACAGCAATGTCCACTATCTTGGGTGTGTAAAGCTGCTGCTCTGGGTACATGTCAATTTTCCGCAAGGCAGCGGCCATTGCTGGACATGAGAATATGTGAGTAGGTGTCAGTATTTGTACTTTTCAACACAGAATGTCTGTTGATATGTAGCAGATTAAAGTCAATAGGATGTGATTGGGATTTAATTAATTTAAAAAAATTAATAGTAAGTGATGAATTATAGTTGGGAGAATTAAAGATGGTATTTTGTATGGAAATGGATGGAATTTTTGAAAACTTGAATCTTATCTTCACTCAATTATATTAGGATATCAAGCCCCCACTGTAGAGTTTGACACTTTTGATGGTGTCTGTTTGACAACCATCATGACTGAGTGAAGTAGAATGTGTCTGCCTTTGTCATTAAGACTGGGAGCACTACTCAGTAGCAGGCCGACTTAGCTCCAATATGAAATGGTCGCTTTTGACATGGGGAACAGATGCCATGTACAGTCGCTCTTAACATGGAGCACAGACTCATCCTGTATCCTGGAGCCCTTACAGGGTTCTATCAGCATGGCCAGCTGAGTCCAGGTTTTTTAGTGAGCTTGTTACTGCTCCCCCTCCTCCTTTTTCATCTGGGGTAGGGACTGGTAGAGGTGAATTGAATTGAAGAAGTTAAAAAATAAGAATGACACAAGACTAAATAAGTGACATTTGGGGGTAAACATTGCTGTTACCAACTACAGTGGACCAAAGAAATGTTCTCCAGTATTTACCCTCTTCTGGAGGTATTGGGTCTTGGTCTGCTGTTGCTTGTGGAGCTGGCGTTGGTAGTTGACCAGCTTGTTGGTCTCCTGCCCCGCTGCATCCAGGCATTCAATGAGGGCGCTCATGTTGCGCTCCAGCACTGTGGCAGCTCCCAGGTCTAGCGTAGCGGGAGGTGCAGGGGCCTCTGAGCCATCCAGCTCACACTGCAGGATGTTCACCAGGGGGGAGTTGCGGATCACCACTGGCAGCTCTTCAAAGATCTTGTTGTGGGGAATAGCTCCACTTTTCAGGCTGCCCAACACAACTCTTTTACACTCTGTCACTTGGCTTCAACCAGATGTTCTGTGTGAATAGATGTTTTGTTAAATCAATATGGAGCAGACAAGTATTCCTAAAGTTTAGGTAAGCATAATTGATTAACAAAATCTATATAATGAAAAATGTTTTTTTTTTTGCTTATCCCTTGTACACGATGTACAAGCCATGATATTCATGGTGGGTAGAAGAAGGCGACTGCTTTTACTGTAAGTGCACCACATGTCTACACATGTGAAAAGCAGTTCAACATTTGCACTTACAAATGTGCCAGAGCCCCCGTTTGGTTACTTGCATTCGCTGGTGGGGTTGGACTTTTACAAGAATCGGGACCATTGGAACAATTTTTTTTAATCATAAAAAAAAAAGTGCCTAATGCAGGAATCGAACCCGGGTCGTAGCGGTTGAAAACCAATGGTTTAGACCATCCTTCCACTGACCCCCATGTGGTGACAACAAAATAATGAGTGATGATCTACATGAAAGGTAATGAGTAGGGATGTACCCAAATATGTTAGATTATAAAATAACTCTCTCTACAGAGTATTTATAATTATTATTCAGTGACAATGATGTTAACAAAAAATAAAGTCAATATTTTAGTTGTTGTTGTTTCTTATCCCCTTGTGTAAAGATTACACGAATTCCATGAGTTCATGCTCCTCGAGCGATCTCATGGAATGGGGTGTAGGGGTGCAGCTTTCGTTGATCATGGCACCATGATCCAGGCACACTTTGGTGAAAGTCTGACTTTGCCTGTAGTTTGAGGCCGTTCCTAACATGGAAGCAGACGCCTTTGCTGCCTACTCTAACATGAGTACAGACGCAGCTCCTCCGTATCCCTGGAGTGGGACCCCTGCTGAGGTCCATCAACTGGATCAGTTGAAGTCAGGATTTTTAAAGAGGTCTACTCCTCTTCTAACAATGCTGCTGTTGGTCCGCGACTGCTTATTCGTCAGAGTTATTCTGCTTGTTTCGCAGCTGGCCTTCATATCTGAAGGTCGTTCCCCTATCCGCCACCTGGGGACGCGCCCATTTTAGTAGTAGTGGTAAACATAGAAATTCATTAATAGATTATAATTTTTCAAAATAAACACCCTCCAACATGATAAGGCACAATTTGGATTATAGATTATAAACACAAGGTATTAAGACCAAATCCAATTAAATACATTTTATTATTATATTTATTTATTTGGATTTGGTCTTATTACCATGTGTTTACCCTCCATCTTTATTTCAACACCCCAAAGGGTCAAAATTTTAAGTGGAAATAAAGTCAATGTTGTCAGTTGAATTAGAGAAAATAGTTTATATATTCATTTTTGTAAATGATGCCATGGATCATGATGCCATGATCAACGAAAGCTGCACCCCTATACCCCATTCCATGAGATCAGATGTTGATTTGCATGCTGCATCGCCCGTCGCGCAGAATAAACAGGGGCGCGGTCAGGACTTAGGTAGAGGGTTCTGTCCGATAAGTATAATACAGTCTCCACAAACTTCTAACTTTGCAGCTTCCAAGCAATTGAGAATTTTGCAGTGCAACATAAATGGATTGTGCTCAACAGCAACCAAAATAAAATTAGAAGAAATAATGAAAATAGCTGAAAAACAAAAGATACAAATTATAGCCCTACAGGAAACCAAATTAAATGAAAAGTACAATCTCAAATATAAAAACTATAATATCCTCAGAAAAGACAGAAATAAAGAAGGGGGTGGCCTTGCATTTTTAATCATGAATTTGTACTATGAAGACATAGCCATTAATATTCCAAACACATCAGACCTCGAAGCCCAAGGTATCAAAGTCTACCTCAGTCAAAACAAAACCATCGACATATTCAATATGTATCACCCACCAAACAATAAACTTATTGACGATGGAACAATGGCTCAATTTCTTACAGACAACACTATTATTGTAGGTGACCTTAATGCCAAACATCAACTATGGGGATGTTCCATGCCAAACCCAAGAGGCAAAATACTTTCAAAGATATTTGACGACAATGCCTTCATGTGCTTAAATGATGGGAATCCCACCCACCATTCCTACAGCTATAATACTGCACAAGCACTTGATATAAGTTTCTCCAGTCCTGACATTTTCCACAAATGCAAATGGCAAATATCAAAAAGTATTGGAAGTGATCATTTGCCTATTTTGATAGAAATTAGCACCAAGACCAAAACCAGCTCAATTAAAGAAAAATTCTGGAACTTCAAAAAGGCTAATTGGATCTTTACCAGAAAAACACCAATGAAGACTTTAGAAAAGCACCCACTAGAATAAAAGATCTGGAACAAAATTGGATACCTTTCAAAAACACCATTATTAAAGCAGCCAAAGTTTCAATACCAAGAGGTAATATTAAGAAATGGATTCCAAATTATACACACCAGGCAAAAGATATTCAAACACTTATAACTAAAAGAAATGAACTACAAAAAAAGTGCACCCAAAACCAAACAAATTGTAGAACTGAACTGAACATTGTGAATGCAAAAATAAAAAGGTTATACGTAAATATGAAAAGGGAAAAATGGAAACAAACTTGTGAAAACCTGAACCCAAGAAACCCGAATACAAAACTTTGGCATTTGGCAAAACAAATTGACAGAGCCCAGCCACAAACTGAAAACACAAATATGATTAAGAATACGGATGGTACCCCAGCAACTAATGACAAAAATGCTGCTAATCTTTTAGGTAATTCATATCAAATAAGTAGTAAAATCAAATTTGAAATAAAAGATAAGAAAGTTGAAAAAAAGGCCCGAAAGATTATTCATGACTGTAAAAATTTCACCAGCACTCATAATATTTTCAATGAAAAAATCAATATGAAAGAGCTAGATTATGCATTAGAAAACACTGACCTAAACAAGACTCCTGGGCCAGATGGAATCCATGGCCAAATGATATCAAACTTGGGCAAAAATGGCAAAGAAATACTTCTTGATATTTTCAATAACTCCTGGAAAACTGGAAAATTGCCTCAAGACTGGAAAACTGGAACAATAATTCCTATTAAAAAACTTGACAAATCTGCTGATGACCCAAAAAACTATCGACTTATCTCCCTCACAAGTATTTGCTGCAAATTAATGGAAAAAATTATACTCAGACGACTTACCTACCACCTTGACACAAGAAATCTCTTACCAGAAGAACAATATGGATTTAGGAAAGGACATGGGACAATAGACCAACTCTTATTTTTCACACAAAAGGTAAAAGATGCACAAAACAGAAAACCAACTAACCACACCATAGCTGCTTTTTAGACCTTACACAAGCTTTTGATAAAGTATGGAAAAACAAGTTGATTACAAAATTATACAAGCATTTCAAAATTGATGGAAAAGCTATCACTTGGATAAATGATTTCCTTAAAAATAGATACATCAGGGTCAAATATAATGGAACTCTATCTAAAACCTTCAAATTGTACCAAGGATTACCACAAGGATCAGTCCTTAGCCCAACTCTCTTCACCCTATTTATTGCAGGCATAGAAGAAAAAATTTCACATAAAACCAATATTGGACTTTTCGCTGATGACATTATTCTATGGAGCAGTAACACTAACTGGAAAAAAGCTGAAAGGGATTTGAACAAGACTCTTCTCCACCTAGAAAAATTTGCTAATAAACATAAATTAGAATTTAACCCCCAAAAATCTGAAACCTGTCTTTTTACTACCGATAAGAAACTATACAAAATAAGGCCAAAAATTATTCTGAAAGAACAACAATTACAATATAATAAACATCCTAAATATCTTGGCTACACCCTGGATCCAGAAATTAACTCCAGTAAACATATTGAAGAAGTTATTAGAAAAGGAAGAGACCAACTAAAATCCTGAAATATATTTCAGGAAGAGAGTGGGGAGCCGATGCAACCACACTAAAATTAACTTACACATCTCTAATTAGACCTATCCTGGAATATGGATATCAAATCTATGGTACAGCATCTGAAACAAATCTAAAATCACTGGAAAGGATACAACTAAGTGCAGCTAGAATTATTACAGGTCTTCGAAATACCTGCCTTAATGATATTGTACTTTACGAGGCAGACATTATGCCCTTAGAGGATAGAAGAAGCTACAATCTGCCAAAATATATAAACAAAATCAAGAGTTATGGAAACAAACACAGAACTTCCAATTACATACTTAATTGGGAATCCAATCTAAGACTCAAAAAAGAAGGTCCTCTTCACCTGGCCAAAAGAAATGGATTTTTAAAATATAAAGTAGAAAAAAATTATTTAGCAGAAAAAAATTCTCCATGCGAACCACTACAAAATGTTATTTTTAATGACACTTTAAATGAACCCACCAACAGACAATCAAAATCCAGAATACTTAAAACAATTATCATTAGAAATAATTAATAACATTCCTAAAAATGCAATAACTATCTATACCGATGGTAGCAGAGATGAGTTGGGACACACTGGCAGTGGCTCTCTCATTAAAACCACAAATGGCATTGAGAAAATAAACAGAAGAAACCCAAATTTTTGTTCAGTCTTCAGATCAGAACTTATAGCCATCTATGAAGCCTTAAAATCCATCAGAAATACTAATTATCAAGATATCTGGATTCTTACTGATAGTAGAAGTGCCATACAACACTTGAGTCACACAGGGGAACTCAGAGACAAAGTAAGCAGGAACATAATTGGTTATCTCCAAAAACTCCCAAAAACCTCAAAAATTCACCTTCAATGGATACCATCACATGTTGGAATTGAAGGCAAGGAAGATGCTGATGTGCTAGCGAAAAAAGGCACAAAAGAACCCTTGCCACAGAAAAATAAACTTACTTTTAAAGAAATAGAAACAGTAGCCAAAACAAAAATAAACAAGAACTGGAGGATCCCACCTAAGCACAGTTGGTACAGTGGAGTGAACCCAGGAGGAGCTCTGAACATCAGAAATAGACAGCATCAAACAACACTAACAAGATTTAGAACAGGCCATCTCAAGCCATTGAAGATAGAAAATAACAACAAAATCTACCCCACTTGCCCAAAATGTAGCTTGTCACCTGCAGCTCCAGAACACATTTTAGCTTGCATTAGATGCACTGAACAGGACCTTTGGGAGAGGCTGCTGCTCATCATAAAACAGCTCGAGGAGCATGAACTCATGGAATTCGTGTAATATTTACACAAGGGGATAAGAAACAACAACAACATTTTTGTAAATGTGAAACTATGCTTTGTAGAGAGGTGTCCTCTAGCGGGAGTGTCCTCTCATGGAGGTTGTTCTACTGTATTGGTGATCAAAACTGTTCTTTTTAGGAAGGTGTCCTCTAGCGGGAGTGTCCTCTCATGGAGGCTGTTCTACTGTATTGGTGATGAAAACTGTCCTTTGTAAAGAGGTGTCCTCTAGCAGGAGTGTCCTCTCATGGAGGTTGTTCTACTGTATTAGTGATGAAAACTGTCCATTGTAGAGAGGTGTCCTCTAATGGAGGTTGTTCTACTGTATTGATGTTGAAAATTGTCCTTTGTAGCGAGGTGTCCTCTAGTGGGAGTGTCCTCTTATGGAAGTTATTCTACTATATTGGTGATAAAAACTGTCCTTTGTAGAGAGGTGTCCTCTAATGAAGTCTGTTCTAATGTATTGGTGATGAAAACTGTCCTTTGTAGGAAGGTGTCCTGTAATGAAATCTGTTCTACTGTATTGGTGATGGAAACTGTCCTTTGTAGAGAGGTGTCCTCTAGCAGAAGTGCCCTCTAATGAAGTCTGTTCTACTATATTGGTGATAAAAACTGTCCTTTGTAGAGAGGTGTCCTCTAATGAAGTCTGTTCTAATGTATTGGTGATGAAAACTGTCCTTTGTAGTGAGGTGTCCTCTAATGAAATCTGTTCTACTGTATTGGTGATGGAAACTGTCCTTTGTAGTGAGGTGTCCTCTCATGGAGGTTGTTCTACTGTATTGGTGATGAAAACTGTCCTTTGTAGTGAGGTGTCCTCTCATGGAGGTTGTTCTAATGTATTGGTGATGAAAACTGTCCTTTGTAGTGAGGTGTCCTCTCATGGAGGTTGTTCTAATGTATTGGTGATGAAAACTGTCCTTTGTAGAGAGGTGTCCTCTCATGGAGGTTGTTCTAATGTATTGGTGATGAAAACTGTCCTTTGTAGAGAGGTGTCCTCTCATGGAGGTTGTTCTAATGTATTGGTGATGAAAACTGTCCTTTGTAGAGAGGTGTCCTCTCATGGAGGTTGTTCTAATGTATTGGTGATGAAAACTGTCCTTTGTAGAGAGGTGTCCTCTCACAGAGGTTGTTCCACTGTATCAACAGTACCATACAGTTGAGCCACCCAGCTCCAGTCAAACAGACACAGCAGCTACCTGTCGAAGGGGAAATCTCCATCATGGTAGAGAGCCATGGCAGATGGGGTCAGGCGGTAGGCCCGTACAGACAGGAATCCCCGCGAGGTACGGATGGGGTCGTAGATGAGTACTACAGACTCCTCGATGGAGCTCTGGTAGTTGTACTGGGAGTCCAGCAGTACGCGGTTGAAGTAGGAGCCAAAATGGGTGCTCTGGTACCATCCAACATGGAGGTGGTCCACGTTGACATGGCGCAAGTGCCTCATCATCTCCATCTGGTACTCTCCTGCACATCTTCCACATCTCACAATACATCCAGCTGATAATCTAATAATGTAAACATCAAGTTTCAATTACCATAACTATATTGTAAGACGGGGTCGGTGGAAGGATGGTCTAAACTGTTGGTTTTCGACTGCTACGACTCGGGTTCGATTCCTGTATTAAGCCCTTTTTTTCTGATAAAAAAAAAAATGGTCCAATGGCCCTTGATTCTTGCAAAAGTTCAACCCCACCAGTGAGTGCAAGTTACCAAACGGGGCTCTGGCACATTTGTAAGTGCAAAGTCGAACTGCTTATCACATGTGTAGACATGTGGTGCACTTACAGTAAAAGCAGTCACTTCTACCCATTGCCTTTGCTGGTCCCAAGCCCGGATGAAAAAAGAGGAGGGGGAGGGGGATACAAATATATTTGGAGAAAGATAGAGAGATTTGGTCTTATTACCCTTGTAGTTCAAAGAAAAATGAAAGAAACAAGCCAGCTTATCCTCAAGGATCAAATATGAGAAACAAACCATATCTATAAGTCAACTCCTCAAGTCACCCAGAGGTCTTCTTCCTTCTAATCTCCACTCAATCATATTAGGGTATCAAGCTTGTAGATCTGTTGATGGTGTCTGCTAGGGGGATGGGTAGAGCTCATTAAACAAGTCAGCTCATCCTCAAGTATCAAATTCACAGCCCATCAAGTAACTGAACCAGATCATGCGCAGCTCAAGAGATTAAACAAGCCAGCTCATCCTCAAAGATCAAATTCACAGCCCATTAAATTACTGAACCAGATCATGCGCAGCTCAAGAGATTAAACAAGCCAGCTCATCCATAAGTATCAAATTCACAGCCCATCAAGTAACTGAACCAGATCATGCGCAGCTCAAGAGATTAAACAAGCCAGCTCATCCATAAGTATCAAATTCACAGCCCATCAAGTAACTGAACCAGATCATGCGCAGCTCAAGAGATTAAACAAGCCAGCTCATCCATAAGTATCAAATTCACAGCCCATCAAGTAACTGAACCAGATCATGCGCAGCTCAAGAGATTAAACAAGCCAGCTCATCCATAAGTATCAAATTCACAGCCCATCAAGTAACTGAACCAGATCATGCGCAGCTCAAGAGATTAAACAAGCCAGCTCATCCATAAGTATCAAATTCACAGCCCATCAAGTAACTGAACCAGATCATGCGCAGCTCAAGAGATTAAACAAGTCAGCTCATCCTCAAGGATCAAATTGACAGCCCATCAAGTAACTGAACCAGATCATACGCAGCTCAAGAGATTAAACAAGCCAGCTCATCCATAAGAATCAAATTCACAGCCCATCAAGTAACTGAACCAGATCATACGCAGCTCAAGAGATTAAACAAGCCAGCTCATCCATAAGAATCAAATTCACAGCCCATCAAGTAACTGAACCAGATCATGCGCAGCTCAAGAGATTAAACAAGCCAGCTCATCCATAAGAATCAAATTCACAGCCCATCAAGTAACTGAACCAGATCATGTGCAGCTCAAGAGATGAAACAAGCCAGCTCATCCATAAGAATCAAATTCACAGCCCATCAAGTAACTGAACCAGATCATGGGCAGCTCAAGAGATGAAACAAGCCAGCTCATCCATAAGTATCAAATTCACAGCCCATCAAGTAACTGAACCAGATCATGGGCAGCTCAAGAGATTAAACAAGCCAGCTCATCCATAAGTATCAAATTCACAGCCCATCAAGTAACTGAACCAGATCATGTGCAGCTCAAGAGATGAAACAAGCCAGCTCATCCATAAGTATCAAATTCACAGCCCATCAAGTAACTGAACCAGATCATGTGCAGCTCAAGAGATGAAACAAGCCAGCTCATCCAAAGTATCAAATTCACAGCCCATCAAGTAACTGAACCAGATCATGTGCAGCTCAAGAGATGAAACAAGCCAGCTCATCCATAAGAATCAAATTCACAGCCCATCAAGTAACTGAACCAGATCATGGGCAGCTCAAGAGATGAAACAAGCCAGCTCATCCATAAGTATCAAATTCACAGCCCATCAAGTAACTGAACCAGATCATGGGCAGCTCAAGAGATGAAACAAGCCGGCTCATCCATAAGAATCAAATTCACAGCCCATCAAGTAACTGAACCAGATCATGTGCAGCTCAAGAGATTAAACAAGCCAGCTCATCCTCAAGGATCAAATTCACAGCCCATCAAGTAACTGAACCAGATCATGGGCAGCTCAAGAGATGAAACAAGCCAGCTCATCCTCAAGGATCAAATTGACAGCCCATCAAGTAACTGAACCAGATCATGGGCAGCTCAAGAGATTAAACAAGCCAGCTCATCCTCAAGGATCAAATTGACAGCCCATCAAGTAACTGAACCAGATCATGGGCAGCTCAAGAGATGAAACAAGCCAGCTCATCCTCAAGGATCAAATTCACAGCCCATCAAGTAACTGAACCAGATCATGGGCAGCTCAAGAGATGAAACAAGCCAGCTCATCCTCAAGGATCAAATTCACAGCCCATCAAGTAACTGAACCAGATCATGGGCAGCTCAAGAGATTAAACAAGCCAGCTCATTCATAAGTATCAAATTCACAGCCCATCAAATAACTAAAGCAGATAATGGATGAGTCAATACAGTCCATAATGTGACAACTTACGGTCCTCAGCATCATCCTCATCAGCGGCCCTGCGAGGGAAGGGGAAGGAGTTGGTGATCTCCAGGCGGTTGTCCATGGCCAGTCCTAGCAGTACTCCTTGGGCCACGTCCACCAGGCTGGAGCCTTCCTCTTGGCAGTGCTTGATGATCCTTAGCAACACCTGTCACATCACTGCCTCTCTTACACACTGGCTCTCTCATTGGGCTTATAATCATAAAGACAAACATTAGCTCGGCTCTCTCATTGGGTTTATAATCACAAAGACAAACGTTCCTATTACAGTAGAACCTCAATGAGAGGACACTCGCGTTAGAAGACACCTCTCTACAAAGGACAGTTTTCATTTGCAAAATTACCATTTTTACTATTTTGCAACTCTCTGGTAAGAGGATACCTCTCTCTATAAAGGACACTTTAGCTCTGCAATTAGATATCCTTTACAGGGAGGTTCTACTGTATTTGGATTTATACATACAGTAACACATCCAAATTAATAAGTTATGGGGGATGTTTCAGCAACAGGAGCCTGTTCTTGTTTGCTTGTTCCAAAATCACTTTATTAGGTACCGCTCAACAAGAACAACCTGGTTTATGATAATTACAACAATGAATAATATATGAAGGTTATTCACATATTAAACAATATGTTAACACAGGATTCAATCCCGGTTCATGACTGTCAGGAATCGAGGGTGTTACCTACTGGTCCACCGACTTTTATTCAGTAACAGCATTATTATCAAATCACCCTTCAAGATTTATTATTTTTTTGTTGTTTCTTATCCCATTGCGCAAAGATTACACAAATTCCATTAAATTATAAAAATATTAATAGAGGAAATTTGCAAAATTACCTATTGAGCTACTAGCAATATGTATAAATATTTAAAATGACGTATTTTAAAACATGGATTTTTATGCACATCATTATATGAAGATTGGCATAACACATGTTTGAACAAATATAATTGTTCTATCAATTTTTTAACTCAATAAAATCATTTTGCTGCTCAACACATATCAAAAATGTCAAATTGAACATACACTCATTGACAAAAAAACCTAAGGAATACAAGAAAATAACACCCTAATCCAAATAATTTATTAGTGTGTGACGTTTCGGCAACAGCAGTGTTACCATCATCTGACAAAAAAATCAATTTTATTCTTTTGTCTGATGATGGTGACAATGCTGTTGTCGAAACGTCACACACTAATAAATTATTTGGACTAGGTGTTATTTTCTTTTATTATAATCTATAATCCAAATTGTCCTTTATCAAAACTTAAGGAAGCTGTACCTTGATAAGGCACAATTTGGATTATTATATATAGTTACGAGCGTCATGCGTTCTTAATGATTCTTCATCTCTGTCACCGTTTGCTTTTTTTTTGGAATGGCGCTCTCCTATTGGTTGGCTACGATCACACCACCTTTGCCCCCCCCCACTCGCTTTTTGGTTTTTGTAACTATTGTGTTGGAGCGGGTCGCTCCTTAAATAAATGGAATCCTCTCTTTCTTTTTCCCAGTAAGAGACGCCTACGGAAGCCAACAGTACATAGACAGATAAAGCACATAGGCTATAGTTATTAACTAATATATGCATTTATATAAGGCGCCAATTTATAATTGTAACAAATAGTATTTTAATAAAAACATTCAATCGGGTAAAACACGGGCGTTACCCGGGTCATTCGGCTAGTAGATTATAAACACAAAGTAATAAGACCAAATCCAAATAAATAGTGTGTGACATTTCGGTAACAGCGTTATTACCATCTTCAGACAAAAGTCTGTATTTAGTATCATTCAGTACTTTTGTCTGAAGATGGTAACAATGCTGTTACTGAAATGTCACACACTATTTATTTATTTGGTCTTATTACCTTGTGTTTAGAAGCTGTACCTTTTTTTAGCATGTATATCGGGATTCAGACAATAACTCTGAAAGATATTACAGTGTCCTTTATTGAAGACACATGAGATAATCATGTGTGAACAAAATTGTTTCTGTCTTCTTAAAAAAAAAATAGACTACCGGCAACATCAAAGTATGAAACTTCTTTAAGCTTTTTTTTTTTGCTTATTCCTAGTACACGTGGTACAGGCCATGATAATCATGGTGGGTAGTTAGCGACTGCTTTTACTGTAAATGCACCACATGTTTACACATGGAAATTCGACTTTGCACTTACAAATGTGCCAGAGCTCCGTTTGAATACTTGCACTCGCTGGTGGGGTTGGACTTTTGCAAGAATTGGGAGCCATTAGAGCATTTTTTTTTTTTAAATCAGGAAAAAGTGCCCAATGTGGGAATCAAACCCGGGTCGCAGCGGTCAGAAATTAACGGTTTACACCATCCTTCCACCGACCCTCACACCAACACTTCCTCAAGTGTTGTCCATAAGTGTAATCATGGTAAAATAGAGTAACTTTTGAAGAGCATTTATAACTGGTACTATCTGATGACTATCTTTCTTCAGGCTTCCATTCCTGGGATGTACATCATTGCTTGAGCATATCTGTCCAGCTGAGTGGGGGGAAGATATCTGTGTTTACTATAGATATTCTCTCTGCCCAGAACTTGATCTTTACTTTCCTCTTTAACATTTACTGGGGACAAGTTTTAAGGAGGTGTAAATGTACCAAATGAAAAAAATAAAAAATAAATAACCAAGAAAGAGAGAGAGAGAGAGACACAATTTTATTTTTTTAAATATTAAGAAAAATTAAAATAAACCATTGGATTGGAAATCAACAAATAACAAAGCTGTAAACCCAGTAAGTCAAAATATGTTTACATGCTTGCTTAGAAAAAAAAAAAAAAAACTTCATTTGGAGCAGGTGTATCCATATATCCCCAAAGCCTACCACAAAATGTCACACAAAGACAGAAAATCAAGATGCGATGTTGGCATAGAATACCATTGACTGACAGTAACAATGATGCTCTGACATTATCAAGGAGGTATATGGCCTACTGGAGACTAATGAGAGGATGTTTGGACATCTTGTCTGACACTTGGAGTGGATAATGGAAGGCTGTGAGAATGGAATTCATGGACAACATCAATGATACCATCAATAGACCAGCCATAGAAAAGAAGCTCTGAGAGGACAGGAATACTGCCAGCCACCAACCTATGGCTGGTTGAGGAGAAATAGATAGACCCTACGATACCATCAAAAGACCAGCCATAGAAAGGAAGCTCTGAAAGGACAGGAATATTTCTAACCTACAGCTGGTTGAGGAGAGCTAGACTTCCTAGAATACTTTTTGTTTTCTTACATTTATTTTATTTTCAATCCTATAAAAAAGCACAATTCTAATAAGAATATTTCAAGTTGACTTAAAAACTATTTTCCTTATCTGTTATCTTGTTTAAACACTTGATATATATATAACAGGACTATATAATAACCTGCCTTACACCTTAGGCAGTAAGTCCTTACAGGCGGTAAGTCCTTACAGTGTGTAAGGAGAAAGATAGAAGCCAGTCTTCTGATCCTTGTGATCACCCTATTTTTGTAGCCTTGGGGCTTTGAGCTCTAGGTGTGCTTGGTGCTGCCTTGGTTCCCTCGCAAGCGGCGTGCTGTTACCAGATTCAGCGGGCTGTTTGCGTCGTCTGGATGAGGAGTTGAGAAGGGCTAGAAGTCCATCCCTTTGGACAATTAGCCGGAATCAAAACAACAAAATAACCTGCTGTAACATGTTTTCTCATTTATTCTTTTGTCTGATGATGGTGACAATGTTGTTGCCGAAACGTCACACACTAATAAATTATTTGGATTAGGTCTTGTTTTCTTTTATTATAATCTATAATCCAAATTGTGCTTTATCATTTTTGATAGACTTCAATGGACCTAAGAAGTTATTCTTCCTTTGAGCTGAAGAAAATGAATTCCAAAGTGAATACCAATGTTGATGCTAAGCCATCACTTGAAGATTCTATTTTAAAGAATTCAGGATCTGAAGCTCTCCTCCACTTCAAGAAGTTGAGAAAACACAGCATTAAAAGGGTGAGTTCTTTTTCTCACATCTATTTTCTTATGAACTACAAGAAAATATAAAGACAATAAAATATTTTCTTGTATTTATAATCTATAATCCAAATTGTACCATATCAATTTTGATAGAATTCAATGGACCTAAGAAGCTATTTGTGGATTAGGACCTATTTTTTATAGTTTCAATCATATTTTGGCGAAAAATGTTTATCAAAACATCGTTAGAACTAAACACAAGGTAATAAGACCAATTCCAAATAAATAGTGCGTGACATTTTGGTAATAGCTTTGTTACCATCTTCAGATAAAAGTACTGAATCAATGCCTGATTCCTTATTATCGCTAAAACTAAAGAATTTCTTCAGGACAAAGGGTCAATTTGCTACGGTATGACTGTGTGCGTGTGTGTGTGGAAGTGCTAACAGTTATCTTCAATAGAGTACAATAATATTTTCTATTTATTTATTTAAACTTTGGTTGTCGCTGATCATGTCATCAATATATTCTGAATATTATTTGAAACATTCTAAAAATTATTATCCCAATGGATATGATACAGGCCATGATAACCATGGTAGGTAAGTAGTTGACAACTGCTACTACAGCAAGTAAACCCCAATGTCTACACATACAGTTTGCATTTACAAGTGTGCCAGAACAGTGTTTGGTTACTTGCACTCACTGGTGGGGATGAACTTTTGCAAGAATCTGGAGGTGTTGAGGAGTTTGTTTATCCCATTGTATAATTATACAAGGTCATGGAGACTATATTCATAGATCAAATTCACAATCTTGGTAGGGTTGGAATATAGGTCCTGTCTTGAGGTTCCCATGTATTCCAAAACTCCGCTTTGCCAGTTCCAAGCCCGGATGAAAAAGGAGGAGGGGGAGCAGTAACAAGCTCGCTAAAAAACCTGGGTTCAGCTGGCCCGGCTGATAGTACCCTGTAAGGGCTCCAGGGATACAGGATGAGCAGCGTTTGTACTCCATGTTAGGAGCGGCTGCACATGGTGTCTGTTCCTCATGTCAGATGCGGCCATTTATTTTGGAGATAAGTCGTCCTGCCACTGAGTAGTGCTCCCAGTCTTAATGACAAAGGCAGATGCATTCTCTTTCACCCAGTAATGATGGTTGTCAAACAGATACCATCAAGGGTCACAACTTGATATCCTAATATGATTGAGTGGAGATAAGAAAGAAGAAGATGTATTCCAAGAGGTGGTCTGGTAAGACCATTGTGGGAAGGTCTTTACACCATCCTGGAAGAGAAGAGGTCTTGTATTTCCAAGTTTTGAGCCTGGAAATACAGGTTGCTGCCTGTTGGTTCATCCCACATTCAAGAATAGCTCCAGGCTTTTGGTTCAGATACCAATGAGGTGTTGATGAGTTTTTTAATTGAGAAAAAAAGTGCCCAATGCGGGATTCGATCCTGGGTTTATGCTGTCAAAATCAATCGTTTTTATCACTCCTCCACTGACCCCCTTTTGTAACATTATTCAAAGCCCTCATCTACGTACCAAAAATGTCAGAAAATTTTCATGAGCGCATTAATTACTTCTAACTTTTATAAAAGACAAATTTATTCCTTTTATTCCTCACTTAGGAGGTATCTTTATAACTTCATGATATTTTAATTCTTTCTAGAAACTCTGAAGATCTAAAGAAGAGGTTAAGAGGAATCTCCTCAGAGGAGAAGTACACAGATCTACGTATTCTTCGTAGATCACGATAATATGTGGTGTCGCTGGAGACCCACTGGTGATTCTCCACCAAACTCTGCAGCACTGGCAGAGGTGACATTGTATATAGTGTATATAAAGCATATTATCTTTTTTTTTTAATAGTGCAGACTGTGTCTTCTTCTTTCTTATCTCCACTCAATCACACTAAGGTATCAAGCTTGTAAAGCTTGAGATTTTTGATGGTGTCTGCCGGGGAAGAGTAGAACTCATCAATGGATGAGCCAATACAGTCAATAATATGTCTTGGGAGTTGCAGGTTGACAATTAGTACATAGTGGGAAAACCTTGCAACCATTCTGGAAAGTCATTGTCCGTAGATGACCAGACTTAAGTCTGGAAATCAAAGACTGTTGTTCTCTTGGGAGGACAGAACCGGTGCTTGTCCCTCCTGCTCTGTACCAGTCATATGCAGCATTTTTTTTTTTAAATAGTACAGACTGTGTACTTTGCATGTATTGACAAGATGTCAATAAAATTATTTTAATTGTCTAATGAAGAGGAAACAAAAGGTATTAAGACCAAATTCAAATTATTGATATGTTTGTGATGTTTTGGTAACAAAATTATTACCATCATCAGATACTTTTTTTTTTTTGCTTATCTCATGGTACAGGCCTTGATAATTATGGTGGGTAGAAAGATGTAGGTGACTGCTTTTGCTGTTAAATGCATCATATGTCTACACATGTGAAAAGCAGTTCACCTTTGCGCTTATGTGTCAGAACCCCGTTTGGTTACTTGCACTCGCTGGTGGGGTTAGACTTTTGCAAGAAACAGGGACCATTGGGGCATTTTTTTTTTAATCATCAGATACTGAATGATGATAACAATGTGTTACTACCGAAATATCCCAAACATTTCAATAATTTGGATTTGATCTTAATACCTTTTGTTTCTAAACCAAATTGTACAACATAATGTCTAATGAATAGGTCTTTTGATTGGAATTCTAGATAATTGATCAAATTTGGACTTTCTGCTGAGATCCTCAGTTTTGACAGTTTTAGTAAATCTTTAATCCATCATTGAAGAAAAGTATTTTGAGATGATCTGTTCTTAATTATGATGGCATGGCGTCATTTCCTTAGGTTTATTCTGGAATTACTCCCCACAGAACAGACACATTTCTAAAATCAGAAATAATCTGATTAGGTAAATTTTCAAATAAGATTAAGCATAATTTTGTATCAATTATAATTTTTTTTACAATGAAGTAACACAAATATGGATTATATATTCATATTATAAATCAAAAATAGATTAGAACTAAAACCAAACTAATTTAACAATATTTAAAACATTATTACTATTTTTTTTTTACGCTAAAAGTGATTTAAATAAATAAAAATGAAACGTATTGCCTTCGTTTGCAATTCATTTACCAAACATATTGAAAAAAAAGGCTGTCTATGGCATACACTCGAAATACAGAAAAATAAAAATTTAATTCGAGTAAGCTTTGTAACTATGGATATATATATATATCTGTTTGTAAAATAGGGTGTTATATAACTTTTATATATATATATAATTTTTTTTTTATTGTTAAAATTGCACGTTACCAGGCCTTCAACTTGAACATAATCAATTTTATTTTCTGGTGGATTAGCTCTTTTTCCTTGAGATTTAGAAGATGCCATTTTAAAACTATTTATTAAATAATTTATTACAATTTTTCTAGCAAGATAAAAATTATAGACAAAACCACATGTAAACAAAATTTTTTGGATTACAGTACGTCAGGGAAACAAAAAAGGGTCAAATAATATTTAGTTGATATTCTTATGAATAATTTTGGCGTTCAAAAATATTAGATTTTTAAAAGTAAGGGAAAATATTTTCGTTAACAAAAATGTTGTGTCTAAATATTAAAATTATTACAATAAAATTTAATTTTAAGAACTTTAAAATATTATATATTTTAAACTTTACCCCTCCTGTGGAAACAATACTTTTTTTTTTTTTCATATTATATAGCATCCCCCATTTTATTCATGCCATTTTAAATTTTAATTATTAATTTATGCGCGACTTTTATAATTTAAAAAAATATTATGATATTCACATTTAAAATTTTAATAAACTTTGTGTTATGCACATTACAATTCCCTTTTTTTTTAAATCCATTCATTTTGATGTGTATTCATAATAAGGCTTTATTCACTTTAGAAAACGTAATTTTTTAGGCATGTTGTTGGAATTTTACTTTAAAATGCAGAATAACATAAATATCTTTGATATCTCGTCAAGAAAGCACTCAATATATTTGCTCACTTAATTCAAATCCAATGATTAGTGAATGTTTTTCTAACGATTCTTAGGAACGATTAATAAGGAAGATTTTCGAAAAACCTTATCGACCCTTTTAAAAGAAAAACACATAACAGAAGAACAATTCAAGATATTTACCGCAAACACCACAGATCTTCCTTATATTTATGGTCTGCCGAAAATACATAAAGATAATATACCTCTTAGACTTTATCATCGCCTACCATCTCTCACCAGCAATAGCCGTTTCCCGTTATTTGTCTTCGTACCTCTCGCCAATTATCCATTCCCATAACACCTTCTCAATAGACAAGATATCGGAGTTCATTCAAGATATTAGAGAAACCCGCCCTGTAACAAACTGTAAGATAGCTTCCTTTGATGTAGTATCCCTTTTTCTTTGTCTGCCTCATGACCTCATCTTGGAAAATCGACGTGAAATGTTGGAACAATCCCGCATAAGTCCAGCAGAAATAGACAAGATTACCGCCATTTTCAATGCCTGTCTTTCCATTAGTAATTTCACATTTCAAAACCAAATATTCCAGCAGATCAGTGGATCACCTATGGGCAGCCCTTTATCTCTGGCACAGCAGAAATAGTCCTAATTAAAATAGATAGATGGATAAATCGTCAAGGAGGCCTAGGCATAATGAAATGGAAACGTTACATCGATGACATATATTGTGAATTCGAATCTGAGAAAGAACAACTCATTTTAGATACCCTCAACGGCTACCACCATAAAATATCCTTCACAATAGAAAAAGAAATAAATGGGGTTTTGCCCTATCTCGATTCCCTCATAATGAGAACAGAAAATAGTTTTCACACCACAGTGTATTACAAGAAAAGTTTGAACCATCACTGTTCAAATCTTATGGTCCCATATCTCACAAAATAACAGTAGTGAAAACCTTAACCAAGCGTTTATTCACCCATTGCTCCCTCCCCAAATTTAAAGCAATAGAAAGAAATAATATTTACAGAAATCTTAGAAAAATTGGCTATCCCCCACTGTTCATCGATCAACACTTACAATCCATATCATCATAGAACCCAGCAGACCTTCAAAACGACCTGTTATATTGATTACTCACCAACCAATTTAAAAATAGCCCTGGAAATAAAGAAATACGGAATCAAGTTCTTTTTCCGCACCCCAAGAACCATCGGGAATATCCTTAGAAATCCCATCACAAAATCGACCACAGACCAGAACCCCCTTCAGAAGAAAAATGCCATATATTCCGTGTCATGCATTGATTGTCCATCTATATACGTAAGAGAAACAAGCAGGAAAATACAGACAAGATTGAAGGAACATACTTACAATATTAAGACCAAAGATTCAAGATCCCTCATTTTTCAACATACCATGAATACCGGCCACAAATTTAATTTAGACAGTCCAACTTGCCACTACAGTAACATAACCACCAAATCTGAAAGATTAATCCATGAATCGCTGATTTCCAAACAACACAATAGCATTAATCGTAGAATAGATATCCCAGAACAATTTTGTCATATTCCATACCACAAAAATCAGATTTCTCGCTTATCCAATTCATAGTTTAAAACTTAACTTTATTAAAATATTGAAATTTAAGGTTAATTAATTAATTCCCAATTGTTAAACATAGTAAAATAGTAATAATTTATGTAGATTTAATACTTTTCTTTCTGATATTTTATGTAAAATTTTGTAACAAATCAAAAGTATATAACTGTCTCTCGTGGATCAAATGTTTCATTTTTGCCTGTAGAAGGGCGGCTCCAGCCCGAAAGCTCGCGCATATCATAATAAAATAAACTCATTGCGAAAGGTTGTATTTTTATTTTAAAATGTAAGTATGTCTTGTGTCTTTACCTAGATTGTCTTTATCTTTGAACCTGGGATATAAGTACAGATTGTATCTTTCCTTAGATTGTTTTGATCTTTGAACCTGGGATGTAAGTACAGGATTGAAGCTTCACCTAGACTGTCTTTGAACGGTAAAGTAAATATGGGCTCGTGTCATTTCCTCAATTGTCTTTATATTTGAACCTGGGATATAAGTATGGGCTTATATGTATTTTTTTTTTATAAATTTCTTTGAATCAGGAATGTAAGTATGGGCGTGTGTGCGTGTTTTCACCTAGACTGTTGAAAATGTGTTCTTCAAGTGCGCGTGGTCTAGTTTAAGGGCGTATGCTCTAGATTATCTTAAGTAAGTGTGCAATTAGTTTCTCTTAACACAACTTTTGTCACCAATTTTAATTTGAAGTGCTCTAAATAAAATTCTAATACGTTAGAAAAGATAATAAAATGTTTTTTTTATCAAATTTATATTCTCAACATCTAAAACACCAAAATGTCCTTCTTTGCAAATAAAATAATTGTAGAATCTCAACACAATAACTTTAGTTGCTTTTACATATATCTAAAAACAAGAACATTACAATTTAGCTACGAACGACAAACATTTTTGAAAGTAACTTCTCTTCAGTTTCAATAGTTTTGAGTAGGTTCTAATCTCCAGTTGCGCGCCATGCTTCTTAATGTTGAGCCCTTTAATTCGCATAGATTCCCATCCAGTCCATCAGTTTAAATATTCTTCTTCCTATAATATTTTTCCCTTCAGAACTTTCTTCATCAATCCAGTTACCTCTTAATATGCCTCAATCACCGAGGTTCTCTAATTATTCACGAAAGTTAGTTGAGATCACCACCATTATAGGTTATTTTTTCCAATAAGAGAAAAAAAAAACTTGAATTTTTATACTTTAGATTTTGATGAAGAAATGTCGGGATAGATGTATTTTATTTACGGTGGTGCAACTCCAATAATACCGCAAGCAAGACGGGCACCCGAGTTGCCAGTAATCTTAGAAAACTCTGATCCACCTTGACCATAGTCATCAGCATCTTCGTGAATAACCAGC
Organism: Cordylochernes scorpioides; assembly: GCA_030710605.1. NCBI lineage: Eukaryota > Metazoa > Arthropoda > Arachnida > Pseudoscorpiones > Chernetidae > Cordylochernes > Cordylochernes scorpioides. The sequence continues at coordinate 62,539,594 of CP092883.1, forward strand.
GCTCGTCCAACGATGGAATTTCGACCGACAAGAGCGATATCTTTCGTGGTAATATTGATGACTGCGACTCCATCTTGACCTGCTGTTACATTTCCCAAATCGCCAAGATGATGGACTGCATCATCTGGACCTCCATGTTCCTGGTTGGTAGGATTGAAGTGAGGCCCACAACTTGCACATCCCGAGGTGTTATCTCCGAACTGGTGCACGTGGAAACCATGTTGGCCAGGCCTGAGTCCAGAGATACGGCCTGTAATACTCAATGGTCCATCTGGTTTCTTCTGCTTTAGATGAACCACACCACCAACGGTCTCTCCTTTCATCACACAAATAGCTTTCATCTTCATGGATTTTGGAGATTCCCAATCCCAGGCATTTCAAAGTTAGTTTTTTTTCTTCAAATCGATAACCAACAATGATGATAGATTTTAAAGTTATATATTGGTTTTAAAAGCTTATCTTTTCTCCCAACTAAAAATGCATTGACTTCTAGAAAGTGTGTTTTTAATTATAACATAAAAAATATATGAACTTGATGAAGACGACTTTGAAATATTTACCAGCCAATTTTCCAACAACAAGCATAACATATCAAGACAAAGTTGTATCTTAAAAAATGAGAAAATTGTAAATTTGAAAGAACTTTGGGAGTTGGATTTTAATTTGAAGCCATCAAGCTTTGTAATTCGAAGTGTTTCCAGGCACATTCGCACAAACATTATTTCAGCAGATTCAGTTGTAAAACTGGTTTACCTTCTCAATCAGGCTCCAAAAGGGAGATCGATCCATAGCTATAGCCTAGTTGCATGACATTGCCATGGTCTAGCTAATTCATTAATAGAAGATTTTCGTGTATGGTTATAGGGGTATAGTGGTTCCCCCTTTACCCCTTTTGCAATCATATACTGCTAGCCTAACAGTAGGTTCATTCTCCATTTTAGAAGCTGTTAACAACTTTAAGGGCAAGTCTTTCTTAATATTTGGATGGAATCGGAGACTTATCCCAGTCTCTGCTTATTCTCCTCCAGGCTTAGCCACTCTAGCGCGTTGTTTACCTTACACCGCGTGGAGGGATCAGGTAGGAATTTTCCCTTTCTAGGGTATGGACCTTAATATCCAGATATTTATAATAAAATATAATGCGGCTTATGATTGTAGAACGACATTTCAAAATTATCCCGCATGTGTTTCTTTTCCATTTATCATTACTCTTCAAAATTCATCCTTTCATACTTCATCCCTAAGGTTAGAAATGATCGTTATTTCTCCTTAAAATAAATTTCGATTTTTCATTCAAAAGAAACACATGCGGGATAATTTTCAAATGTCGTTCTACATCCAGATATTTCCTAAACTTCTTCCATACAAAAGCATTTTCATATTTATATTCTGTCCTAGGAGAGATTATGTATATTTTGACTTATATTATCAATATAAAATCGTCCTATAAACGATATTATAGGCTATGACTCAAAATTTAAGAAATTTTATCTTTTGAATCAGCGCTTACAGAACTTTATATTCGGCATTTTTGAATAGTTATATGGTATACAAAATTAATTTGATTCTTGAAATATATATTGTCGCAAATTATTTATTATATTTTATGTACAGATTATTAATTTGGATGTTTATATATTTTATTACTCTGCGCAAACTTTCCTCATTGCTTCTCTTGTAGTTTATATCAATTATAATTTGTGCTTGCAATAAATAAATTGCCACGTTATCCTGAAGTTTGTCTTTCCTAATTTTCTACGTAAGAATATTGTAACGTCCTCGTATTTGTTGGTTGACGTTAATCAGCAAGAAGTACTTGGAAGTGTAAAAAGAAAAGTATTTATTTCTTTTAGGCTAACATCGAAAATAATATATTAATTATCAGACATATGAATGAGGTGGTGAGAAACAGAGCTGGAGCTTTTGCGTTGTTCAAATTCTGGAAGACGGCTGAAGAGAAGAGGAGGCTATATACATAATCTGATTGATGTAAATAATTATATGCAAATAATCTATGTCAGGATTAGAATGACGAATCCTGTATGGGACTTTGATTCCAGTAAAAGGCTTGTTGCTGCTGTTGTATATAGTCACAGTGTGTAGAAAATACTATACTATACCTACTACATATAGGATTCTCTCTGTATTCTTAGTTATCTTCTCTTTAATTACTCTGTAAACTGGCGAATCCTATATAGGACGAGAGGTCCTCTATAAAGGCTTTTTGTTGTTGTTGTAATTATCAGACATAAGTTTACATGTGGATATATATTACAATAAGTCAAAAGACAACTCCACAGAGTACCATCAGTGATAATAATGTGCTCACAGATAATTTACTATATAGGCATGCCAGCTGCCGTTACAAATATGATTCAAATAAAGTTTGAGTAGAGGATGGCGAAATGAAAACATGTTATATACAATTGTGTAGGTATGAGTGACAGTAACTATTAATAAGATACTCTATAATACAATATAATGCGGCTTATGATTATAGAACGAAGTTTGAAAATTATACCTCAAATGTGTATCTTTTGAACGAAAAATCGAAATTTATTTTAAGAAGAAATAATGATTATTTCTAACCTTAGGGATGAAGTATGATAGGATGAATTGTGAAGAGTAATGATAAACGGAAAAATAAAGTATTCAGGGATGGGAATCGAACCCACAGTGTTCCCCTTACCAGACAGATGCCATGTCCACTAGGCTACCCTGGACATATTTTTTCGTTCGTAAGTATTATATAAAGTAATTTATAATACAATTATAATGCGGCTTATGATTGTAGAACGAAGTTTCTTATTGATTTAATGAAAAAATAAGAATTTTTTTTTTTTCGTGGTATAGGCCATGATAATTCTGGTGGGTAGAAGTAGGCGACTGCTTTTACTGTAAGTGCACCACATGTCTACACATGTGAAAATCAGTTCGACTTTGCACTTACAAATGTGTCCTGTTTGGTTACTTGCACTCGCTGGTGGGGTTGAAATTTTGCAAGAATCGGGGGCCATTGGAGAATTTTTTTTTAATTAGAAAAAAAAGTGAAAGGATTTAAAAACACGAATGTTTCTTTTATACATAAAACAAACTTCTACTGTCCTTACTGCGATGAAAAAATATATTGGGAGGGCTTGGCTCATCAGTGGTGAACCCTCCCAGCGGTTTCGCCAATTTAATCCACCAGACCGTTTCTCAGAGCTCTAATACTGTATTGGACGATTCTGCTTATATACGCAGCAATGAAGGATGGAATCTCAGAAATGGTTTTCAAGACAACTATGGCCATAACTATGGGCAGAACTACATTCAAATATGCGAGGATCAAACCCGGGACGTAGCGGTCGAAAACCAACGCTTTAGACCATCCTTCCACTGACCCCCCATAAGAATAAAATAAAAAGTCAGGTGTTGATCTTAAAAACAAAATTACTTATCCTGAACACTCCTATGAGCATTTTTGATGGCAGAGCGCTATCTAGTGGAACAAAAATAAACTAAACGTTGATTTAGGATTGTTCCATGATATTTGGCTAACCCATTTTCTTGATAAATAAAATTTCTTGATACATTTTCTTGATTCAAGAAAAGTCGGCCGCGAACGTGTTTCGGGCAATTGGCCCTATTTAGCGTGGTGCAAGCTGTACCTCAACGGCCAAAAATTTGGACCAAGGGGCTTCCTGAGAAATCAAGAAATAGGTATTTAAGACAAATTTAATTGCGTAATTTATGTACGAAAATGATACATCTCCCTTCAATATATATATTAGAACAATTATATAAATTAGTATAAATATAAATTAAGACAAATGTATTTTGAGTTATCACAGTATAAAATATAAAGTTGGTAATAACAAATGAGATAACGGTCCTAGTGTGGAACTAACACCTACTCACATATCCTCATGTTCAGCAATGGCCGCAGCCTTGCAGAAAATTGACTTGGACCCAGAGCAGTAGCTTTACACACCCCAGATAGAGGACATTGCGACTGCTGTGATAGAGATGCATGGAAACATCTAAAGCTCTTCATTGGACACGACAACAACCGAAAATTGACATGGACCCAGAACAGCAGCTTTACACACCCAAGATAGTGGACATTGCGACTGCTGTGATAGAGATGCATGGATACATCTGAGGCTCTTCATTGGACACGACAACAACCGAAATTTGACATGGACCCAGAACAGCAGTTTTACACACCCAAGATAGTGGACATTGCGACTGCTGTGATAGAGATGCATGGAAACATCTAAAGCTCTTCATTGGACACGACAACAACAGAAAGTTGACATGGACCCAGAACAGCAGCTTTATACACCCAAGATAGTGGACATTGCGACTGCTGTGATAGAGATGCATGGAAACATCTAAGGCTCTTCATTGGACACGACAACAACCGAAAATTGACATGGACCCAGAACAGCAGCTTTACACACCCAAGATAGTGGACATTGCGACTGCTGTGATAGAGATGTATGGATACATCTGAGGCTCTTCATTGGACACGACAACAACCGAAAATTGACATGGACCCAGAACAGCAGTTTTACACACCCAAGATAGTGGACATTGCGACTGCTGTGATAGAGATGCATGGATACATCTGAGGCTCTTCATTGGACACGACAACAACCGAAAATTGACATGGACCCAGAACAGCAGTTTTACACACCCAAGATAGTGGACATTGCGGCTGCTGTGATAGAGATGCATGGATACATCTGAGGCTCTTCATTGGACACGACAACAACCGAAAATTGACATGGACCCAGAGCAATAGCTTTACACACCCAAGATAGAGGATATTGCTGTGATAGAGATGTATGGGGACATCTGAGGCTCTTCATTGGACATGACAACAACAACAAAGAATAAGATACAACACGAGTTTTGGCAAATCAGACAAAAACAACCTGTATGCCATTGTTTTGGAATTTAGATCGCACAAATACAGGGGCATCTAGGAAGGTGTCTATTTGGTTTTTAAAAAAATAATTACAGTAAGGAAATAGAAAAATAGTTCATTTAATAGTACAAATTTCCAATATGGAGACGATGTTAAAGTTTCTAAGCAGTCACATCAAGCCTTTCTCTTCCTCGCCATGCGAAACTAATGGAGATGAAAAACAAAACTTCACGTTGAATGGAAATTTTCTTTCTTGTCTTGCCGGGATCTCTCTCAGACAATAAATACTAATTATATTAATTTATCGTTTGTCTAATTAATATTTTCTTTTGGTATGTGAGAGAGCTAGAAAGGGGGCGCTGAGAGTTAGATATTTGTTTTGCTTTTGTCTTGTAGTTTTTTTTTCTAAGGTCGTTTCCCTAGGGTTCATTACACTACGTGTGAGTCTACTCTTCAAATTGGTGTTATCTTTTATGCAAATATGTTATTAACTATATTCAACTTTGTGGGTTCGGTGAACGAGTGGTGCAAACAGTTTGTTTTCAACTGCTACGACCCGGGATCGAATCTCGCATTGAAAACTTTTTTTTTAATAAAAAAAAAATGCTCCGATGGCCCTTGATTCTTGTAACAGTCCAACCTACCAGCGAGTGTGCAGATGACCAAACATAGATCTAGCACAATTTTAAGTGATAAGTCGAATTGCGCCTTCTATATGTGTAGACATGTGGTGCACTTACAGTGAAAGCAGTCTCCAACTTCTACCACCATGATTATCATGGCCTGTACCACGTGTACAAGCGATAATAATAATAATGATAAAAAAGACTTTGTATTGTAGCGGCTCTCAAATATTAACTTTTCCTATTTTCATTATAAGTTTTAATTTGTCTAATAACTATTCAATTCAAATATTAAAATTATTCATCTTATAAATATATAATATGCTTATAAAATAATTATACATCATTCTAAATATAAATCATAAATAATATGAAATGTAAATATTTATCTATAATATATCAAGCACATATGTCTAACATTATATAATCTAGAATTGATATTTGACCACACACACATATAAACAAAAATAACTTCAACATGTAGTATACACCAATTTAACCCTTCTGATAATTTGTATAAATAAATGTAATTAAAAGTTGATTTTACAATAAATAATTTGTTATCTGACTCCGCCTAGAATTCCATGCCACCCACAGTATCCTCTAATGAAATTTGTGTTTGTTAAATTTATTAACTTTTGTTGTTTTTATAAACATTTGTGGTCATTATTAAAATTATGGTATAGGGGTCATTGGGTACCCATCACCTATAATAATGATGGTATGTAGGGCCGTTGGGTACCTATCACCTGTAGTGATGGTGGTATGTGGGGCCGTTGGGTACCCATCACCTGGAGTGATGATGGTATGTAGGGCCGTTGTGTACCCATCACCTGTAGTGATGGTGGTATGTAGGGCCATTGGGTACCCATCACCTGTAGTGATGGTGGTATGTAGGGCCATTGGGTACCCATCACCTGGAGTGATGATGGTATGTAGGGCCGTTGTGTACCCATCACCTGTAGTGATGGTGGTATGTAGGGCTATTGGGCACCCATCACCTGGAGTGATGATGGTATGTAGGGACATTGGGTACCCATCACCTGGAGTGGTGATGGTATGTAGGGCCATTGGGTACTCATCACCTGGAGTGATGATGGTATGTAGGGCCGTTGGGTACCCATCACCTGGAGTAATGATGGTATGTAGGGCCTTTTGGTACCCATCACCTGGAGTGATGGTGGTATGTAGGGCCGTTGGGTATCCATCACCTAGAGTGATGATGGTATGTAGGGTCATTGGGTACCCATCACCTGTAGTAATGATGGTATGTAGGGCCGTTGGGTACCCATCACCTGTAGTAATGATGGTATGTAGGGTCATTGGGTACCCATCACCTGTAGTAATGATGGTATGTAGGGCCGTTGGGTACCCATCACCTGGAGTGATAATGGTATGTAGGGCCGTTGAGTACCCATCACTTGGAGAGATGATGGTATGTAGGGCCGTTGGGTACCCATCACCTGGAGTGATAATGGTATGTAGGGCCGTTGAGTACCCATCACCTGGAGAGATGATGGTATGTAGGGCCGTTGGGTACCCATCACCTGGAGTAATGATGGTATGTAGGGCCGTTGGGTACCCATCACCTGGAGTAATGATGGTATGTAGAGCCGTTGGGTACCCATCACCTGGAGTGATAATGGTATGTAGGGCCGTTGGGTACCCATCACCTGGAGAGATGATGGTATGTAGAGCCATTGGATACACAATACGTAACCTCTAGCTCACATTGATGGTAATTTTGACAGCTTCCCTTACATTTATAAAGTGTTACAACCTTATGTTCGAATTAATTTTCATACTACCTTTCAGAACCTTGCACAACCTCAGTTGCCCCATCTGTTCTGACCTTTCTATATACAGAAGGAGTTCGTCCGGCTAACAATTTTCCAGATCTGTGCATGTAGGAGAGTGGTGAGTCAGATTTATCAAGCTGAGAAATAGACAAACAAGTTTTAGCATGGATATTGTGGAAATTCAAAAAGTTGCTGTGAGAATAGAGATGAATGAAAGAGATAGGTCATTGACCTTCGAAATATTCTGTGAACGTTCTTTAATTGCGTCATTGTAGAAGTCACGTGACAGGTGAAAACATACATACTCATTCTCTGACTAAGAAATCCTGCAAGACTTCCTGATGGGTTTTCCCAAGTTCAAGAAATGATTGATGCTGGCTAAAAATGGTCAAAAACTGCACTGAATGATTCTTTCAGGATGTTCTGCGTCGTTTTTGTTGCTCGGTCGTCGTTTTTTTACGCTGCGTTCTTTTCTCGTCAAGAAGAAGAAATCCTTTTTTAAAGCAAGTGTTGGATGGTTTACCTCATTTACCTCAAGAAAACCTCTTTGTCTTCAGTGCAGTATTGTTCCGGCTTTTGTCTTTTTGAACGATTTTTAAACGCGTCACTGATTGCCTTACAAGTGTTTTTGAGGAATTGCTTGTCGATTATCGCTTTTGGGAAGATGCAGTGTAAAATAATGGTAAACTGATGAAGCTCTGTAGGTAGAGAACTGCAGAGTGTTTGGATGAAATTACTTGAATTTGCATAAGGTAACTGGTATTTTGGGTGGCTTACAACAAGCTGATCTTCTTCAATTAAATAAGCTCATCTTGCGTAAAGTTAGCATAGAGTAAATGGTGTACGTGAGAGAAATAAATGATTATATTGAGTTGATCTTGCAGCATATTTTCCGGGGTTAAGTACAGGATGGCTTGATTTAGGGCCTTCAGTGAATAAACTTCCATAATATTATTGCATATTTGCAAAAATATAAATTCTCAACTGTCAATAAGTTTATCTTATAGCATCTTCAGCTTTCACACTCCACTCAGTATCTTAATCTAAGCTATTCAAATCGCTTCCATTAATGAGTTACATGTAACTACGCCTTTGCCGGTCCCAAGCCCGGATGAAAAAGGAGGAGGGGGAGCAGTAACAAGCTCACTAAAAAACCTGGACTCAGCTGGCCATGCTGATAGTACCCTGTAAGGACTCCAGGGATACAAGATGAGTCTATACTCCATGTTAAGAGCGGCTGCACATGGTGTCTGTTCCTCATGTTAGAGGCGGCTATTTCATATTGGAGCTAAGTCAGTGGCCTGCCACTGAGTAGTGCTCCCAGTCTTAATGACAAAGGCATTCTACTTCACCCAGTCATGATGGTTGTCAAATCTCTTCTCTTTGCTGTATCGACCGTCACTAAGCATTAGCTCATACATTGATGATCTCTACTCATATCCAGTAGATACCATCAAAGATCTCAAGCTCTACAGACTGATATGATTGAGTGGAGAAAAGAAAGAAGAGTTACATCTATTTAACAGTTAACTTGTATACTAAAAGCCTATGAACCATATACTTTTATATTAATCGAGAATTGAAAAAAATATATCATTCAACTATAAATATAAAATATACTTATACGAGGTGTGTTCAATAAGTATCGCGACTTTTGTGTTTTTTCAAAAATTATTTATTTATTCATGAATACCTATTTTGTTCCCTTCAAAGTAATCCCCATGAGATCTTATACACTTGTGCCAACGGTTTTTCCAATCTTCGAAGCACTTCAAAAAATCATTTTTAAAAATCTTGTTCAGCTCCTCCTTCGATGCCGTCTTTATCTCGTCAAGCGTAGCGTAACGTCGTCCTTTCATGGGCCTCTTCAGTTTAGAGAGCAAGAAAAAGTCACAGGGGGCCAGATCTGGGGAATAGGGTGGCTGCGGCATCATTAGTGTGTTGTTTTTGGCCAAAAAGTCGCGCACAAGCAACGATGTGTGAGCAGGGGCGTTATCGTGGTGCAAAAGCCACTTTTTGTTCTTCCACAAATCCGGGCGTTTCTGGCGGATTGCTTCGCGCAAATTGTGCATAACTTGCAGGTAATATTCCTTATTGACCGTTCTATCCTGTGGCAAGAACTCATGATGCACCACGCCCCTGCAATCGAAGAAAATTGTCAGCAAAACTTTCACATTCGACCGAACTTGGCGCGCTTTTTTCGGTCTTGGTTCGTGCGGCAGCTTCCATTTAGATGATTGAGCTTTGGTTTCCACGTCATAACCATAAACCCACGCTTCGTCACCAGTTATGACCCTCTGGAGCAAATTTGGGTCGTCGCGGACAGAGTCCAACAGCTCATTAGCAATGTTCATGCGATGCTGTTTTTGGTCGCAATTGAGCAATTTTGGTACGAATTTCGCGGCGACCCGTCTCATGCCCAAATCATTGATAAAAATCGAATGGCACGAGCCAATCGATATGTTTAGGTCCTCAGCAACTTCTCTAACGGTGATTCGACGATTGGCCAATATCATTTTCTCCACTTCATTAATTTTTTCGTCTGTTGTTGAAGTGCTCGGGCGTCCGGCACGCTCTTCGTCGTTCACATCTTCTCAGCCTTCTGAGAACATTTTGTACCACCGATAAACGTTGCTTCGGTCCAAGGTAGCTTCTTCGTATGCCACAGTCAACATTCGGAATGCATCCGCGCACTTAATTTCGTTTTTCACACAAAATTTGATACAGGTTCTTTGATCCATTTTTTTAATAGGTAAAAATCGAAGACGATCCAAAACACCTGCAAGCAAAGCAGCTGTAAACAATTAAGTGAACATTCAAAATGGCCGAGCTTGTCGGCATAAGTGAGAGACATGAGTACCAACATAAAGCCACAAAAAGATCGAAATTCGAATATACGTAACCCGCGAAAATTCAAAAGTCGCGATTATTTTTGAACACACCTCGTATACCAAATATATAATATCAAATACTCGTGTATCAAATACATCATACCAAATACTTGTATATATTTCTGCATCATGATGTGTATACATTTTTTTCATCGAAATTATTATATTTTTATAATTGAATCAAATGATAATATAAATTAGGTTTTCAATGATTATGTATAATATTCTTTGGAATTCCTGTTGAATGAGGTGGTGAGAAACAGAGCTGGAGCGTTTGCGTTGTTCAAATTTTAGAAGACGGCTGAAGAGAAAGGGAAGCTATATACATAATCTAATTGATGTAAATAATTATATGTAAATAATCTTTGTCAGGACTAGAATGACGAATCCTGTATGGGACTTTGATATCAGTAAAAGGCTTGTTGCTGCTGTTGTATATAGTCACAGTGTAGAAAATACTATACAATACCTACTACTTATATCTCTGTATTCTTAGTTATCTTCTCTTCAATTACTCTGTAAACTGGCGAATCCTTTATAGGACGAGAGGTCCTCAATAAAGGCTTTTGTTGTTGTTGTATTATATTTCGACAGAGTATTTATTTTTATTATTATGTATATTTAACACTACTGGAACTTCACATCACTTTAAAGATAGGAGCGAGGATAGAACAAGTGTGACAAGAGACGTGAAGTCCACAAGAAAGACAAAAACGAGGACGACACAACAAATAAATAAACAACTTCTGAAGATAACTATTTCATTATTTACTTTTTTATAATTTACCTTTATTATGGAAACATGTTCGGGAACACATACAATACCAATCAAGAGGAAATAAAGATCGAACACCCTGCAAAGCTGCAATCTGGCGTAACAATATAGAATACTTATATAAAAGGGCGTACCTGGATCTGTAAATATCATTTTTTTCAAAATACAGTAGAACTTGGATAATTCGAACCCCAAGGGACCATAAAAAAATTCGAATTATCCAAAAATTCGAATTAAAAACGGAAATTCTATTTATAGGAAATTCTAGGGACCAAGATAAATATTCGAATTAAAGAGGTTTTCGAATTAAAGAAGTTCGAATTATCCAAGTTCTACTGTATTTCGAGAGATTGCTCCCTATTTATCAATTTATTGCACAGTGAATTTAATTTACAAATTATTGTAGATCATATGAAAACAATTTTTTTTATTGGTCAAAAACAATTATTAATATTAATACATTAAAAAATTTAATAATAATAATAAATTGACTCAAAATATAGAATACATCATACCAAATATTTGTACCCTATACTCAAACACTTGTGCAATATTTGCTTTAAGAAGATTTTTCGAGATATCAAGAAATGAGAGTATCTAAGACCGAATTTGCGTAAGTACGCTGCACACATGTGAAAAATTAAGATAAAATAAATTTTAAATATTGCCACGTGGAAAATTAGGGAAGATAAACTTCAGGATGAGACAACAATTTATTTAAGACAAGAACAAACTATGAATGATAAAACAAAAGATAAGCAATGAGGGAAGTTTACAGAGTAGTAAAATAAAAACATAAAAAAATGATACTCTGTTAATACAGTATAATGTAAATACCTGTTTTATTTCCTCTTTTCGCTCTCCACTTCTCCCACCCATATTTCCAAAAAAATATATATATATATTTTTTCCAAATCCATATTCTTATTTTCCATAGGATTATTCAAATAATAATCTGTATATATTTACCATGTGTATATAATCTTTCTCCATTTTTACCCCTTTGTATATTTCCCACTTTCATAGGTTTCTCCGTCTTGTAACCCCAAGGAGAATCCTCTGTAAGACCTGTGTGTCTTAATAAAGGTTTTTGTGTGTGTGTGTGTGTTAACACTAGTATAAAATAATAAATGCTTCGCTATACAGTATCATCACCTGACATTTACCCTTTTCTTACTTTTTCATTCTAAACGTATTAACGTAAATTTGACATTAAATGATAATTTCTTGATTTCTCGGTGGAACCTCTTGGACTAAATTTTTGGTACAGACTACACCACGATGACAAGGGCCAACAGCCCGAAGCGCGTACGTGGTTGGCTTTTTCTTGATTTATTAAGAGAATGGTTTGGCCAAATATATTAAGGGATAAACCTTAAATCAACGTTTAGTTGATTTTTATTCCATTAAATGGCGCTCTGTAATCTAAAATGTTCATGTGATTGGTGAGGATATGTCTTTTTATTTTTTATCTTTTTCTCTTTTCCCTTACTTTTTAACTCCTCCCTCCCCAAAAAGTCGGTGGATGAGAGGGTAACACCCTCGATTCCCGACAGTCATGAACCGGGATTGTATCCCACGTTAACATTTTGTTTAATATGTGAATAACCTTCACATATTATTCACTGTTTCAATTATCATAAACTAGGTTGCTCTTGTTGAGCGGTACCTATTAATGTGATTTTGAACCGAACCCTCCCCATTTGAGTATGTCATCTCATGGAAGTTCTACTGTATTTTAATTGTATTTTAGTTTGAATCTTGATTTTATATACTATATTTTGGATATTATAATGCATTAACGTGCCATCTGTTATCAAAATTCGATACTATTATAGACACGTATGATTCTTTTAAAAATTAAACAATTTCTACTGTCCTTACTGCAATGGAAAAATTATAACTCAATGACCGTGGTGTGTACCCAATGGCCCTACATACCATCTTCACTACAGTCTATAATAGTTTCGAATTTTCATATTTTGAATAGTTGACGATTTTAGTATGCTCCAGGAATCCAGGGTAGTCTAGTGGACATGGCATCTGCCCGGTAACTGGAACACTGTGGGTTCGATTCCCATTCCTGGACATTTTTATTTTTCCGTTTATTATTACTCTTCACAATTCATCTTTTCATACCTCATCCTAAGGTTGGAAATAATCGTTATTTCTTCAGGAATCCAGGTTACCCCAAGAGGGATATTATATTTCATTTTACGTTATTGTTAGCACGTTTTCTTTGAAGTTTCTTCTAGAAAGAACGAGCTGACTCAATTCGATTCAATTGATTTATTTCAAACAACAAAAGATAATTACACTACGATTTAATGCGATTTAGTTGTATTTATAACACAAAAGAAAAACAGAAGAAGAAAAAAAAAAACAAAAAAAATGATGATAAGTAACAATAAAATTCTATGAATATGAATTATAATTAATTAATAAAATACAATAATAATAAAAAAAACCTAACAGTTATAGTCTTTTATATCTTGAAGAAAGGGGTTCATCCCTGTCAGTTCACAAAGAGTTTTTCAAATAGGCAAAATCCTTATTTACCGTAATGTGACAATATAGACTCAACTTTACAGAGCAAAATGTCAAGTGTGGAGTGAGATAATACTGAAATGATAGGAATCCAACGTGAATTGGTTCATGGCGACCTGGTCAGATTGATAAGGATAACTTCAGATATACCGCCCTACTGTTCAGTTTAGATCATCAAATATAAATCTCTGTGGATAAGTTTCCTTATCACACTTTTAACGTGTTTATAAGGACCTTTGGGAGAAGCCACTGCTTATCATAAAATAGCTTAAGGAGAATAAACTCATGGAATTCGTGTAATCTCTACACAAGGGGATAAGAAACAACAGCTTGAGGAGCATGAACTCGTGGAATTGGTGTAATATTTACGCAAGGGGATAAGAAACAACAACAACAGCTCGAGGAGCATGAACTCATGGAATTGGTGTAATCTTTACACAAGGGGATAAGAAACAACAACAACAGCTCGAGGAGCATGAACTCATGGAATTCGTGTAATCTTTACACAAGGGGATAAGAAACAACAGCTTGAGGAGCATGAACTCATGGAATTCGTGTAAGCTTTACGCAAGGGGATAAGAAACAACAACAACAGCTCGAGGAGCATGAACTCATGGAATTCGTGTAAGCTTTACACAAGGGGATAAGAAACAACAACAACAGCTAGAGAAGCATGAACTCATGGAATTCGTGTAAGCTTTACGCAAGGGGATAAGAAACAACAACAACAGCTAGAGAAGCATGAACTCATGGAATTCGTGTAAGCTTTACGCAAGGGGATAAGAAACAACAACAACAGCTAGAGAAGCATGAACTCATGGAATTCGTGTAAGCTTTACACAAGGGGATAAGAAACAACAACAACAGCTAGAGAAGCATGAACTCATGGAATTCGTGTAAGCTTTACGCAAGGGGATAAGAAACAACAACAACAGCTAGAGAAGCATGAACTCATGGAATTCGTGTAAGCTTTACGCAAGGGGATAAGAAACAACAACAACAGCTAGAGAAGCATGAACTCATGGAATTCGTGTAAGCTTTACGCAAGGGGATAAGAAACAACAACAACAGCTAGAGAAGCATGAACTCATGGAATTCGTGTAAGCTTTACGCAAGGGGATAAGAAACAACGACAACGAGTTTACAAGTTTTCGGGTTTTAAACAACCCTTCTACAGGAAAATGTTTTTTTTTTAGAAAAGGAAACTATGCTGTATTGTAGTTGTTTTTATACATTATTATATTTTGGGAGAGTTGATGGAAGGATGGTTTAAACCGTTGGTTTTCGACTGCTATGACCCGGGTTCGATTCCCGCATTGAACAGTTTTTTTATGTTATAAAAATGCACCAATGACCCCCGATTCTTGCAAAAGTCCAACCCGACCAGCGAGTGCAAGTAACCAAACGGGGCTCTGGCATATTGGTAAGTGCAAAGTCGAACTGCTTTTCACATGTATAAACATATGGTGCACTTACAGTAAAAACAGTCGCTTTCTTCTACTTACCATGATTATCATGGCCTGCACCATGTGTACTAGGGATAAGCATTTGATTTGGACAAGTTTGCCATCTTCTTCTTCTTTCTTATCTCCACTCAATCATATTAAGGTATCAAGCTTGTAAAGCTTGAGACTTTTGATGGTGTCTGTCGGGGATGAGTAGAGCTCATCAATGGATGAGTCCAGTTTGCCATAAATCCGCCATTTTGGCTTGTTCAGCTGGGTGATGAAATGTTATCATCTTGACACTAAGATAACATTCTAGCGAACTAAGAAAGATAGCATCATAATCATTTTACCATTTGATCTATCTTTTCATCACTTTTTAATCTCTTATTTTTACACACATGGTTTTATAAGAGCGTACTCATGCCCATTACTCCAAATAACTTTTACAAATATACTTTTATCACTTTTTGATCTCTTATTTTTTTTATGAACATTGTGGTTTAAACGTACTCAGGCACATTAAATAACTTTTACAAACACATCTATCCTTTAAACTCTGCAGCACTGGCAGAGGCGCCATATTCATTGTACATAGTGTATATAATCCATATTATATATATTTTTAAAATAGTACAGACTGTGTACTTTGTATGTATTGACAAGATGTCAATAAAATTATTTTAATTGTCAATTGTATATCCTTTAAAAACTTTTTAACATCTTATTTTTACAAACATGGTTTTATAAGAGCGTACTCATGTACATTGCTCTAAATAACTTTTACATATATCCTTTTATCACTTTTTAATCTCTTATTTTTACGAACATCTTTAAACGTACTCATGCCCATTATTCCAAATAACTTTTGCAAACAAATCTATCCTTTGTAAAACGACATTTGAAAATTATACCGCATGTGTTTCTTTTAAACGAAAAATCCAAATTTATTCTAAGGAGAAATAACGATTATTTCTATTCTTAAGGATGAGGTATGAAAGGATGAATTGTGAAGAGTGATGATAAACGGAAAAATAAAAGTGTCCAAAAGTTTAAATTAATAAAATAAATAAATAAATAAATAAAAGTTTCTCCTTAAAATAAATTTGGATTTTTCGTTGAAAAGAAACACATGCAGTATAATTTTCAAATGTCGTTTTACAATCACAAGCCGCATTATATTATATTATAAATCTATCCTTTAATCACTTTTTAATCTCTTATTTTTTATTAACATTGCGGTTTAAACGTACTCATGCACATTATTCCGAAATAACTTTTACAAACACATCTATAGATAAAGAATTCTTCCTGGATAGAGCTTCCAGAATACAATCTCTAATTGTAAATACGCTGCTGTATCACCTCATAAGCATAAATAAATAAATATGTACATTATTACAAATACTTTTACATCTATTTCTCCTCATTCAGAGGCACCACAGCAGAGGCTCCATGCTCTTTGTACATAGTATGATGCATATATATATAATTATCTTTTTAAAACAGTACAGACTGTTGCACTTTTGCATGTATTGACAAGATGTCAATAAATAATTTTTAATTGTCAATTGTCTATTTCCTCACATGTTTAAACGTATTTTTTTCACATGTTCAGCATATTTATGCGAGTTTTTGGCCTTAAATTCCCATTTCTTGGTTTCTCAAGAAGCCTCTGGGACCAAAACATTTTTGGTTGTAGAGGTACAGTCTGTACCACGCTGACGAGGGCCAACATCCAGAAACGCGTTCATGGTTGGCTTTTCTTGATTTATCAAGAAAATAGGTTGGCCAAATATCAGGAAACAGGCTAAATCAACGTTTAGTTGATTT
This sequence comes from Cordylochernes scorpioides, assembly GCA_030710605.1. Taxonomy (NCBI): domain Eukaryota; kingdom Metazoa; phylum Arthropoda; class Arachnida; order Pseudoscorpiones; family Chernetidae; genus Cordylochernes; species Cordylochernes scorpioides. The sequence goes on from CP092883.1 coordinate 62,556,422, forward strand.
CTGTTCCACTAGCTTGCAAAAACGAAAATTATAAGAAACTCTTTACCTGAATTTTTTTGTTCCTTTTTCACATAATTTCTGGGTAACTATTGCTTACATATTAATTATCTAATATACTTATAAATATCCTCCAAAAAAGGCATTTTTACCTTTAAATTTATATCGAAACTTACCATAGATTAATATTCTTCTATATAATATAATGCGGCTTGTGATTGTAAAACGACATTTGAAAACCATCCCGCATGTGTTTCTTTTAAACGAAAAATCGAAATTTATTTTCAAGGAGAAATAACGATTATTTCTAACCTTAGGGATGAAGTATGACAGGGTGAAGTGTGAAGAGTAATGTTAAACGGAAAAATAAAAGTGTCCAGGGATGGGAATCGAACCCACAATGTTCCGCTTACCGGACAGATGCCATGTCCACTAGGCTACCCGTTATTTCTCCTTGAAATAAATTTTGATTTTTCGTTGAAAAGAAACACATGCGGGATAGTATTTTAAATGTCGTTTTATAATATTCTTCTGTCAAATTACAATGCAAATTTTAAAATACAAACATTAGGCCTCTAGGGAAAAGTATCTTTATACAAATCATTCTTTACTTGAATTTTATTGTTCCTTTTTCACATAATTATTAATACAAAGCAATAACACGCCATCTATACATAACGAATGGAGATATTAGGACGCGAATGTTTCTTTTCACAAATAAATCAAATTTCTTTTTATTATTTGAATTATAATACAAATTGTGGTCCAAATCCTCTGCAGGAATTCACCAGCTATCTTTTGACTGATTTGGCCGATTATAGGACTCAGAGAGCTCCCGGCTAATCGGCAAAAAGAGCAAAGAAAGAGAAGACCGATTTAAATGATCTCACCCCTTCCATGCCTCATTCTTTCTATTTCGGTCTTTGTGCTGAGGAATGTCTTCCATTTCTGGGAATCTCTTGTTACATCGATCTTTTTCAATGTTCCACCATGCTCAATCGATTCCCTTACATTCCTTTCTCGGTTTATCAGTTCTTTTGGTGAAAAGGATTTTCTGAAATTTTAACATTCTCAGCTCTGAAGTGTCTTTCATTTATTTTTATAACTCCTTGTTTCTCTCTCTCTATGACATTACAGCGTAGAGATTTCACGTATTGATGAGGAAGTTTTATATAATGATTCTTGTGTTGTTCTCTATTGTTGTATTTTTAATGAGTCTTCGAATGGCCTAAATTCTAATCGTAATGTGTTTTGATTTCAGATGAATCTGTCCTAAGAGAAACTGTCTACTCAATCAGATTTCTCTAAGGTGATCAATTTGCTAACAATCGAGTCTGTTTTAAGAACCATTCTTTTTAATAAAGAACTACATACCAATTCCCTCAACCTCATTAAATACACACATGGACAAAAATTAAGGACGTTCTTTAATTGCGTCATTGTAGAAGTCACATGAGAAGTGAACATACATACTCATTCTCTTCCTAAGAAAATCCTCCTATACTTCCTGATCGTTTTCCCCACATGATTATCATGGCCTGTACCAGTGTACTAGCGATAATAATAATAATAATAAAACACAGCTTAGCTTTATTGAATTTTGTGTGTGTTAACTTTATTCACATTTGTTGTTTTTAAAAACATTTTTTTTGTGTGTGTGTGTGTGTGTGGTCATTATAAAATAAATAAATCTTCCAGGGTCAAGTTTCTTATTCTGCATGGATAGTGTGGAAATTCAAAAAGTTGGTGTGAGAATAGAGATGAATGAAAGAGATTAGTCAATGATCTTTGAAATATTCTGTGAACGTTCTTTAATTGCGTCATTGTATAAGTCACATGACAGGTGAAAACATACATACTCATTCTTTTCCTAAGAAATCCTGCTAGACACTTCCTGATGGTTTTTCCCAAGTTCAAGAAATGATTGATGCTGGCTGAAAATGGTCAAAAACTGCACTGAATGATTCTTTCAGGATATTCTTCGTCGTTTTTGTTGCTTGGTCGCCGTTTTCTAGTATAAAATTGATTCTGATTATATATTTACATATATCTTTAATTGGAATATATATATGTTACATAAAGATTTTATTTAGGAAATGTTATATTAAAATCATTTATTTAAAATGTTATATTGAAATATTTTGTTTAAAGATGTTATATGTTAAAATTTTATTTTATTTAAAGTTATAATTTCATTGATATAAATACTCTGTTTTAATCGACCGCCAGAGGTCACGCTTCTACTATATAAACTGATTGTTGTTCTTCCCCGTTGGCCGATCCAAAGTTTTTGTAATTATGTAAATAATCTTTTGTTTTATTTATTTATACGCCTTAAGACAGGCATTACTTTTATCAAATTGTTTTATATATATTCCATGGGTTTACAATTAAAACAATATCTGATCAAAACTATTTTCATTATTTTACTTACAAGATTTTAACCACAACTGCACCGCCATAGCTTAATCCCCAAGATGATCCTAAATACAAGCCGAAAATCATATCTTTTTTTTCATTATATAATATAAGTCGACAGGATTTTTACCTGTTTATACCAAAAGCAAAATTTTTCGAATTCAATTATGCAAATTCTCCAATCAAAAATAAGTTATTTCAACCAGATATAGCTCATTTCAACCAAGAATAACCTACCTCAATCAATCATAGTCTATACAATCGACAATAGATTTCAACATTCAACAATGGCCATCTACAAGACATAGCCCAATCCAAACAGGCATGGCCATCTCCACTTCAACCAGACATCGCCATATCCAGTTAACTTAGGACAACTCCGGATTTCTCCATCCTCAACCATCACCCGCTTCCACGCAACAGGCAGCCTTCTTCCATACAGCCATCTCCCGAGAAATCAACTCCAGCCGGAATCATCCAACCCAAGGTACTTTGTATCCACAATATTTCGTAGTTTTCCTCATTTTAACTTGTAGTTACACCCAATATTTACAATAGTTTTCAATCGCCTATTTACTTATATAGTTAATACCCTTTTTGTCAAATTATTTTTCTGTATCAATTTTACCATAGTTTTGACCTTTAAATTTTATCACACCTTTTGATCCTTGTAAACCTTTATTTTCCTTTGTATAATTAGTTCCCAAAATATCTCTTTCCATACTTTACCATTAAATATTTACAATTTAGTTTAACTATTAACACCATATCAGTTTTAATACACTATATGCAAAGCAGTCGGCCAGGAGAACAACAATAATAAATTGCATTTTCTTACACTATCAATATCTTTCAAATAATTAGCTAATATTTTTCATTGTTTAACATATTTCAACCTTTCCTTTTTTATTTTATTTTGATAACACAATTATTTCCATTTCTTATATCACCTAACAAATATGCAAATTTAGCGTAGTAAACACATGTAAATTTTACCTCTTATAATTATCCACCTTGATTCTTTTTTTTAAATGCCCATTCACTATTCTTACCATTGCCTTTTTTTTTAAATCTTTACATGTTCATTCCTTGTTTTTGCATTTTGCCTTTTTTTTACATATTACCCTTGCCTTTTATTGCTTTTTTACAAATGTCCTTCTTCTTATTATCATCAAATGTTGCTTCCTATCCTTTACCAATGCAATTATTTTTCATATTGTTTTCAATGTTCTTCATATTTTCATTTTATACTTTTGTAAATATCATTCATTTTATTTTCCTCCTCATTAATAATATTTGTATCATTTTATCATGTTTTTCCCAATCTATTGACTCACAACAAGTCAATATGATCAAAGGATATCATCCTTTTATTTCCCACTTTTTTAATATGCATTCATTTTATTTTTCTTCCACATTTATAATATTATGTGTATCATTTTTATCCTTGTCTTTTCCAATCTATTGGTTCACAGTAAGCCAATACGATTATGGAACACCTTTTTTTCTCTCTTTACATTTTCACTCTTTACCAGCCAACATTTTATAATTATTGCACATATCATTTTCTCATGTCTTTTCCAATCTATTGGCTCACAACAAGCCAATATGATCATGGAATATCACCTCTCACTTTATTCTCTTTATCATCATTTTATCTTTTTTTTAACTATATTTTTTTCACTTTTCTCTCTGCCCATGTTATTTTCTTCACAGGGGGGAAATGTTACATAAAGATTTTATTTAGGAAATGTTATATTAAAATCATTTATTTAAAATGTTATATTGAAATATTTTGTTTAAAGATGTTATATGTTAAAATTTTATTTTATTTAAAGTTATAATTTCATTGATATAAATACTCTGTTTTAATCGACCGCCAGAGGTCACGCTTCTACTATATAAACTGATTGTTGTTCTTCCCCGTTGGCCGATCCAAAGTTTTTGTAATTATGTAAATAATCTTTTGTTTTATTTATTTATACGCCTTAAGACAGGCATTACTTTTATCAAATTGTTTTATATATATTCCATGGGTTTACAATTAAAACAATATCTGATCAAAACTATTTTCATTATTTTACTTACAAGATTTTAACCACGACTGCACCGCCATAGCTTAATCCCCAAGATGATCCTAAATACAAGCCGAAAATCATATCTTTTTTTTCATTATATAATATATATATATATATATATATATATATATATAATTCATATATACTCATGGACAAAACGGAAAGTTGTACCTCTTAACATATATATCGGGATTCAGATAATAACTCTGAAAGATACACTCATGGACAAAACTGAAAGTTGTACCTTTTAACATATATATCGGGATTCAGACAATAACTCTGAAAGATACACTCATGGACAAAACTTGAGGAAGTTGTACCTTTTACCATGTATATCGGGATTCAGACAATAACTCTGAAAGACAACTCATGGACAAAACTTAAGGAAGTTGTACCTTTTACCATGTATATCGGGATTCAGACAATAACTCTGAAAGATAACTCATGGACAAAACTTAAGGAAGTTGTACCTTTTAGCGTGTATATCGGGATTCAGACAATAACTCTGAAAGATAACTCATGGACAAAACTTAAGGAAGTTGTACCTCTTAACATATATATCGGGATTCAGACAATAACTCTGAAAGATATTACAGTGACCTTTATTGAAGACATACTAGATAACCAAGTGTGAACAAAATTACCTCTGTCTTCTTCAAAGAAAATAGACACCGGAGAGATAAAATATGAAACTTCCTTAAATTCTGTCAATGAGTGTAATTCAATATTTCGCCATATAGGAAAGTACTTCATTGATAAACACAGATGAGAAGATAATAGAGAGGGAGTAGTGTCAGGATTGTAAGAAGGATAAGGTAGGATCTCAACTCGACATCCAGTCCTTCAAATTTCTGCTTAGTCGCACACACACAGCTTTATTATGTCAACCGGTCTTATACAGATTCTCTGCAGGAAGGAAGCATAGATGGAGTTCCTATACTCCAGGCGACACAGAACCCAACAACAACCTCCAGGTCCGACGTATGTCCAGTTGTTTAGACACACACATATAGCTTTATTAAGACCACAGGTCTTATACAGATTCTCTGCAGGAAGAAAGCATAGATAGAGCTCCTATACTCCAGGTAACACAGAACTAAACATCAACCTCCAGGTCCGACACATGTCCACAGTTTCAACCGTACATATGTCAAGGTTAGCGTATCACTAAAAGGACGAGTGTGGAATCGGCCGCGTTCTAAGTCTTCACTTTATTTCAGCTTAGTCAATGCAGCGGTGTGGTATTGTCTTGATAAAACAAAACCTGTTTTTGAAGAACAAGGAACCGAGTATTCAAGCATATCGTTGATTCTGTATATTTTCTCCAAGACTCGAGCTGGAGGATGATGATAAACGATATCATCATCGTCTTATGAAGAACACCAATCTAGGTATCCCCAGGGAGCCGCCTATAACTCCCAAATAAACTCTTGAGAAGGTTTTAAATCAGTTATAAATTTTGTCTGTGATGTTCTTTGCCTCTTTAGACTAAATACTACAGAATATGCGTATTAAAAGCTGAGTACTTTCTTTAAATATACCTTCTACAAGTATTGTTCTGAAGTAATAAATGTTACAGTTGAAACAAAATAAAGTATTTTTCGGCACACAAACAACGGTGAGTAAGAATTCTACCTCTCGTTTAAAAAATCTTATTCCCTTTTCCATTCAGCCTAAATGCTGGAATTCGCGTTCTCTTGAAGACAGATGAGTACTTACTTCAGTTTCTTATATCCACTCATGGACAAAATTTAAAAGAAGTTGTACCTTTTAGCATGTATATCGGGGTTCAGACAATAACTCTGAAAGATACACTCATGGATAAAATTAAGGAAGTTTCACTTTTTAACATGTATATCGGGATTCAGACAATAACTCTGAAAGATACACTCATGGACAAAACTTAAGGAAGTTGTTCCTTTTAGCATGTATAACGGGATTCAGACAATAACTCTGAAAGATACACTCATGGACAAAACTTAAGGAAGTTGTTCCTTTTAGCATGTATAACGGGATTCAGACAATACCTCTGAAAGATATTTAATAAATAGTAACCTTTATTGAAGAATCACGAGATAAACATGTTTGAACAAAATTGATTCTGCATGTGTGGCAGACCGGCGGCAGACTTTCCACTTCTTTAAGTTTTGTCTATGAGTGTAGTCTTTTTCATCCCAGTACATTTCAATATATGCCAAGGAGTGGACTCTTCAGTTGTTTTTAAACATCTGGGGCTATGTAAAGTTATTTATATTATTCCTAGTTCACCATGATAATCATGGTAGGTAGTTATCAACTGCTTTTATTGCAAGTGCACTACATGTTTACACAGATGGAAAGTAGTTCGACCGTTACGTTGTGTAAGAGCTTAATTTTGTTACTTGGGATCACTATTCGAATTGGACGACTAGGGAGCCATTGAGGTATTTTTTTTTTCAGAAAAAAGTAACCTAATGCGGGATTCGAACCTGGGTCGTTGGTGTATAAAACAACGGTTTATACCACTACACCGCCAGCCTCCCTGTATAAGTCTACCAGAACGCGGTATTAAGCTGATGTTGGGAACGGGGCAACCGTCCATCTAACAATCGCCTACGTCGCTTCAACCTCGCGGCAGCCATCATCACCCCCTCATGTTGCGCGCAGTCTGCAGAATGTCCGGTAACTACAACGTCACCGGCGTCGTCTACTTCGAACAGGATTCCCCCAGCTCTACAGTCCGTGTCTACGGCCATCTACAAGGATTGTCTGAAGGTCTACATGGGCTGCATGTTCATCAATTCGGTGATGGTACCGGTGGATGCTCAACAGCTGGTCCTCACTTCAACCCGGATAACCTCTCCCACGGTGGAATAGAGGACATCGACAAACACGCTGGCGACTTGGGAAACCTGATCGCTAACAAAGAAGGTCTCGCAGATTTCGATTTCTCAGTTGACAGTTTCTCTCTGCTCGGACCGCGTTCAGTTCTTGGACGTTCTCTCGTGGTGCATGCTGATCCTGATGATCTAGGTCGGGGAGAGAACAAAGAAAGTAAAATCTCTGGCAACGCTGGGAAACGACTCGCCTGTGGTATCATCGGCATTGCCATGTGCTAATACGCTTCACCCTCCTGATTTGCATAAACTGTGCGAAATCAATCCTCGACCTCAATGGAAGACAACCAAGTACCGTTGGCGGCAGACGACATTATGCAAATTAAAAAATAAATAACAGCGCCATCTATCGATACATATATAAAACATTTTAAACGCCATTTTAGATGTTTTTAAAAAATAATAAATTTCAGTGTGAAAAATGTAAAAAAAATCATTGATAAACTCTATTAGGGATTTCAACTATCAGATGTAACTATTAGCTATACATTTAAACCTTTCTTTTCTTCATTTTCTCTGTTTTTGGTGCATTCCAGTGGCGCCCTATTTCTATATTTTGAGTTTTTATCTTTATTTCTTCATAACTTCCCATCCAGTTCATCAGTCCAATTCTTCAGTTTCTCTGTTCTTGTCTCCAGTGACTTCTCTATCTTGAGTTCTTTATTTCTTCATAACTTCCCATCCAGTCCATCAGTCCATACTTCAGTTTCTCTGCTCTTGTCTCCAGTGACTTCTCTATCTTGAGTTCTTTATTTCTTAATAACTTCCCATCCAGTCCATCAGTCCAATTCTTCAGTTTCTCTGTTCTTATCCAGGTCTCCAGTGACTTCTCTATCTTGATTTCTTTATTTCTTCATAACTTCCCATCCAGTCCATCAGTCCAATTCTTCAGTTTCTCTGTTCTTGTCCAGGTCTCCAATGACTTCTCTATCTTAAGTTCTTTATTTCTTCATAACTTCCCATCCAGTCCATCAGTCCAATTCTTCAGTTTCTCTGTTCTTGTTTCCAGTGACTTCTCTAACTTGAGTTATTTATTTCTTCATAACTTCTATTCAGTCAATCAGTCCAATTCTTCAGTTTCTCTGTTCTTGTCCGGGTCTCCAGTGACTTCTTTATCTTGAGTTTTTATTTCTTCATAACTTCCCATCCAGTCCATCAGTCCAATTCTTCAGTTTCTCTGTTCTTGTCTCCAGTGACTTCTCTATTTTGAGTTCTTTATTTCTTCATAACTTCCCATCCAGTCCATCAGTCCAATTCTTCAGTTTCTTTGTTCTTGTCCAGGTCTCCAATGACTTCTCTAAGTTGAGTTCTTTTTTTCTTCATTACTTCCCTTCCAGTCCATCAGTCCAATTCTTCAGTTTCTCTGTTCTTGTCTAGGTCTCTTGTGACTTCTCTATCTTGAGTTCTTTATTTCTTCATAACTTCCCATCCAGTCCATCAGTCCAATTCTTCAGTTTCTCTGTTCTTGTCTCCAGTGACTTCTCTATCTTGAGTTCTTTATTTCTTCATAACTTCCCATCCAGTCCATCAGTTCAATTCTTCTCTTCAGTTTCTCTGCTCTTGAGCAGATCCTGGTTTCTAGTGACGCCATATTTCTCTATCTTGAGTTCTTTATTTCTTCATAACCTTCCATCTAGTGAAGAAGTGCTATTGTTTTTAAGGCTGCTTTGTGCTGATTGATTCTTTCTTCTAACATTTTGATGATCTCCCCCCTCCCCGAAGACATCACAGGATTTACAGAGAATCTTGTTAATGACATCGGTCCTTTGTATAGGTTTGTAGATCTTCCTGGTTTGAATGGATGGCGAAATTGTAGACTTTGTTTAGATTGGTTTCTGGTCATTTTTAGGATTCTGTAAATATATCAGGAGCTGTTTGATAGGAAACAGAAATTATTTGAATTTGATTTTTAATTAATGATCGAAAATATATTATTGGCGTATAATCCTGTGTTTTTTTTTTAATCTTTGATGTAACGATCTCAAGGAAATATTGGACATATATTGTGGTTGTAAACAATATATAGGTGTATGCGTGTATATGTGTGTATATATGTATATATTTTAAATTTAATGATGCAATTGTAAATAAAATTCAAAGAATATCTCTATATGTAAATAATATTTATGAATCTTTTTAAGTTACTTTCTGTGTATCTTTCCATGTTGAATATTTTCTTTGTTATATTTGTATGTACATTTAGCGTAAGTGTCCCTAGGGGGACATAGCGTTTTGAATTGAAATAAATAAATAAATTAATTAAAGAAAGTTCTCAATGTTAATTAATAGGTAATATAGTATGAAATGATAACAAATTACTTAAGTCAACTCTTCGTTCAAAATAGACGTAAAATCCTATGCGCACGCGCGCGATCGGAAGATAGAAGGTAAGACTAGGGCAAGGGTTGGTAAACTGTGGTTCGCGAGCCACATGCAGCTCTTTGGATGTGAAGCTCTTTATATAGTTCCATACGTAAATATTATTTATGTGAGTGCTATTTATTGTTGGCCTGAACAAAAAAATTGTGGCTCTTTAAAAACTTTGAAATTTTGTAAATTGTAATTTTTGACTTTTCCGACTCAAAAGATTGCCAAACCCTGTTCTAGGGGAAAAGGAGAATTACAAAATTAATTTATTGCAAAGAAGAGGAGGCCCGAAAAAGCGAATGTATAACAGGGTTGTATAAAGAATATACCTCCGGTATACCCATAGTTTTTCTTTAAAAAATATGCATTTATCATTACAAACGTTGGAAAACAAAAAAGGATAAAACACAAATCAATAACAGCTTCGCTAACCCTAGCTTTATTGAAGCAGACGATGAAATTAAAAAGCAAACGACACATCTTGGCAGACAATCAAGGTTTCACTCCAGATCGTGCGCCGGCAAAAAATGGGTTCAGTTGATTCTGTTGTCACTGGGCCAATGACGGTCCTTCTCCCTTCCGTATTGTTGGTAGAGCACTGGCAGTGGCGCTACGCCTAGCCGCAGAAAGGTTAGGCATATTTACTGAAGCGTTAGGCCTAGTACAGAGCAGTTATGCCTATTTACAGAGGCATTAGGCCTAGCCACAGAGACGTTAGGCCTAGCCAAAGAGACGTTAGGCCTATTCAAATAGGCATTTGGCCTAGCCACAGTGCAGTTAGGCCTATTTACAGAGTCGTTAGGCCTAGCCACAGAGGCGTTAGGCCTAGCCAAAGAGGCGTTAGGCCTATTTAGATAGGCGTTAGGCCTAGCCACAGAGGCGTTAGGCCTAAGACGTTTTATTATTTTCTGCAGAAAAGAAAAATATAAAAGTAAATTTATTTACATTTGATGATACTAATGCAGGTGATATACACTAATGGACAGAGCTTAAGGAAGTGGAAAGTCTTTGATAATCGCCAGCTGTCTATTTTTTTAAGGAGACAGAGTTTGTTCACACTTGGTTATCTCGTGACTTCAATAAAGGTCATTGTATATCAAATAGCTTTCAGAGTTATTGTCTGAATCCCGATATACATGCTAAAAGGTACAACCTCCTTAAGTTTTGTCCATGAGTGTATCTTTCAGAGTTATTGTCTGAATCCCGATATACATGCTAAAAGGTACAACTTCCTTAAGTTTTTTCCATGAGTGTATCTTTCAGAGTTATTTTCTGAATCCCGATATACATGCTAAAAGGTACAACTTCATTAAGTTTTGTCTATGAGTGTATCTTTCAGAGTTATTGTCTGAATCCCGATATACATGCTAAAAGGTACAACTTCCTTAAGTTTTGTCCATGAGTGTATCTTTCAGAGTTATTTTCTGAATCCCGATATACATGCTAAAAGGTACAACTTCATTAAGTTTTGTCTATGAGTGTATCTTTCAGAGTTATTGTCTGAATCCCGATATACATGCTAAAAGGTACAACTTCCTTAAGTTTTGTCCATGAATGCATATCGACAAAAAGTCTAATTTTAAGACAATTTGTCTTAAATCCGGATTTAAATGATAAATCGAAGGAAAACAAAACGATAAAATAAAAAATTAATAATTAAAACACGGATATATATACAAATGATAAACATATAAATGTAAGTCTTTAATAATATACTACACGTCTTATGCAAAAATTCTTTAAGCAAAGAACAAGGTGTCAAAAAGATACAAAATACATATATACAAACAACACAATCATGATTATCATGTTAAAAATTCAAACAGACAAACAATAATAATAATAATAAAAAAAAACATTACAAGAAGAAGCGGCTTGAAGACAATAAAAACAAGGTGGAGTGAATGTCATTGATTAATATTAAAAAAATAATAATAAAGGGGAGAAGTGTTGCCAGTCCGAATGTCGCAAATTGAATTAGAGAAGGTCATCATTACCACCCTTCCATTCCCCAATTAATTATAACCAATCATCTTAATTGCCAATTAGGTGTCCAGCCATTTGACAGCTTCCTTATTGATGGCCATTAAATAATTCCCGGCCATTCACAATTTTGTTTACTTTGCTCTGATTGGTTGCTCTCAGAGATCTCGTCTGCTCACTTTTTTTTTTAAATTCGAAACTTAACGATGTGATCTTTTGGTCAAATAAAATTTATAGTTTTTTATTTGAATATTTTAAATATATACGAGGAGGAGGGTGGAAGGATGGTATAAATCGTTGATTTTCGGCCGCTAAGACCCGGGTTCGATTCCTGCATTGGGCACTTTTTTCTGATTAAAAAAAAAATGTTCCAATGGCCTCCGATTCTTGCAAAATCCAACCCCACCAGCGAGTGCAAGTAACCAAACATTGGCAAACATGGCACATTTTAAAGTGCAAAGTCGAACTGCTTTTTCACATGTGTAGCCATGTAGTGCACTTACAGTAAAAGCAGACGTCTACTTCTACCCACCATGATTATCATGGCCTGTATCACATGTACTAGGGATAAGTAAAAAATAAAAAATAAATACGAAATTTGAATATTATTTATTAGAAATAACATTTAACCACAATATGTAAATATGTATTTTAAAATATATTAATTTACATAACAAACACAGAGTATTTCCTGGATTCAATATTGAATTCTGATCATTCTTATATGGAAAAGAATATTTCTTGGGCGCTTTTGCGTAACCAGTAGCCCGATAAAAGCGATGGCGTGAAAAAGCTTGCCTCCCATTTTTTAAAATAAAATAAACTCTGCAAATATTTTTATTTTTATTCACACATACATAGAGTAGGAAAAAGGCATCTCCTTATCGTGCAACTAAAAATTGCTGATGGCTTGCGCCATCTATCGGAATAAATATCAACTATTCTTGTTGATATTTATTCCGATAGATGGCACAAGCCATCAGTAACTTTCAGTTGCACGATAAGAGATATCTTTTTCATAATGTATGCACCTTATCCCAGTACAATATCACATTTGTACTATTTTTTCACACCGAGAGTAGTTTACATTAAATATGCAAAGAGGGGGACTTCAGCGTCAGATATTCTGGGAATCTCTGGATCATTTTATATGTTTTAAGTTCTTCAAATATGAAGACTTCACCGTTTTATAGCCATTTTTTTTTGCTTATCCCTAGTACACGTAGTACAGACCATGATAATCATGGTGGGTAGAAGTAGGCAACTGCTTTTACTGTAAGTACACCACATGTCTATACACGTGAAAAGCAGTTAGACTTTGCACTTAGAAATATGTCAGAGCCCCGTTTGGTTACTTGCACTCGCTGGTGGGGTTGGACTTTTTCAAGAATCGGAGGCCATTGGAGAATTTTTTTTAAATCAGAAAAAAAGGCCCAATGCGGGAATCGAACCCGCAATCTAAACCAACAGTTTAGACCATCCTTCCACCGACCCCTATAAGCGTCATAAATAATTTAACTTTCTGATAACAGATGGCGCGCTGAGGCATAATATAAATATATACAGGATAATTATATACATGCTGCTTTATTAAGGCCATCGGTCTTATATAGATTTACCACAGAGAGATATCATAGATGGAGCTCCTATACTCCAGACAGTACAGAACCCAACAACAGCCTCCAGGTTCGACGTATGTCCAGTTGTTTAGATACATACAGCTTCATTAAGACCACCGGTCTTATACAGATTCACCACAGGAAGGAAGCATAGATGGAGCTCCTATACTCCAGGTAACACAGAACCCAACAACAGCCTCCTGGTCCGACGTATGTCCAGTTGTTTAGATACACACATACAGCTTTATTAAGACCACAGGTCTTATACATATTCACCACAGGAAGGAAGCATAGATGGAGCTCCTATACTCCAGGCAGCTCAGAACCCAACAGCCTCCAGGTCCTACGTATGTCCAGTGGCCACAGAAATTCACCGTGCATAGGTTAACGTATTCTTTCTTTTTAATATTGACAATCAACGGTTTGGACCATCATTCTACCGACACCCTATAACCATTGTAATAATATCAATACCAGAACAACCATCCGTTGCACACACATGGCGACGGAGCAATCATGGATAATTAAAGAAAAACTGAGCTAGATTGGATTTTCTATTAGAAAACTGAATCCTACAAAATTCGATTCCTCATTTAGAAGGGCATTGGTAAAATTTCAAGTCTTAACTCTTTCTTCTTTGAAGCTGAAATAAAAAGGACTTTTAAGCTGAAAAGAAGTTTCTTAAAACAAACAAATATTGAAAAACGCTATATAAAAAGGAAACTGTACACGGAAAAGAACAATCATAGTCTGTACAAGAAAGCTGTTTACAGTGAAGATAACCCTAGAATACAAGAAAGCTGTTTACAGTAAAGATGACTATGCCATAAAAGAAAGCCACAGTTTCCAGTACAGCCACACAAGAAAGCCACAGTTTCCAGTACAACCACACACGAAAGGCACAATTTCCAGTACAACCACACACGAAAGGCACAGTTTCCAGTACAGCCACACAAGAAAGCCACAGTTTCCAGTACAACCACACAAGAAAGCCACAGTTTCCAGTACAGCCACACAAGAAAGCCACAGTTTCCAGTACAGCTACACAAGAAAGCCACAGTTTCCAGTACAACCACACACGAAAGGCACAGTTTCCAGTACAGCCACACAAGAAAGCCACAGTTTCCAGTACAACCACACAAGAAAGCCACAGTTTACAGTACAGCCATACAAGAAATCCACAGTTTCCAGTACAGCCACACAAGAAAGTTACAGTTTCCAGTACAGCCACACAAGAAAGCCACAGTTTCCAGTACAGCCACACAAGAAAGTTACAGTTTCCAGTACAACCACACAAGAAAGTTACAGTTTCCAGTACAACCACATAAGATGTCCAATATAAGATAACCCTGGGACACAAGAAAGCCACAGTTTCCAGTACAACCACACAAGAAAGCCACAGTTTCCAGTACAACCACATAAGATGTCCAATTTAAGATAACCCTGCCACACAAGAAAGCCGCAGTTTCCAGTAAACATAACCCTGGGACACAAGAAAGCCACAGTTTCCAGTACAGCCACACAAGAAAGCCACAGTTTCCAGTACAACCACATAAGATGTCCAATATAAGATAACCCTGCCACACAAGAAAGCCGCAGTTTCCAGTAAACATAACCCTGGGACACAAGAAAGCCACAGGTTCCAGTACAACCACACAAGAAAGCCACAGTTTCCAGTACAGCCACACAAGAAAGCCACAGTACAGCCACACAAGAAAGCCACAGTACAGCCCCAAGACGCTGTCCACGGCCGTGCAGGCACCACCAGGTGGGATTGCCCAATCCCAGCCGGCTCAAGGCTCACCGTGCCGATTTCACCTGCTTCCGTGTCGTAATGGACGGCTCCACCCGCGCAGCAAAAACCCCGAGGATGATTGTAGGAGTTGGCCTATTAGCGCTTTTTCTGCATCCATCCCTTCTTTTATACTTTTTTACCGGGGCACGCCTGCCTTCGGTGACTTCCAGATTTCCCAAGTTGGCAATCGGACCCTTAATGTCCACTTCCCTCTTCATTTTTTTTTATATTTACAACGACGACCGTTTAATGGGTATTTTTTATCCATCCTACCTTCTAAATTCTAACCTCACCGTCGATTGAAATTACACGTTACCCCTCGGTTTTTTTACATCCCTTTCTGGAACTAAAACGCCGTAATGTTGGGTTAATCATTAAGTTTTTTTTTGTGTCTAACCAGAAAAAGTATATGTTTGTAGATGTTTCCATGGAACACACACATGGTAGTTATGGAGAAATACTTCAACTTCATGGTTGTTAAATTTTAATAGTTACTTATATGGATATAAGGAAAGTATATAATGAGAGAAAGACAATTGTCAATAAACATAAGTTCATTGACATCTTGTAATACATGCAAAAATGTACGGTCTGTCCTATTTAAAAAATATAATTATATATATGGTAATTTAAACCAACAACCCCATATTGTATAATACTTATAACAAGAATTTCATGTTGTATAATAGAAACACATCTATAAATAATTATAGACATGATTGACATGTGTCATTACATCACCATATGTATTGTACTTTGTACAAACTGGGGATAAATAGATAAAACTCTGTAATAGATTAAGAGCTGAGCTAAAGCAAGAGATTGAGATAGAAGTCCAACGAGGCCTAGAAGATGTCAGGGCGTTGCCAGTATACAATGATCTCTTCTTCCGATCCACGCCCTTGTTGCATCCGCTGAAACTCAATACATCCTCTCAGCAAAGATATATAAGCCTCCAACAAGGCCAGAAATAAATAGTCACCATCAGCGGGAGCCCTCGTCGGTTGTCACCAAGATCCCCCTCATCCACCATGTAGACCAGTAAGAACTCTTCTATCTTCATCTTTCGCTCCTAGCTCAACATTTATCTGTTCACGGAACTTTCCTAGTACAACCGTGTCCCTTCGGTTTTTTTGTGTGAACATTCCCAAGCTTTCCACTCTGCCTCGACCACGACTGCTTGTACTCTGTGAGAACTGTTAAAGGTCTTCCAAGGTGCAGAGAGGTACTGGAAAACTCTCCACGCCCTGACTGTCCCTCTCGGTTACTACAGGTTTGACCCTCTTGGTTACCATACCACAGTGAGAGACCCTCGGTCAACACAGTATAGCGAGAGTCGACAGGATCGCACACCCCAGATTAAGTCGACTGAATACCTCACCATAGCTATTTATTAACCACTATGTACAATAAATATGAAGCATCTGTATACACTAATCGGTTCGTTTTTTTTGTCTAAATCACATTTTGTGGGCTTGAAATTATGATAGGTGCTTCTTCCAGATATAGTTCTATAAGCTATGAAAATTCCATTCAGATTGGTCACCTATTGTAGGAGTGTATAGGAAACAAACGGACAAATATTTCTATTTATATAGATCGATTATACAGAAAATTCCTGACGTGATGAAAAAATGGAAGTAATTTTCTAAACCAGCACACACCAAATAACATACAATTTGGCTAAAATTTTCTTGAAATTTTTTCATCGCAGGTTTGTGTAAATATAGATTTTTGTTTTTACATAACAATGGTCCAACAATGACTTAATTGAGATTATGTTTCGGAGACTGAGAAAAACTATAGATGCACAATAAATGGGTAACAATGATCTAATAGAGGTTATGTTTTGGAGTGATTAAGAAAAAATATAGATTTTCCCATAACAATGATCTAACAATGATCTAATTGAGATTATATATGTTTTGGAGAACAATAAAAACTATTTATAATAAAATATAATATAATGCGGCTTGTGATTGTAAAACGACATTTGAAAATTATCCCGCATGTGTTTCTTTTCAACGAAAAATAAAAAAAAATATTTTAAGGAGAAATAACGATTATTTCTAACCTCAGGGATGAGGTATGAAAGGATGAATTGTGAAGAGTAATGATAAACGGAAAAATAAAAGTGTTCCAGGGATGTGGATTTTTCCGTTTACCATTACACTTCACAATTCATCCTTTCATACCTCATCCCTAAGGATAGAAATAATCGTTATTTCTCCTTAAAATAAATTTTGATTTTTCGTTGAAAAAGAAACACATGCGGGTTAATTTTCAAATGTCGTTTTACAATAAAAACTATAGATGCACAATAAATGGTCCATAAAAATGATCTAATAGAGAGTATGTTTTGGAGATTGATAAAGAATAAATATAGATTTTCGCATAACAATGATTTAACAATGATCTAATAGAGATTATGTTTGGGAGATTGATTAAGAATGAATATAGATTTTCATATAACAATGATCCAACAATGGTCTAAGAGAGAGAGAGTATGTGTTTTGGAGACTAAGAATAACTATAGATTAACATAACAATGATTCAACAATGAAGCAATGAATATATTTCTTTGAAACTAGGAGAAACGATCGATTCCCAACAATGAGAGATTCAATTAAAATAACATTTTGGAGACTATAATAGAGATTTATAACAATGATCTAAAAATGAACTAATAGAGATTATTTTCTGTGGAATCTATCGAAAATAATAGGTTCATAACAATGATCTAAGAATGATCTAGTCGAGATTATTTTCTGTGGAGTCAATGTAAAACAATAGATTCATAACAATGTTCGAACAACGATCTAGTGGAGATTATATCCATGGAGTCTATGAATTATGATAGGGATTCATAACAATGGCCCAACAATGATCTAATAGATATTATGTTCTATGAAATCTATGAATAATGATAGAGGCTCATAAAAATAGTCTAACAATGATTTAATAGAGATTATTTTCTGTGGAGCCTAAGGATAACAATACATTCATAACAAAAGTCGAAAAACGATCTAGTGGAGATTGTGTTCTATGGAGTCTATGAATTATGATAGATATTCCTAACAATGGTCTAACAATGATATAATAGAGATTATGTTCTGTGGAGTCAAAAAATGACAATAGATTCATAACAATGTTCGAACAATGATCTAGTGGAGATTATGTTCTATTAAATCTATGAATAATGATAGAGGCTCATAACAATGATCTAATAGAGATTATGTTCTGTGGAGTCTAAGAAGAACAATAGATTCACATAACAATGATCCAAAAATGATCTGCTAGAGATTATGTGTGTGTTCTGTGGAGCCAATAAAAATAGATTTATAACAATTATTAAACAATGATAAAATAGAGATTATATTCTGTAGAGTCTGAGAATAGCTATAGATTTATATAACGATGGTTCAACAATGTTATAAAAGATCGATTTTTTATGTTTGGGGACTAAGAATAACAATAAATTCATAACAATGATCCAACAATGATGCGATTGAGAAAACCGTTTGGAGAGAGAAAACTAGGAATAGGTAGCGATTCTTAACAAAGGTTACAACAATTATTCAATAGAGAGTTTATGTTTGGGGACTAAGAATAACAATATATTCATAACAATGGTCCAACAATGATGCGATTGAGATAACCGTTTGAAGTGAGAAAAACTAGGAATAGGTAGCGATTCCTAACAAAGGTTACAACAATTATTCAATAGAGAGTTTATGTTTTGGGGACTAAGAATAGCAATGGATTCATAACAATGGTCCAACAATGATGCCATTGAGATAACCGTTTGGAGAGAGAAAACTAGGAATAGGTAGCGATTCCTAACAAAGGTTACAACAATTATTCAATAGAGAGTTTATGTTTTGGGGACTAAGAATAACAATGGATTCATAACAATGGCCCAACGATGATGCGATTGAGCTAACCGTTTGGAGAGAGAAAACTGAGAATAGGTAGCGATTCCTAACAAAGGTTACAACAATTAGTCAATAGAGAGTTCATGTTTTGGGGACTAAAAATAGCAATAGATTTCAATTATAGATGTAATAATCAAGAATATAGAATATGGAGACAGGAATAACTATAGATTCATAACAATGGACAAACAAAGATTCAAAAAATAAGTTTTCAAGACACTAAAGGAAACCTCAATGATCGATCTATCCTTAGAGAAACGTCTAAATCTCGATAGACAAAAAGGTGTCATTTTCCTAGCTCTTCCAACCACCGTTCAACCACACCATGCTAATTTCCCAACGTAATGTTCCGACTTCAGACAATTTCCTCAACGGCCCATTAGGCCAAGGAACGTCCTCATATCCTCCGTGATTAGCCAAGAAGAGGCTCACTTAGCCTCCAGAATTAAGACGTCAAACCCCAAAGCTGACAGCCAGGTTCCAAGAAGAGGTCAGGATCAGAGGTCATTCAGCCACCGTGACCTGCGCCATTCAAATGGATCAACAGAAGCTCCCTAGGACAGCTCCTATTAAGCTAATCTTGATATAGACCCTTAACCCACCGATCATATGGGAATGATTGGCGTAATGGACAGCTTCTTGGATTTCAGAGTTTATAAGCATGGGGTTCGAATCCCACAGTTTCACAAAAAAACTTTAGATTTTCTCTATTTTATTTATTTTAATAGCAATACATCTTCTTCTTCTTTCTTATCTCCACTCAATCATATTAGGGTATCAAGCTTGTAAAGCTTGAGATCATGACTGGGTGAAGTAGAATGCGTCTGCCTTTGTCATTAAGACTGGGAGCACTACTCAGTGGCAGGCCGACTTAGCTCCAAAAGAAATGGCTGCCTCTGACACGAGGAACAGACGCCATGTACAGCTGCTCCTAACTTGGAGTACAAACGCTGCTCATCCTGTATCCCTGGATTAGGAGTCCTTACAGGGTACTATCAGCCGGGCCAACTGAGCCCAAGTTTTTTTAGCGAGCTTGTTGCTGCTCCCCCTCCTCCTTTTTCATCCGGGCTTGGGACCGGCAAAGGCGGAGTTAATAGCAATACATAATGGTGTGCGTATGATTTTACTCAGAAAATGTATAACAGATGGAATACAATAGAATTCTTACATTTTCTAACTTTCTAAAACCTCTCGCGTACTTCCCAATGGGGTTAGAATCAGAAAAATAACGACTTGAAAAAACAAAAGATTCCCTCCATTAGATTTGGATAAAAATCGTAAATAAATTTTTCAATGAATTCCAATTTTTGAGAATGAGAACATGTTAGGAGAATATTTATACGATAAAATATCTTGATTGATTTTAAAGCTCAGTAGAGTACGCCATTATAACTTAGGCACAAGCTCGTCTTTGTGGCTGAACCAAACTAGAAACAAAACAAGAATAAGGCTAGAATCCAAAGTGCATCTTTGTAAACATTTCCTGTGGTGAAATATTAGGTAGCTCTCTAAGAAGATTATATTCACTACTGGAAACTTCGCTGTAACACGGTGCACTAGACATAAGCGGCCAACACGATGCAGCCACAGTAACACGGTAGATCGGACATCAGCGGACAACACGATGTAGCCACAGTAACACGGTAGATCGGGCATAAGCGGACAACACGATGTAGCCACAGTAACATGGTAGATCGGACATCAGCGGCCAACACGATGCAGCCACAGTAGCACGGTACATTAGACATCAGCGGCCAACACGATGTGGCCACAGTAGCACGGTACATTAGACATCAGCGGCCAACACGATGCAGCCACAGTAGCACGGTACATTAGACATCAGCGGACAACACGATGTAGCCACAGTAACACGGTAGATCAGACATCAGCGGTCAACACGATGTGGCCACAGTAACACGGTAGATCAGACATTAGCGGCCAACACGATGTAGCCACAGTAACACGGTACATTAGACATCAGCGGTCAACACGATGTGGCCACAGTAACACGGTAGATCAGACATCAGCGGCCAACACGATGTAGCCACAGTAGCACGGTACATTAGACATCAGCGGCCAACACGATGTGGCCACAGTAACACGGTAGATCAGACATCAGCGGCCAACACGATGCAGCCACAGTAACACGGTACATTAGACATCAGCGGCCAACACGATGTAGCCACAGTAACACGGTAGATCAGACATCAGCGGTCAACACGATGTAGCCACAGTAACACGGTACATTAGACATCAGCGGCCAACACGATGTAGCCACAGTAACACGGTACATTAGACATCAGCGGCCAACACGATGTAGCCACAGTAACACGGTAGATCAGACATCAGCGGTCAACACGATGTAGCCACAGTAACACGGTACATTAGACATCAGCGGCCAACACGATGTAGCCACAGTAACACGGTACATTAGACATCAGCGGCCAACACAATGTAGCCACAGTAACACGGTAGATCAGACATCAGCGGCCAACACGATGCAGCCACAGTAACACTGTACATTAGACATCAGCGGCCAACACGATGTAGCCACAGTAACACTGTACATTAGACATCAGCGGCCAACACGATGTAGCCACAGTAACACGGTACATTAGACATCAGCGGCCAACACGATGTAGCCACAGTAACACGGTACATTAGACATCAGCGGCCAACACGATGTAGCCACAGTAACACGGTACATTAGACATCAGCGGCCAACACGATGTAGCCACAGTAACACGGTAGATCAGACATCAGCGGTCAACACGATGTAGCCACAGTAACACGGTACATTAGACATCAGCGGCCAACACGATGTAGCCACAGTAACACGGTAGATCAGACATCAGCGGTCAATACGATGTAGCCACAGTAACACGGTACATTAGACATCAACGGCCAACACGATGCAGTCACAGTAGCACGGTACATTAGACATCAGCGGCCAACACGATGCAGCAACAGTAGCACGGTAGATCGGACATCAGCGGCCAACACGATGCAGTCACAGTAACACGGTACATTAGACATCAGCGGCCAACACGATGCAGCCACAGTAACACGGTACATTAGACATCAGCGGCCAACACGATGTAGCTACAGTAACACGGTAGATCGAACATCAGCGGCCAACACGATGCAGCCACAGTAGCACGGTACATTAGACATCAGCGGCCAACACGATGTGGCCACAGTAGCACGGTACATTAGACATCAGCGGCCAACACGATGTAGCCACAGTAACACGATAGATCAGACATCAGCGGCCAACACGATGTAGCCACAGTAACACGGTAGATCGAACATCAGCGGCCAACACGATGCAGCCACAGTAACACGGTAGATCAGACATCAGCGGTCAACACGATGTAGCCACAGTAACACGGTAGATCAGCCATCAGCGGCCAACACGATGTAGCCAAAGTAACACGGTAGATCAGACATCAGCGGCCAACACGATGTAGCCACAGTAACACGGTAGATCAGACATCAGCGGTCAACACGATGTAGCCACAGTAACACGGTAGATCAGACATCAGCGGCCAACACGATGTAGCCACAGTAACACGGTAGATCAGACATCAGCGGTCAATACGATGTAGCCACAGTAACACGGTACATTAGACATCAACGGCCAACACGATGCAGTCACAGTAGCACGGTACTGAAAATGCCAGCACCGACAAATTCCCCATCAATGATCAAGCAAATAATTGCGACCCCCCCGCTCTAATAGAATTATCCGCCAATTGAAACGACCCCCTAAAAAACCAATCCAATCATCTTACCTTAATGCACTCTAAAAAAGCAGTTTTTTTTCAGGTTCCCACTGGAGCACTGTCAGAAATGTCATTTTAGGAGGTACCATTTGCTCCTGCATTCCTTCGAATGAAGGAGGGGCCGAGGTTTTTTGCAGGCCGGTAGTGCAGTGTTGGTTTATGGACTGTGTGGCGGCAATGATAACATTGGAACATGGCATCCAAT
Organism: Cordylochernes scorpioides; assembly: GCA_030710605.1. Taxonomy (NCBI): domain Eukaryota; kingdom Metazoa; phylum Arthropoda; class Arachnida; order Pseudoscorpiones; family Chernetidae; genus Cordylochernes; species Cordylochernes scorpioides. The sequence goes on from CP092883.1 coordinate 62,579,480, forward strand.
ACACTCTTCTATTTTACACAAATAAATTTACTGGCAATGCGTTTCTTTTAAATATCATCAAATATTATCTCTACAGACCTTACTGCAATGATATGAGTTATTGAATGAGAGGGCTTGGCTCATCAGTAGTGAACCCTCTCAGCGGTTTCGCCAAATTAATCTCTAGACCGCTCTACTATTGTATTGGATTGATTTGGAGTATACCCTGTATTTTCTATGGAAGGCAGCTTAGGGGTGTTTAGTGAACTATGGACATAAGCTTATAGGTCTGTGGAGGTACATACATATAATTTCAAGGTGTTGCATCGAGCAAAGCTCTTCCGCAAAATATGTTTTCATAACCAATATATATTAGTAAATTAAATTTAATTGCCATCTATCTTTGAAATTTTACGCAAATAAATTTACTGGCAATGCGTTTCTTTTAAATTAGTTTATTGAATGAGAGGGCTTGGCTCATCAGTAGTGAATCATATTCATCATATCATTGCAGTAAGGTCTGTAGAGATAATATTTGATGATATTTAAAAGAAACGCATTGCCAGTAAATTTATTTGTGTAAATTTTAAAGATAGATGACAATTAAAATTTAATTTACATTATTCTATTTTGACACAATATATTTTTAAATAAAATTAACCTCTTATAAACGTTATTTCCTGATTTATAATATAATAAATGAAACTTCCAGGGTTAAGTTAAGAAGAACTGACAAGTCCGAAAGCTTGAAAATAAAAAAGTTGCACAGAAACTTAACCCTGGAAACTTCATTTATTCTATAAAATTAGCCTCTTATATTGTGAAAAATGATTAACTACCACTATTGGGCTTAAAACTAACGTATTTTGATGAAACTTGGTCAATATAAGGAAGTAATTAATTGTGAAAATCGGCAAAATTCGGTAGAATTCGTCATTGAAGAACCATACCCTTTCTCTTTCAATCATTATCCATTGCGGTATAAAGTTTGTAGAACTAGCTATTTAAAAATATTTATTTAAAAAAGAAAATTAGCAAAGCAAAACTCTAGCCAACGCCAATTCTAGCGTCTTTTTTTTTAGAAAAATGAAAGCAACAATAAAAAAGAAAGATATGGTTAATCATTATTGAACCATCGCAGAGAAAATTTTCCAGTTAGGTCTGCTATGAAATATCAGCGCTGAACCATTTCAGCGAAAAGATTATACCACCCCCCAATTAAGCTACCATCTTAAAATTAAAAATAACCTTTTTAATAATTATAAATTTATAAAACAAATATATTTTCATGATAAGGAGATGCCTTTTTTTAAAATAATTTATGAACCATATTCCAGTACAATATCACATTTGTACTATTTTTTTCACATTTTGTCGCGGTCTCACGCAATTCTGGCCTTAACTACCCGTTTCATGATTTTTCAAGATGCCTGAAGGACCAGTTTTTTGGTCGCTGAGGTACAGCTTGCACCACGCTGATGAGGGCCAACCGTCTGAAACGTGTACGTGGCTAGCCTTTCTTGACTCAAGAACCTAATTGGGCAATTCTCGAATAATAAGAAATCAACGAGAATAGTTGATATTTATTCCGATAGACAATTGACAATTAAAATAATTTTATTGACATCTTGTCAATACATACAAAGTGCACAGTCTGCACTATTAAAAAAAAGATAATATGGATTATATACACTATGTACAATGAATATGGCGCCTCTGCCAGCGCTGCAGAGTTTGGTGGAGAATCGCCAGTGGGTCTCCAGCGACACCACGCATTTCGCGATCAACGAAGATTTATTCCGATAGATGGCGCAAGCCATCAGCAACTTTCGGTTACACGATAAGGAGATGCCTTTTTTATAAATATATTTTCGTATGTCATAGAATATAGTATGTTTCAGCCAATCAACATTTGCCACGTCACTATTCTCATATAAATCAGGGTCAAGTCGGGCAGTAAACATCCTTTACTCGAATTTCTACACAGACAAGCTAACATCTTCAGCAACAAAACTAATGCATTTACATTCATCTCAGAGATTACAAACTACGACCTAACATTGACTCAGCTCGCAAATAACAACTATTAGATAATGAAAAGAAATAGGATTATTTTTTACTACAAAACGTTATTGAATACAATAAATTACAAAGGTATACATTGTTGTAAGGCCTGTTGAAGGGCTTCTTGACACAAAGCTAGAGGCATTAATTGTTTTAAGGCCTTTTAAAGGGCTTTTTGGCCTAAAAGCTAGGGGTATACATTGTTTTAGGGCCTGTTGAAGGGCTTCTTGGCCTAAAAGCTAGGGATATATATTATCTTAAGACCTGTTGAAGGGCTTCTTGGCCTAAAAGCTAAGGGTATACATTGTTTTAGGACCTGTTGAAGGGCTTCTTGGCCTAAAAGCTAACGGTATACATTGTTTTAGGACCTGTTGAAGGGCTTCTTGGCTTAAAGCTAACGGTAGACATTGTTTTAAAGCCTGTTGAGGGGCTTTTTGGCTCCGAAGCTAGGAGTATACGTTGTTTTGAGGCTTTTTGAAGGGTTTCTTGTCTTGAGGCTTGTTGAAGTGCTTCTTGGCCTAAAGCTAGTCAGGCAGATTCTAATAAGAAACACGTCTCATTAAATGAATTATTTTTATAATCGTTTTTTTTTTTAATTAAATGATTTATAACTTAATTCGAATCCATTTACACGTTTTTAACAGAAAAGGAAACAAGATAAACATAGAGGATAGAGAAGAAGGTTCCATCTCTGAGCTATATTCCTGTTCTTCGCCAAGTGAAGCAGGCATCAATATTCTGCTCATCAGTTAATTCAATCTAATAACTACTGTATTGGAAACAGCGTGAAGTGTCTTTTATTGACGATGATCCAGACATTTCATCAACTTATTATACAGTAGATACATTCGATCTGGGCATACATATCTATAGAGCATGAAACAACTGTCCTGGTGTGGAACTAACACCTACTCACATATTCTCATGTCCAGCAATGGCCGCAGTCTTGCAGAAAATTGACATGGACCCAGAACAGCAGCTTTACATACCCAAGATAGAGGACATTGATGCTGCTGTGATAGAGATGCATGGAGACATGTGAGGCTTTTCTTTGGACACGACAACAACAATACAGTATACACACCCGAAATAGAGGACATTTCTGCTGCTGTGATAGAGATGTATGGAGACATCTGAGGCTCTTCATTGGACACGACAACAATAATACAGTATACACATCCAAGATAGAGAAAATTACTGTAATAGAGATGTATAGAGACATCTGAGGCTCTTCATTGGACACGACAACAACAACAATACAGTATACACACCCAAGATAGTGGACATTGCGACTGCTGTGATAGAGATGTATGAAAACATCTGAGGCTCTTCATTGGACACGACAACAACAACAATAAAGTTTACACACCCAAGATAGAGGACATTGCTGTGATAGAGATGTATAAAAACATCTGAGGCTCTTCATTGGACACGACAACAACAAAAATACAGTTTACACACCTAAGATAGTGGACATTGCGACTGCTGTGATAGAGATGTATGAAAACATCTGAGGCTCTTCATTGGACACGACAACAACAACAATACAGTTTACACACCCAAGATAGAGAACATTGCGACTGCTGTGATAGAGATGTATGGAGACATCTGAGGCACTTCATTGGACACGACAACAACAACAATACAGTATACACACCCAAGATAGAGGACATTGCGACTGCTGTGATAGAGATGCATGGAGACATCTGAGGCTCGTCATTGGACACGACAACAACAACGATACAGTATACATACCCAAGATAGTGGACATTGCGACTGCTGTGATAGAGATGTATGAAGATATCTGAGGCTCTTCATTGGACACGACAACAACAACAATACAGTATACACACCCAAGATAGAGAACATTGCGACTGCTGTGATAGAGATGTATGGAGACATCTGAGGCTCTTCATTAGACACGACAACAACAACAATACAGTATACACACCCAAGATAGTGGACATTGCGACTGCTGTGATAGAGATGTATGGAGACATCTGAGGCTCTTCATTGGACACGACAACAACAACAATACAGTATACATACCCAAGATAGTGGACATTGCGACTGCTGTGATAGAGATGTATGGAGATATCTGAGGTTCTTCAATGGACACGACAACAACAACAATACAGTATACACACCCAATATAGAGAACATTGCTGTGATAGAGATGTATGGAGACATCTGAGGCTCTTCATTGGACACGACAACAACAATACAGTATAAAATAAAAGGACTTAAAAGCGCGAATGTTTCTTTTAAACATAATACAAATTTCTACTGTCCTTACTGCGATGAAAAAATATATTGGGAGGGCTTGGCTCATCAGTGGTGAACCCTCCCAGCGGTTTCGCCAATTTAATCCACCAGACCGCTTCTCAGAGCTCTAATACTGTATTGGATCATTCTGCTTTTATATGCTACACTGGAGGATGGAATCTTAGAAATGGTTTTCAAGTAAACTATGGACATAAGCTTATAGGACAGTAGAATTACATTCAAATATTTGCTTCGAGCAATGCTCTTCAGCAAACAATAAAGACAAGGCCAGTTAGACATTGCTGTGATAGAGATGTATGGAGACATCTGAGGCTCTTCATTGGACACGACAACAACAACAATACAGTATACACACCCAAGATAGAGGACATTGCTGTGATAGAGATGTATGGAGACATCTGTTCATTGGACACGACAACAACAACAATACAGTATACACACCCAAGATAGAGGACATTGCTGTGATAGAGATGTATGGAGACATCTGTTCATTGGACACGACAACAACAACAATACAGTATACACACCCAAGATAGTGGACATTGCTGTGATAGAGATGTATGGAGACATCTGTTCATTGGACACGACAACAACAACAATACAGTATACACACCCAAGATAGTGGACATTGCTGTGATAGAGATGTATGGAGACATCTGTTCATTGGACACGACAACAACAACAATACAGTATACACACCCAAGATAGTGGACATTGCTGTGATAGAGATGTATGGAGACATCTGTTCATTGGACACGACAACAACAACAATACAGTATACACACCCAAGATAGTGGACATTGCTGTGATAGAGATGTATGGAGACATCTGAGGCTTTTCTTTGGACACGACAACAACATACATTCGATCGTCTTTTATTCGATAACGTCTTTAATTCCAATATATATCTTGGCCCCTAGACCTTTAAGCCTTTTATTCAAAACGCTCTTATTTCAAATTTTTGGATAATTCGATCTTTTTTTGGTCCTTTGAGCTTTGAATTATCCAAGTTCGACTCTATTACAATACTAAAAACCATTTCTATGAAAAATAGACACTTCGGCCAGTTAGAGTTTTTTATTTTCTCAACGTTTCGATAAAAATCTTTTGTCTTCGTCAGGAGAAGTAAATAAGAATAAAGCATTTGGCAAGACGTCTCCTGACGGAGACAAAAGATTTTTGTCCAAACGTTGAGAAAATAAAAAACTCTAACTGGCCGAAGTGTCTATTTTTCATAGAAATATGAATGCCGGCCAGGCAACCTCTATCTTCAGAAAAACCATTTCGCCTTCGATATCCAATCTGTTATAAGTCAACTTCACAAATTTTTTAAAAAGCAGACGATCATTTCAAATAACGATCGAAAAATGAATGAGAGAGGCCGAGGAGGTACGGATATTTGGAATTTGCATAAGGAAGGGAAGAGTATGCAAATTGAGACAATAATGAGGTATTATCTGGACAGAAGCACCGAGAGGGATATTTGCGGGCCTTGAGCTACAAGGTCGCTCGAAGGTCACGGTCGGGCTGACAGGTGGATCCCACACGACGTCTGACGTCATAACGCCTGACAACACGACCCGACGTAATCTGAATTTCTAATTTGCAGTCGCAGGTTGCCAGCCAGGGGATTCTTGCACGCTCAAGTATCGTCTGCCTTTTTTATTTTTTAAAGTATGAAGTTTTTAATAGTAAGGTATTTAAACGAAAATAATAATAATATTAATTGTTATAGTAAAGATAGAGGCTGCCTGGCCGGTATTCATAGTTCTTCAAATAAAAGACACTTCGGCCAGTAAATCTTTTTATTGTCTCGACGTTTCGATAAAATCCTGGCGAGAACAAAAGATTTTTGTCGAAACTTTTGACAATAAAAAGATTTACTGGCCGAAGTGTCTTTAATTTGAAAAATCTTAATAATTGACAATATTGTTAAAGATGAAATTGCCTAGCCAACATTCTTAATTTTAGAGAGAGAGAGAGAGAGAGAAAGAAAAAAGAAAACGGCAAAATATTTTTTTTTTTCACGTTTCAACCTAAATATATTTTGGCTTCGTTTGAATCAACATAAAGATATATAAACGGTAAGGTTTTAAAAATGTACTTTTAAAAATATATTTTTAAAGCCTTGCCGCAAGTATTTTTTGAAAGCCTTTGGTTTTGTCTGTCCAAAATCCTCTGATAACTTTTTTGCATACTTCCCGACATCGTAGAAAGTTTGAAACGCCCGATACGCGTTCATGGTTGGCTTTTCTTGATAAATCAAGAAAGTGGGTTGGCCAAATATCAGGAAACAGGTTAAATCAACGTTTAATTGATTTTTTTTTCACTAGATGGCGCTCTTCCGTCTAAAAAAAATGCTCATTTTAGTGGTCAGGGTATGCCCCTAATATATAGTTTTTCCATTAAAAATTAAAATATTAAAACACAGGTTTTCTATAAAAATTACATGTCTAATGTCCATGCCTTAATGAACAAAACAAAATATTTCATATAGATTCAAGTTTTAATTTCGCAATAAGAGAATCAATTATAGCTAGCGTTGTGACCTTTAGCGGATAATATTAAAAGAATTCGCCGAGTGGCAAAATTGTAAAAATTCCCGGAAAGGTTCAAGGATTTCGTAGAGTGGCCGTACGATGAAATTGTAGAAAATTTGCGGAAAGGTCGCGCTAAAAAGGCATATTTATTAAACGATAAACCCACAAATTCTCATTTGATTTGGTGGTGGTGTCTTGTCCATGGAGCAGATCAGATCGGTCCGTGCACCCTGATCACAATACCGGCCAACTGAGGTGGTGGTGGTGTCTTGTCCATGGAGCAGATCAGATCGGTTCGTGCACCCTGATCACAATACCGGCCAACTGAGGTGGTGGTGTGTCTTGTCCATGGATCAGATCAGATCGGTCCATGCACCCTGATCACAATACCGGCCAACTGAGGTGGTGGTAGTGTCGTGTCCATGGAACAGATCAGATCGGTCCATGCACCCTGATCACAATACCGGCCAACTGAGTTGGTGGTGGTGTCTTGTCCATGGAGCAGATCAGATCGGTCCATGCACCCTGATCACAATGCCGGCTAACTGAGGTGGTGGTGGTGTCTTGTTCATGGAGCAGATCAGATCGGTCCATGTACCCTGATCACAATACCAGCCAACTGAGGTGGTGGTGGTGTCTTGTTCATGGAACAGATCAGATCGGTCCATGCACCCTGATCACAATACCGGCCAACTGAGGTGGTGGTGGTGTCTTATCGCGTTCTTGGATGGCTTTCTTGATTTATCAAGAAATTGGGTTGGCCAAATATCAGGGAACAGGCTAAATCAATGTTTAGTTGATTTCTGTTCCACCAGATGGCGCTCTACCTTCTGTAAAGCACATGTGCTCCTGGTCAGGATATGACTTCTTTATTTTTAATATATATATATATATATATATATAATAAAGAAAATGATTTTCTGCTGATATATTTTGATTATCTTGAGGATTATGCTATGGAATTATTTGCTAGTTCTTTTTAGTACTAAATGGTATTGGCAATGCAGTAGTGGCAAAATTCTTGATAGTATAATAATAAAAATAGTTTTGATCAGTAATTGCTTTAATTGAGCTAGAGGAATATATAAAAAAACATAATTTGATAAAGGTACTCCCTGACTTAAGGTGTAAGAATAAAAAAAAAACTTATTTACATAATTTACAGAAAGATTTGAGCCGGAAATCGAGAAACAACAATAATCGGTTTTATATAGTCCCGACATCTGGTGGTAGATATAAACAGAATATATGAAATATAATTTTAAATAAAATAACATATATCTATATTATTTTTATTTTAATTCGGAAAAACAATATTGATCTTTAAGTCTAGCGGTCCGGACATTAATGTACATATAGTTAAACACATGGACAAACACTCAGAAAATTTTGTGGATCGAGCCAATCAATCCCCAGACCAGTCCATAAGGTGGGTCAAAGGTCCCCTAAGTCACATAAATCCCCGCCATGTTGGATCCTGAAATATGGCAACCACTGTACATATTATCCCTGGGGTTACAGCAAGCCATGGTGACCTATGAACTATTCTTTGTAACCACTGGATTTTTGTACTTGGAAGAGATTACCACAGGATTTCTGGTCCCATATGAGTTATGTGAAAAACCAAAAATAATAATTGTTAGGATGTCTAGGGATTTGTAAACTTGTTCTTGAATCGAGAATCTGTAGTTAAAGAATGTTGGATGGGGAATGCAATAATTCACTAACTATTAAGGTGGTCGGGCACTATGGTGACTTCTTGGAATCACCATGAAGAATCATAGAAACAATTTTACAATTAACATATTTTTATTGACATCAATACAGTAATAGGTAAAGGATTATCAAAGAAATTCTGTAATAAATTGTAGTTGCAATAGAATAATTAAGAAACAGAGCAAATCGTCCAGAGGAGAGATATATATAACCCAGGGAGCACAGAACGCCAACTACCCGGGGAGTTCAGCTCACTAGTATGGACTAGTGTTGAGCGCTTTTACTCGCGTCCTGTTTTGATTGCTGAGTTGAACCAGTTGACCAAGAAGTTACATAACTCTGCCCTTGCCGGTCCCAAGCCCGGATGAAAAAGGAGGAGGGAGACCAGTAACAAGCTCGCTAAAAAACCTGGGCTCAGCTGGCCCGGCTGATAGTACTCTGTAAGGGCTCTTAAATCCAGGGATACAGGATAAGCAGCGTTTGTACTCCATGTTAGAAGCAGCTGCACATGGCGTCTGTTCTTCATGTCAGAGGCGGCCATTTCTTTTGAAGCTAAGTCGTTCTGCCACTGAGTAGTGCTCCCAGTCTTAATGACAAAGGTAGACGTATTCTACTTCACACAGTCATGATGGTTGTCAAACAAGCTTGATACCCTAATATGATTGAGTGGAGATAAGAAAGAAGAAGAGAAAAAAGTCCCATGCTGAGGTTGAGTCTGGAAGGCTGGCCATAGATGTAGGATTGAGGTGGGTCAGTCCAAGCAGGATAACTGTTTGTATCCTATGTCTTAGGAATGCTGGACAGCTAAAGAGAAGATGATCGACTGTCTTTGGTTCTTCTGAACAGTGGAATTCGTGCAGAATAAACTCAAGGTTATATACAAGTGAGCCCCTGATTCCACGCACGCATCCCCGTAGCCTCGTTGTCGGCCTCCCATTGGCTGACTTGAAGCTTCTTATTTTCCGACAACTTCATTCACTCAAGCCATCGACAACTTTTATTTTCACTATCAGGGATGCCTCACACCACAGTTTGGGCATTCGAAACTTACATCAGAAGAATCCTTTAGGAACGACTGAAACGCCCTTCGGTAGCAAGCCGCTCTGAAAGTGATGAGTCTTTTGTAAAATAGTAAAATGTACAAGTTTTGTCTTCAATGCATGGAGTAATACTTCCGAGTTACTCGGGATTTTCAATCTAGTTTCTATGTTCATCCTATTTTACTGTCTCTAGATTAGTGTGTTGCGTTTACAATTGACGATAAGTTAATAAAACAGCTTAAGCTATAAAATATAGGAGTTTACTCATTCACATGATAGAATATGAAACATCTAAAAAATATACAGGAGTCAACATCCTATCATTGGTATCTGAACCAAAAGCCTGGAGCTATTCTGGAATGTGGGATGAACTGACAAGCAGAAACCTGTATTTGCAGGCTCAAAACTGGCCATACAAGACTGCTTCTCTTCCAGGATGGTGTAAAGACCTTCACACAATGTACCATCTACAGGACCAAAGAGACCTCACCAGACCACCTCTTGGCAAGTATGGAAGCCTCAAGACAGGACCTGTATTCCAACCCTACCAAGATAGTGAATTTAATCTAAGAATATAGTCTCCATTGTTATGTAATTAAAGTAAGTAAGAAGGACGTAACCAATTTAACTTTACATATTATTTATTATTAATAGTAATTATATGAAACAAATCTTGGTATATATGTCTACATGAAAACAACAAAAACAATAATTATTATTTGAGCTAAAAGGCGATCCAATAATTAAGATTATAAAAAAGGGGCGTACCTGGATCTGGAAAGAAAAAAAAAATGTTTTCTTATAGATATAATTTGTAAATTTAATTCACTGTGCAATAAATTGATAAAGAGGGAGAAATCTCTCGAAATATTTTGAGAAAAAAATTGTTTTTTTTTCTTTACAGATCCAGGTACGCCCTTTTTTATAATAATCTATATATATATATATAAATGAATGTCTGTCTGTCTGTGTGTGTGTGTGTACTCTATAGATTCAAAAACCGTACATCCAATCGCCGTGAAATTTTGGGATATTATTAGGTATATCCCCGGAAAGGTTTTCGAAAAATAATTTCTTGAATATCTTGAATATCCTTAGAGTTATTTGCAGATTTGTAGCTTTATCTCGCAAGCAGCGCCACCATTGAGACCAAGATAGGCTTAGGTTTTGGTCCACGCCTGATGACCTTGGGTCTTTCAGGACTAATATATTAATGGCTATCTCCTTGAGGTTACCGATTTAAAAGTTTATTTTCTAATTTTAGATTGTATAAGAAACATATTTTATTTTAAGTATTGTACTTTATTTTAAAAAGTTTAAATAATTGAGCAAGACGATATATATGATATATAAAAATCAAAAGAAATAATGAGTATCGTTTAAATATAAAATTCGAATAAATATAAATGCGATACTAACAATTACATTTCTATTCAATGAATTAAATAATTTGTTCTTATAAAGATTATCAATTAAAGATACTTATATATAATCAAATATATATATATATATATAATTAAAGGTACTCATAAAGGTTACCGATTTAAAAGTTTATTTCAGAATTTTAGATTGTATAAGAAACATATATTCATTTAAGTAGTGTACTTTATTTTAAAAAGATTAAATAATTGTTTTAACAAATGTTCGTTATACAAACCTTTACTCGGGTAAAACCCGGGCGAAGCCGGGTACATCCGCTAGATTATCGAGAGATTCAAATTTACGAGTTTCAATTATCGAAATCTACTTATCGAGTATTTTTTAAGGGACCGGGAAAAATGTTCACTAGATAAAACAATTATTTTTTAATGTAGAAAATTAGGAAATACAAAATTCAGGATGACACGGCACACAGGGACCGGGAAAAAATGAGCACTTTATCGAGAGATTCAAATTTACGAGTTTCAATTATCGAAATCTACTTATCGAGTATTTTTTAAGGGACCGGGAAAAAATGTTCACTAGATAAAACAATTATTTTTTAATGTAGAAAATTAGGAAATACAAAATTCAGGATGACACGGCACACAGGGACCGGGATAAAATGTTCACTTTATCGAGAGATTCAAATTTACGAGTTTCAAATTATCAAAATATATGTTTATAGAGAATTGTTTTAACAAATGTTCGTTATACAAACCTTTACTCGGGTAAAACCCGGGCGAAGCCGGGTACATCCGCTAGTTATTATATACATACAAGTTCCTTTTCAAACACGAGCTCATCTATAGTCATTGTTACTCTGTGTGATATTCCAACATCCATGACCTTGTATAATTATACAATGGGATAATAAATATATGATAAAGTCTTTATCCACTGAAAAGGAATCGGTATATTGTAATGGAACTTTGAAACGACTTCATTTTTGCACTTGTTTCATTCACATCGAAGATTCCAATAATGGTGTTCCAATGGTTCCTATACAGACTCCACACACACACAATCCAGGCACTAATCTTTTGCCCTAATTTTGTTATCATTGTTTTTAACAGATATGAGATACTTATCCAGAGTGAGGTGATAAGACAGTTGGTGTTCTACCTCGACCGAATCATAGCAAACCAGTATCACAGGTGCAGCGCCAGCTTTTGCCATTTGTTGATGTTAGTAAGTTACGGATATGTACAACAATAAGATTTTTCACTTAATTATATACACTCCTAGACAGAACTTAAGGAAGTGGGAAGTCTTTGAAGTTGCTCGTCGACTGTTTTTTTTTTTTAAGGAGACAGAGGCTGTTCACACTTGGTTATATCGTGTTTCTTTATAATAAAGGTTACAGTAATATCTTTCAGAGTTATTGTCTCAATCCCGATATATATGCTAAAAGGTACAACTTCCTTAAGTTTTGTCCATGAGTGTATCTTTCAGAATTATTGTCTCAATCCCGATATACATGCTAAAAGGTACAACTTCTTTAAGTTTTGTCCATGAGTTTATCTTTCAGAGTTATTGTCTGAATCCCGATATACATGGTAAAAGGTACAACTTCCTTAAGTTTTGTGCACGAGTGTATCTTTCAGAGTTATTGTCTGAATCCCGATATACATACTAAAATGTACAACTTCCTTAAGTTTTGTCCATGAGTGTATCTTTCAGAGTTATTGTCTGAATCCCGATATACATGCTAAAAGGTACAACTTCCTTAAGTTTTGTCCATGAGTGTATCTTTCAGAGTTATTGTCTCAATCCCGATATACATGCTAAAAGGCACAACTTCCTTAAGTTTTGTCCACGAGTGTATCTTTCAGAGTTATTGTCTGAATCCCGATATACATGCTAAAAGGTACAACTTCCTTAAGTTTTGTCCATGAGTGTATCTTTCAGAGTTATTGTCTGAATCCCGATATACATGCTAAAAGGTACAACTTCCTTAAGTTTTGTCCATGAGTGTATCTTTCAGAGTTATTGTCTGAATCCCGATATACATGCTAAAAGGTACAACTTCCTTAAGTTTTGTCCATGAGTGTATCTTTCAGAGTTATTGTCTGAATCCCGATATACATTCTAAAAGGTACAACTTCCTTAAGTTTTGTCCATGAGTGTACATTTTAAGAAGTAATAGAGTTGATGAAATGTAAGGAAAATTGGATCTAGTGTCTTCTTCTAAGGGATCGATACAGTGATGGTAACTCAATCTTCAGATAAAAACTATAAAAATAAAGGTCATCTCTACTGTAAAAATAGACCTTAAAAATAGACGCTATTTATTGGCAATCGCCTCGCAAACTAGCAGCCTCGGATTGGTGACAAAGCCACAACACCAGCTATGGCAAATTGAGAAGCACTCGCATGGAGACCATGGTTTCATGCTAATGGCCTTCATCAATACGGGGTGGGTATAGATTTGATGAGAGAGAGAGAGAGAGAGAGACCAACAATGGATCAAATGGAATCTTCATAGTATATTTGTTACTCCACGTTGGTACACTACAAATTCCATACTAACACAGAACATCACGACAAGATCTTCCAACAAGCCAATCCGACTTGTCCACACGATTAGGGGCTAGACAAGTGCCTGGGTATTTTGGGTGTGAGATGTGGATCAAGGTTGTCCAGGGGGTTACGTGAAGTGATTACCTTACTTCTGTCTGTCTGTGTTGTTGGTTGGTCGTCTGTTTTTAACTTGGCTTTTTTTACGACATGCCAGATTATTATATAATACTAGACCTGGCTTCGCTTGGGTTCTACTTGAGCGATTTTTAGCCCAACGTTAATTTTTTTAACAACGATATAATTATGATGCATTAGCGAGCCATCTGTTATCAAAATTGGAAACTATTATAGACGCGTATTATTATTTTTTTAAATAAACAATTTCTAATACCCTTTTATATTTACATTTCAGAAAGGACAGTAGAAATTGTTTATTTTTAAAAAGAATCAAACGCGTCTATAATAGTTTCCAATGATATAATTGCAATAGTAAAAAAACGGCCTACGAGGATATATTTTCTTGTTTTATTTATACTGTACTAGCCGAATGACCCGGGCAACGCCCGGGTTTACCCGATTAAATGCTTTTATTCGAATACTATTCGTTACAATTATAAATTGGCGCCGTGGATGCCATTCTAGTATGATATATAAATGATTTTTAAAAATTGTAAAAAAAAAAAAAAATGCATCGGCCTGGAATCGAACCCGGGCCGCCCGCGTGGCAGGCGACCATTCTACCACTGAACCACTGATGGTTATGAGAAATGGCCATATTTGGGTATTTATTCCATTCACAAAAGCAAACGGTAAAAGAATTGATTATTAAGAATTGTTGCTTGATGACTCTGATAACTGTATATATCAATTCTCTCAAGATTTCGGGTATTGTAAATCCCTCAATGTCATATAATACTGTAGAAAGATTTATAATATCTGAAAGTTTAAGAGAATATGTCAATAAAACTATAAATCTATCCTCGGAGAATCTGAATCACCTGGATGCTCGTGTGGAGGCGAAGAACAGAACCCCAGACATTTATTAACTGACTGCCCGCTGACCGCTGACCTTAGGGAACTAAATCAACTTCCCATAACAAATATGCAACATGTGGTCTCCACTAAGGACATACACCAAAGATTCAACAAATTCTGCAGAATGTACTTAACTAAATAAGTGACTACTAATGTAATCAATTTGCATACTGATATGTAAATATGTATATGTAATATTGTTGCAATGTGCCGACGTATGGATAAGCTGGCAGTCGTGTACGTGAGGCGAGTGTTGATGATCTTCCCACACGCGGACAACAAGAAGCAGAGGCAGGGCTAGATGTTAGCACATAGAGGGATCGGGGACAGCCCACGGGACAGAGGTAGAGGCCATGACACCAACTTCGATGCTTATCACCGAGACATGGAGAGCGAGTGTCTGTGTGAAAGACAGCAGCCGTCTGTCGATGTCCACCCTCTAGAACATACTGCTGACCCCCTGTCAAAACTTGTCTTGTTTTCAGAGGTCGTCTATAGAGTCCCTGGGGGCCGGTCCCACATGGGCGTTTTCCTCCTCTCTCCCCAGCTGTCCCCAGCTGACCGCTCTTTGGATCTCTATTTGGACGTCAACATTTTTAGTTTTACATACAAATATGGGTTTACAGGTATTATTAATAAGGATATAACATATATACAAAATATGGGGGTGGTATCAAATAGAAACGGTGTACATTTTTATACTGTTTAAAATATACTATATATATATATCCCTTTAAACTACTTTTTCTTTCATTCAAATGTATATATTTCACACGTAAATAACCGATTTGGGATATAGCGTGTATTCTGCAATTGTTAAATAAAATAAATAAATCCTCGGAGAATGTTTATTACTATTGCTTACATTTCAGAGATTACTATCTTTCGAATTAGTATCATTGTTATATTCCTGCATTATGTCTTATATGCATTCTTTCCGTGGTTAATCATTTCTTCAAATAAAAGACACTTCGGCAAGTGAAGCTTTTTATTATCTCGACGTTTCGACAAAAATCTTTTGTCCTCGTCATCTAAAAAGCTTTACTGGCCGAAGTATCTTTTATTTGAAAAATATATGAATGCCGGCCAGGCAGCTTCTATCTTTGTGATTAATCATGTTTATAGAGTAAATATTAATGATAAATTTCTAATTATCTACGTAGAAAGCTGTTTACATTTTGAATATACAAGATTCCATGGCCCTGTTTGGTTGCTTGAAGTCACTAGCAGTATTAGTCTCAAATTCTGTCCATGAATGTAAACCAAAGACAAACTTCAGGAAAAACATCTGCATCTAGAAACAATCAACAAATGTTATACGAAAAATACAAAGAAAAATTATAAATAATATGAAAATACAAAATTTCCATCTATATTTTAGCCATTGATTTAGCCCAGCCACTTTGCCAGCTAAACACCTCTTTGGCAGATTGTGAAGATTCCATTAGATCCCGTGTGGATCTCATGGAATAAAGTCCGCCCTAGACTGACAAGGGCCATTAGCCCGAAACCATGGTCTCTAGGTGGACGCTTTTCAGTTTGCCAAAGCTGGTGTTGTGGCTTTGTTACCGACCCGAGGCCGCTAGTTTGCGGTGACGGTCAATAGATGGAGTCTAGTTTTCACGTCTATTTTGACGGGAGAGGTGACCTTTGTCTCTTTATATCAATATCCTCCCGGCAAAATTCCCAGCTATAAAGAAATAGTAGTTATCAATCAAACTAGGGAAATATTGATGTATGGAACACGATCAGGTTCGATCCCAGAAAAAAAACCGTTGTGGCATTGAAACGAGTATATCAGGGTCATGATTATGTGGATGAGTGTAAACCAACGACAAACTTCTGGAATTACCTCTGCATCTAGAAACAATCAACAAATCTTATATGAACATTACAAAGATATAGTGAATCAAAATATTATTTATTTTACCAATATTTCAGTTGGATGAACGCCAACCTTTATCAAGGTGTTATAACATATTAATGTGCGTCAACTTTTATAACACCTTGATAAAGGTTGGCGTTCAGCTAAACTGAAATATTGGTAAAAATAAATGATCTTTTGATCCAATATATGTCTTTTTAATTAAAGATTTATTTATGGATTGCTCTATTTTCAAAAAGATATGGTAGTTATAATTCAAACTAGGGAAATATTGATGTATGGAACACGATCAGGTTCGAACCCAGAAAAAAAGTGTTGTGGCATTGAAACGAGTGTATCAGGGTGATGATTAGGATGATAAGTGTGCACCAAAGACAAACTTCTGGAATAACCTCTACATCTAGAAACGATCAACAAATCTTATACAAACATTACAAATATATACAGTTGTAGAACGACATTTGAAATACTATCCCGCATGTGTTTCTTTTGAATGAAAAATCAAAATTTATTTCAAGGAGAAATAACGATTATTTCTAACCTTTAGGATGAGGTATGAAAGAATGAATTGTGAAGAGTAATGATAAACGGAAAAATAAAAGTTACCATCCCTGAACACTTATTTTTCCGTTTATCATTACTCTTTACAATTCACTCTTTCATATCTCATCCTGAAGCTTAGAAATAATCGTTATTTCTCCTTAAAATAAATTTTGATTTTTCGTTGAAAAGAAACACATGCGGGATAGTATTTCAAATGTCGTTTTACAATCACAAGCCGCATTATATTGTATTGTATTGTAAAGAAATAGTAGTTATCACTCAAACTAAGGAAATATTGATGTGTAAGGAGTAACGATCAGGTTCGAACCCAGAAAAAAAAACTGCTGTGGCATTGAAACGAGTGTATCAAAGTGAAGATCAGACGCTGAAAGCAAAAAGTGGAGTAATTAGCCGGTAAAACCAACAACATTCGTGGCTGAGATAAGATAAGTGATGGAAGGTTTTGCCATTTGAACTGGAGACAATAGATGTATGATACTGTATTCCAGGTCAATCACGATCCTAAGAATAGAACACCTCTTCAATCAAACCCAACCAAAAGGATAAATCCAAACAATGACAATACACAACATAAGATATTTTAAAAGCTGTCTGGTGGATTAAATTAGTGAAATCGCTAGTAGGGTTCACTATTGATAAGCCAGACTCTTTCAATATTTTATCATTGTAATAAGACCAGAGTAGGGAATAGTTTTGTATTAAAAAAAAAAAAAGACACAATTTCCCGTAAACAGTTTATAATTCTAAAACTAAAAATAAAGAAAGACATATCCTGAACAGGAGCACATGTGTTTTACAGATGACAGAACGCCATCTAGTGAAACAGAAATGAACTAATCATTGATTTAGCCTTTTTCCTGATATTTGGCCAACCCATTTTCTTGACATTTTTTTTTGACAATTAAAATAATTTTATTGACATCTTGTCAATACATGCAAAGTGCACAGTCTGTACTATTAAAAAAAAAAGATAATATGGATTATATACACTATGTACAATGAATATGGCGCCTCTGCCAGCGCTGCAGAGTTTGGTGGAGAATCGCCAGTGGGTACTCCAGCGACACTACGCATCCCAAAGAGAAACCATCCACGAACGCGTTTCGCGCTGTTGGTGCTCGTCAGCGTGGAGAAGGCTTTACCACTGCGACTAAAAATATTTTTGGTTCCAGATGCTTCTTGAGAAACAAAGAAATAGGTATTTAAAGCCAAACTTTCTAAAAATCTGAGCACATTTTGTTTTAAATACTAACGCTCTATGCGTCTTTGTAATAAGATATAAAAATTTGTCAACAGTTCAACCCTGAAAATGGCGGTAGTGGCTCGCCGAAGCGTATTGGTAAATTAAAATAAAAGGTTGATGAGTTTCGAGTTTTATAACAGAAGCCTTTATTAAGACCTTTCGTCTAATATTGACCTATTCTAAGAGTCGGAAGAGACATTGTTAGAAAGTATCAATAAGTAGGGGAAATTAGCTATATACAAACATACATACAGCTTTATTAAGACCACCGGTCTTATACAGATTCACCACAGGAAGGAAGCATAGATAGAGCTCCTATACTCTAGGCAGCACAGAACACAATAAAGCCTTCAGGTCCGACACATGTCCAGTTGTTTAGATACACCCATATAGCTTTATTAAGACCACCGGTCTTATACAGATTCACCACAGGAAGGAAGCATAGATGGAGCTCCTATACTCCAGGTAGCGCAGAACCCAACAGCAGCGTCCAGATGGCCACAGAATCCACCGTGCATAGGTTAGCGTATCACTGAAAAGACGAGTATGGAATCAGCCGCGTTCTAATCTTCGCTTTCCTCATCCAAATGGACCACGACATTCGGCCATTCTATTAATCTCCTCTGAACGGTGACTACGGTCTTGTAGAATTTATATAAACCAAAGACCTTGATCAAACATCATTATATTTATCAGTTTAATATTTGTTGACTATCGGATTGAGACAAGGAAATCACCCAAGAGTTCTTTCCTCTATTTCTCCAAGCAAAAGCAGCTATAAATTATATGCAAAATTTTATAATGTATTCTACTATTACATAGATCACAATATGTAATAAGCTATATACAATCTTGGCGGAGACACATAACAATCATGGTGTGTCTTACTCAATTTCATTTTAAAAGCTTTAACTGTTTATTTATAGGCCTTCTACAAGTTTCCCGTGAATCTTGAATCGTGAAAAGGTACAACTTCCTTAAGTTTTGTCCATGAGTGTATCTTTCAGAGTTATTGTCTGAATCTCGATATACATGCTAAAAGGTACAACTTCTTTAAGTTTTGTTCATGAGTGTATCTTTCAGAGTTATTGTTTGAATCCCGATATACATGCTTAAAGGTACAACTTCCTTAAGTTTTTTCCATGAGTGTATCTTTCCTAGTTATTGTCTGAATCCCGATATACATGCAAAAAGGTACAACTTCCTTAAGTTTTGTCCATGAGTGTATCTTTCAGAGTTATTGTCTGAATCTCGATATACATGCTAAAAGGTACAACTTCCATAAGTTTTGTCCATGAGTGTATCTTTCAGAGTTATTGTCTGAATCCCGATATACATGCTAAAAGGTACAACTTCCATAAGTTTTGTCCATGAGTGTATCTTTCAGAGTTATTGTCTCAATCCCGATATACATGCTAAAAGGTACAACTTCCATAAGTTTTGTCCATGAGTGTATCTTTCAGAGTTATTATCTGAATCCCGATATACATGCTAAAAGATACAGCTTCCTTAAGTTTTGTCCATGAGTGTATATATAGATATGGGTATTTTATTCAACAATGATGTCTTCCTTGTTAAGAAAAATAGGAATTAAGTTTGGAAGGCCAAACTTTGCTAATTGAAGGAGCGGCCAGGAAGAGCACGCTGAGAGAAAAGCAATTATCAGCAGTAGGGTGTGCAGTAATTGAATCCACCTGTTGATATGAATAATTAATCAGATGTTTCGGGCGTGGGTGCGCGAATTGATTGCAAATTGTGGCGTGGAATTATGTAAAATGGAGAAAACCTACCGCCCTCAAATTATAACCTCCTGGAGCCACGCCTTCAGTGCTGTGAAACTCACATGTCTATCTTCAGTGCTGCACAACTCACGTGTGTATCTACCTTTCAGTGCTGTACAACTCACGTGTGTATCTAAACTTCAGTGCTGTGTGTACAACTCAAGTGTCTATCTACATATCAGTGCTGTACAACTCACGTGTGTATCTACATCTCAGTGCTGTACAACTCACGTGTGTATCTAAACTTCAGTGCTGTGTGTACAACTCAAGTGTCTATCTACATCTCAGTGCTGCACAACTCACGTGTGTATCTACATCTCAGTGCTGTACAACTCACGTGTGTATCTACCTTTCAGTGCTGCACAACTCACGTGTGTATCTACCTCTCAGTGCTGTACAACTCACGTGTGTATCTAAACTTCAGTGCTGTGTGTACAACTCAAGTGTCTATCTACATATCAGTGCTGTACAACTCACGTGTGTATCTACATCTCAGTGCTGTACAACTCACGTGTGTATCTACATCTCAGTGCTGTACAACTCACGTGTGTATCTACATCTCAGTGCTGTACAACTCACGTGTGTATCTACATCTCAGTGCTGTACAACTCACGTGTGTATCTACATCTCAGTGCTGTACAACTCACGTGTGTATCTACATCTCAGTGCTGTACAACTCAAGTTTGTATCTACATCTCAGTGCTGTACAACTCACGTGTGTATCTAAACTTCAGTGCTGTGTGTACAACTCAAGTGTCTATCTACATCTCAGTGCTGTACAACTCACGTGTGTATCTACATCTCAGTGCTGTACAACTCACGTGTGTATCTACATCTCAGTGCTGTACAACTCACGTGTGTATCTACATCTCAGTGCTGTACAACTCACGTGTGTATCTACATCTCAGTGCTGTACAACTCACGTGTGTATCTACATTTCAGTGCTGTACAACTCACGTGTGTATCTACATCTCAGTGCTGTACAACTCACGTGTGTATCTACATTTCAGTGCTGTACAACTCACGTGTGTATCTACATCTCAGTGCTGTACAACTCACGTGTGTATCTACATCTCAGTGCTGTACAACTCACGTGTGTATCTACCTCTCAGTGCTGTACTACTCACGTGTGTATCTACCTCTCAGTGCTGTACAACTCACGTGTGTATCTACATCTCAGTGCTGTATAATTCACGTGTGTATCTACCTCTCAGTGCTGTACAACTCACGTGTGTATCTAAACTTCAGTGCTGTGTGTACAACTCAAGTGTCTATCTACATATCAGTGCTGTACAACTCACGTGTGTATCTACATCTCAGTGCTGTACAACTCACGTGTGTATCTACATCTCAGTGCTGTATAACTCACGTGTGTATCTACCTCTCAGTGCTGTACAACTCACGTGTGTATCTAAACTTCAGTGCTGTGTGTACAACTCACGTGTGTATCTACATTTCAGTGCTGTACAACTCACGTGTGTATCTACATCTCAGTGCTGTACAACTCACGTGTGTATCTACATCTCAGTGCTGTATAACTCACGTGTGTATCTACCTCTCAGTGCTGTACAACTCACGTGTGTATCTAAACTTCAGTGCTGTGTGTACAACTCAAGTGTCTATCTACATATCAGTGCTGTACAACTCACGTGTGTATCTACATCTCAGTGCTGTACAACTCACGTGTGTATCTACATCTCAGTGCTGTACAACTCACGTGTGTATCTACATCTCAGTGCTGTACAACTCACGTGTGTATCTACATCTCAGTGCTGTACAACTCACGTGTGTATCTACATCTCAGTGCTGTACAACTCACGTGTGTATCTAAACTTCAGTGCTGTACAACTCACGTGTGTATCTACATCTCAGTGCTGTACAACTCACGTGTGTATCTACATCTCAGTGCTGTACAACTCACGTGTGTATCTACATCTCAGTGCTGTACAACTCACGTGTGTATCTACCTCTCAGTGCTGTACAACTCAAGTTTGTATCTACATCTCAGTGCTGTACAACTCACGTGTGTATCTACCTCTCAGTGCTGTACAACTCACGTGTGTATCTACCTCTCAGTGCTGTACAACTCACGTGTGTATCTACCTCTCAGTGCTGTACAACTCACGTGTGTATCTACCTCTCAGTGCTGTACAACTCACGTGTGTATCTACATATCAGTGCTGTACAACTCAAGTTTGTATCTACATCTCAGTGCTGTACAACTCACGTGTGTATCTACCTCTCAGTGCTGTACAACTCAAGTTTGTATCTACATCTCAGTGCTGTACAACTCACGTGTGTATCTACATCTCAGTGCTGTATACACCACGTGTTTATTTACACTTCACTTCTAGGTTTCCCATGTTCAAGACTAGAACATGTAAAGTCTAACATACCCATGTTCAAGACTAGAACATGTAAAGTCTAACATACCCATGTTCAAGACTAGAACATGTAAAGTCTAACATACCCATGTACAAGACCAGAAGATGTAAAGTTAACACACCCAATGTACAAGACCAGAACATGTAAAGTCTAACATACCCATGTACAAGACCAGAACATGTAAAGTTAACACACCCAATGTACAAGACCAGAACATGTAAAGTCTAACATACCCATGTACAAGACCAGAACATGTAAAGTTAACACACCCAATGTACAAGACCAGAACATGTAAAGTCTAACATACCCATGTACAAGACCAGAACATGTAAAGTCTAACATACCCATGTACAAGACCAGAACATGTAAAGTCTAACATACCCATGTACAAGACCAGAACATGTAAAGTCTAACATACCCATGTACAAGACCAGAACATGTAAAGTATAACAGGCTCATGTACAAGTCTAGAACATGTAAAGTCTAACATACCAATATACAAGACCAGAACATGTAGAGTCTAACATACCCATGAACAAGACCAGAACATGTAAAGTCTAACATACCTATGTACAAGACCAGAACATGTAAAGTCTAACATGCCCATGTACAAGACCAGAACATGTAAAGTCTAACATACCCATGTACAAGACCAGAACATGTAAAGTCTAACATGCCCATGTACAAGACCAGAAGATGTAAAGTCTAACATACCCATGTACAAGACCAGAACATGTAAAGTCTAACATACCCATGTACAAGACCAGAACATGTAAAGTCTAACATACCCATGTACAAGACCAGAACATGTAAAGTCTAACATGCCTATGTACAAGACCAGAACATGTAAAGTCTAACATACCCATGTACAAGACCAGAACATGTAAAGTCTAACATACCCATGTACAAGACCAGAACATGTAAAGTCTAACATACCCATGTACAAGACCAGAACATGTAAAGTCTAACATACCCATGTACAAGACCAGAACATGTAAAGTCTAACATACCCATGAACAAGACTAGAACATGTAAAGTCTAACATACCCATGAACAAGACTAGAACATGTAAAGTCTAACATACCCATGTACAAGACCAGAACATGTAAAGTTTAACATACCCATGTACAAGACTAGAACATGTAAAGTCTAACATGCCTATGTACAAGACTAGAACATGTAAAGTCTAACATGCCTATGTACAAGACCAGAACATGTAAAGTCTAACATACCCATGTACAAGACCAGAACATGTAAAGTTTAACATACCCATGTACAAGACTAGAACATGTAAAGTCTAACATGCCTATGTACAAGACTAGAACATGTAAAGTCTAACATGCCCATGAACAAGACTAGAACATGTAAAGTCTAACATACCCATGTACAAGACCAGAACATGTAAAGTCTAACATGCCTATGTACAAGACTAGAACATGTAAAGTCTAACATGCCTATGTACAAGACTAGAACATGTAAAGTCTAACATGCCCATGAACAAGAATAGAACATGTAAAGTCTAACATACCCATGTACAAGACCAGAACATGTAAAGTCTAACATGCCTATGTACAAGACTAGAACATGTAAAGTCTAACATGCCTATGTACAAGACCAGAACATGTAAAGTCTAACATGCCCATGAACAAGACTAGAACATGTAAAGTCTAACATGCCTATGTACAAGACCAGAACATGTAAAGTCTAACATGCCTATGTACAAGACCAGAACATGTAAAGTCTAACATGCCCATGAACAAGACTAGAACATGTAAAGTCTAACATGCCTATGTACAAGACTAGAACATGTAAAGTCTAACATACCCATGTACAAGACCAGAACATGTAAAGTTTAACATACCCATGTAAAAGACTAGAACATGTAAGGTCTAACATGCCTATGTACAAGACTAGAACATGTAAAGTCTAACATGCCTATGTACAAGACTAGAACATGTAAAGTCTAACATACCCATGTACAAGACCAGAACATGTAAAGTCTAACATGCCTATGTACAAGAATAGAACATGTAAAGTCTAACATGCCTATGTACAAGACTAGAACATGTAAAGTCTAACATGCCCATGAACAAGACTAGAACATGTAAAGTCTAACATACCCATGTACAAGACCAGAACATGTAAAGTCTAACATGCCTATGTACAAGACTAGAACATGTAAAGTCTAACACGGTCGACCTTGCGGCTATTCCAACTTCTAACGCCGCTGCTCAAGTCCGGATAAACTGGGCTGACATCACAGAAGAGGTGAATCCTGGAGCTGAGGAAGGATTTACCCTCGTCCAGGGTAGGAAGAGGCGCCGTGGGTCGGCAGATTCGCCTACGGCGGCTGCACCAACCTCCAATGTACAAGACCAGAACATGTAAAGTCTAACATACCCATGTACAAGACCAGAACATGTAAAGTTTAACATACCCATGTACAAGACTAGAACATGTAAAGTCTAACATGCCTATGTACAAGACTAGAACATGTAAAGTCTAACATGCTTATGTACAAGACTAGAACATGTAAAGTCTAACATGCCCATGAACAAGACTAGAACATGTAAAGTCTAACATACCCATGTACAAGTCACACATGTCTACACCGACCGTGCGGCCACGCGTCGCGCGAGCTCCGTGATTCTCGCCTCTGGCGAGCGGAAAAATGTCGCAGCAGGCGACAAATTTGGTATGGGCTGGAAGCCCGTCAAAAGCCGAGCAAGGGCCTGTAAGGCACGGCTTGAAAGCACAACCATGTGCAGAAATATCTGCAAACCAAGATCTACAGAACAAAAGTCCAATAGTTTTGACTAAAAATCAACACTATGCAAATTTGCCCGCCGGCAGCCAGGATGCAAATTCTGCCGCTCCGGTCGACCTCTTGCGGCTATTCCAACTTCTAACGCCGCTGCTCAAGTCCGGATAAACTGGGCTGACATCACAGAAGAGGTGAATCCTGGAGCTGAGGAAGGATTTACCCTCGTCCAGGGTAGGAAGAGGCGCCGTGGGTCGGCAGATTCGCCTACGGCGGCTGCACCAACCTCCAATCCCGGAGGCTCTAGAACCATTCGCCGACCTCAACCATCGGCGCGTTCGGTGCCGCGGGCGCAGGAGATCCCGACAACCAGGGCCCACATTGCGGAGGCCCGGGCGCGGCAGGCGTCCTCTGCTGAGGAGCACTGCGTCTACCTGGAACACGGCCCCGAACTGCAGCCCTTCCATTACCTGAGGGCGCTGGACAGGCTACTTGGAGGAACCGCCGGAGTCGTCCAGGTCTCCAAGGTAAACGGCCACCAACTCCTGGGGCTGGCCAACAGAGGCCTCGCCGAGCGCCTCATAAACAACGGCCTTGAGGTTGAGGGCACTCTCCTCAGGGCTTTCCCTTTCCGCAAAAGAGCGGAGAGGATAACGGTGGGCAACCTCCCCTTCTTCGTGGAGGACTCAGCCATCATCAAGGCCCTTGGGCCCTATGGGCGCATTACATCCATCGCGCCCAAAATGATGAAGGCCGGCCCATACACCTACACCGACGGCCGCCGTGAGGCGTTCATCGTCCTCCACGAGGGAGTGACCACCGAGAGGCTCCCCACCCGTCTCAACATCACCATCAAAGGCGAGGCCTGGCCCGCTTACCTGTCCTCCGGCATTAAGTGCTCCAGATGCCACGGGCAGGGGCACCGCAGGGCCAACTGTCCCCTGCTTGCAGGGCGAACCACCGCTCCTGGACCGGCCACACCAACCTCTCCAACCAGCGTCCCACCAGCGACTGCGCCTAGGCTGCCTCAACAACCATCTGCCCAGCCTCCACCTCCGGCATCCCCCAGCCCAACCATGGAGGTCTCCGACGTGCCTCCCACAAGCCGAGCTGCGCTCCATCCACCTGCAGCACTCCGGCAATCACCACCAGCGCCTTCGGCCTTACATGTGGAGGACGCGCCTCCTGCCCCTCCACCAGTGACCCCTGCTCCGTCCCTGCGAACACCTGAGAGTCGCGAGCCTGCGGCCCAAACACCGGACGTGGAGATGTCCATCGCGGAGGAGACCTCTGCGTCCTCCACGTCATCGGCAAAGAACGCAACAAGAGTCGACCTCGATGCGTTCATCGAGAAGCACCCCAGCGTGTGCTTCGCCGGGACGGACGCCCTTGGTCTTGGGCGGGAGGAGGTCTTAGACCTCCTCTCCTCGAGGACCAAGGCGCAGAGGAAAGGACCCCTCCTGTCGCCTCTGCAGTGCGACGCCCTCGCCGGCCTGATCGGGCAAATCTTAGATCTGAGGCCCGGAGCAGCCAGCAACCTTTACAAAGTCCTCGGACAAGTCAAGGCTGAGCTCAGGACAACACCAGCAGTGCCTCCAACACCCACACTGCCTGCGCCTTGGCCTGCTAAGCCAACACCACCCGCTCTCCACGGGGAAAAGACGTCGCCGGACATCGCGACACCTCCACCTCCACTGTCTACCGAATTCATTGATGCCTGCTACGACCAGGCAAATGACATAATTTATGAATTAAGCCGTGAGCGCTACTCGGAGCCTTTATCCGATATAGGAGTCACAGAGGGTGACATCGTAGAGGCAATTATATTCCCCGTGGATAGGGAACCTCTCTTCAGGCGCCTCTCCACTCAGAAGAGAACCATTCTCACCGAAATCATCGGCGCTGCCATTGAGCGCGCTCGGAACTCAGATCCCTTTGTGCGTGAGGGCCTACACATACTCAGGAAAATGCTCCCCCCCTGATCTGTAAATATTTCCTTGATGGAGTGTAACTATTGACCAGATCGTCAATAAAGTCTGTTTTAATTGTCAAAATTGTCATGTACAAGACCAGAACATGTAAAGTCTAACATGCCTATGTACAAGACTAGAACATGTAAAGTCTAACATGCCTATGTACAAGACTAGAACATGTAAAGTCTAACATGCCCATGAACAAGACTAGAACATGTAAAGTCTAACATACCCATGTACAAGACCAGAACATGTAAAGTCTAATATACCCATGTACAAGACCAGAACATGTAAAGTCTAACATACCCATGTACAAGACCAGAACATGTAAAGTCTAACATACCCATGTACAAGACTAGAACATGTAAAGTCTAACATACCCATGTACAAGACCAGAACATGTAAAGTCTAATATACCCATGTACAAGACCAGAACATGTAAAGTCTAACATACCCATGTACAAGACCAGAACATGTAAAGTCTAACATGCCCATGTACAAGACCAGAACATGTAAAGTCTAACATACCCATGTACAAGACCAGAACATGTAAAGTCTAACATGCCCATGTACAAGACCAGAACATGTAAAGTCTAATATACCCATGTACAAGACCAGAACATGTAATGTCTAACATAGAAGGTGTTACAAATCTAGTGTACCCATGTACAAGTCTAGAACATGTAAAGTCTAAGGATACTAACACCAATTCTCCAGCTTCCTCATCTTTTTCCTACTCTGACTAACAATGGGCAATCTCAAACCATTTTATCGATGGTCCGCCATTGTCTTTATTCAAGCCATTTATCCAGCGCCTACTTTATTTGCTGAATGTCGAGGAATTATTCACCTTATTAATCTCTAAGGTCATCCTTTACTTCCCTCGAGTAGTACACGCTCACTGGAGCTACTGTTCACTTCTACACTAAGTACATCACCTCTCTACACATGTAGAGCGCAGTTTCTTTTACTAACCCTAGTACACATAGTACAGGCCATGATTAAAGCCATCTTCAGTAGAATAAACACAAAATATTATTTACTATAGAAAGAATTTAAATTGTACCTTTTAGCATGTATATCGGGATTCAGACAATGACTATGAAAGATACACTCATGGACAAAACTTAAGGAATTTGTACTTTTTAGCATGTATATCGGGATTGAGACAATAACTCTGAAAGATACACTCATGAACAAAACTTAAGGAGGCTGTACCTTTTAGCATGTATATCGGGATTCAGACAATGACTATGAAAGATACACTCATGGACAAAACTTAAGGAATTTGTACTTTTTAGCATGTATATCGGGATTGAGACAATAACTCTGAAAGATACACTCATGAACAAAACTTAAGGAGGCTGTACCTTTTAGCATGTATATCGGGATTCAGACAATAACTCTGAAAGATTACACTCATGGACAAAACTTAAGGAAGTTGTACTTTTCAGCATGTATATCGGGATTCAGACAATAACTCTGAAAGATACACGCATGGATAAAACTTAAGGAAATTGTACATTTTAGCATGTATATAGGAATTCAGACAATACCTCTGAAATATGTTACAGTGACCTTTATCGAAGACATACGAGATAACAAAGTGTGAACAGAATTGCATTTATCTCCTTAAATAATAGACGATCGGCAACATACAGATTTTGTACTTCCTTAAAATTTGTCCAAGAGTGCATAAAAATTATAAGCGATAAAAACTGAAATTTTATATTATAGCGTATGAAGTAATTTAAAAATAGTAGTATATAAATTTATTGAAAAAAAGATGTATATTTTGATGTAGAGCATCTTAGCTTAGTTTTCTATGTCTTCAGTATTGCTAACAAATGGTCATTCATCTGTCTAAAAAGGAATTACAAAACTTGATGTGGAGAAAGGCGTTTAACAGATGGGTACATGGTAATGGAACCTAAGTACCAAGGAATGGGTGGACATGGTCATGCATCATTTGCCTCTCATAGAATTATGGTCCAACTTGTACCCCTTCATCTTCCCTACAGACAAACTAGGGGTTACATCCGTCCATGACACGTTAACAATCATTTATACTTCTTTCATACAAAAGGATTTAATACCCAATCTATTGAAAGTACTTTAAGAATTTCTATTAAAATTATCAATCAATATTTAACATGAGTGTTTTTCAAATGAATATTTCTTTTATAGTGAATTCTAATGACAATAAATTATACGAATCTTTAAATAAATGTAATAGATAAATGCGGAAATATGTAAATCTTTTAATTCACAGCTACCGCTGTCTGTATAAAATACACATGAATTATTATGGTATTAATGTTTTCAGAAATAAATAAGTATTAAATTCTGTAGAGATGATATATAGAGAGCTAGGTTTGGGTATGTGTTAAAATTCTGGATGATTTGTTGTTTAAAATGATTGTAGTATACAGTTCGCACATTGTAGTACACAGTTGAATTTCATTCAAAATATGGAACTATAGGTAAAATAAATTATCATATTGTGGCGAAGAAATAATTTATATTTTAATTTAATTATTCAATGAAAATATTCAACATATTATATAAATATATATTAATCTGTTTATATAAAATAATGATCGAAATATTTCTTTGCTTGCTTGCTCAAGATTCTCTAGCTGTAGATAGTTCGGTTAATTTGTTAATATTTAATAACGAGTTTACAAAGTGGGAAGAGGAGCTTCTTTTTATTAGCATGCACACAAGCTTTCGGACATATCGTCCTTCATCAGGTAAGAGTAATAAACGCGCTGAGGATCCATATATACACAAAGCTGAAAAGAAAATTTACATAACTGCAAAAGATAAAAGTATTTAAAGATAAAAATAAGAACCAAATATGCTAAAAAGATTATAGGGATTAAATGCTAATAAATCTGGACTAAGTACATATGCACTATGAATGGTGTTAATCAAGGGCAGGTAAATGCAACCTATGGCTATTCACATAACATATGGTATTGTTCTGGTATATCTATATGCCTGTTGATGCTGTTTGTTTTTATTGACACAAATGCCTCTAGTAAAAGTCTTTGGTACTTATTATTGATATTGTTGTATAGAATGGATGGCTTTGTTAGATTGAATGTATGACCGGTTTGCATAGAATGACTGTAAATAGGGGAATTTAGGTTTTTATTAGAGATGTTTCTGGAATGCTCAACCATTCTGATGGCGACGGATCTACCCGTCTCCCCGACATAAGTGGCATTGCATTGGTCGCAAGAGACGGAATAGACAGCACCACCAGAACGGAGAGAACTCGCATGAAGGGAAGATCTGGTAATGGGGTGTCGGATTAGTGTGGCGATGTTAGGTGGGTTCTGGAAGTATGTTGTAATGCCATGTTGCCTTAAAAACCTGGCTATGGTGATAGACTGGGGGCAAAAAGGAAGGGAGCAAATATTTCTGTGTATAGCTGGAGCACTGTTGTGGTGAGGGTCATGCATGTGTTTAAGAATGAAGGGGGTCGGGTAGCCGGATTTGGATAAATATGAAAATACGTAATAAATTTCCGTTTACTATTGTTAAGATTAAAAAGGTCCCAGCAGATCACTAAAGAGCAATATAACGACTTCACAGCTAACCTCGCCCAAATAGCCTACATTTACGGCCTTCCAAAAATTCACAAGCCCGATGTTCCCCTCCGACCAATCATATCTTACCATCTCTCTCCGGCATATACCCTGTCAAAATTTTTGTCCAACTTCTTGACCCCCCTTCTACAGTCTCCCCCATGGGAATATACCATTGCAAACTCCCCCTCGTTTGTGTCCTATATCACCAGCCTCACACCTCCCCCCAGGTCCATAATGGTTTCTTTCGATGTAACGTCTCTATATCTCTCACTTGCCCACCCCTTGATCATTAATAGTTTACGCACTTTCCTCGAAAATGCCCCCCTGTTAGACACCCTCACCGCGGAGACGGTTGTCGAGCTCACTTCCATATGCCTAGGCATGTCCACCTTCACATTTGATACCCAGTTTTTCAAGCAGACCAAGGGCTCCCCCATGGGTAGCCCCCTCTCAACCGTGGTGGCTGAGGTTGTCATGAGGTCACTGGACCAATGGATCACTTCACGCCATTCTTCAGACATCTTTCTATGGAGGCGGTACATCGATGATACCTTTTGCTTGGTAAGTGAGGTATCTGCCTCTCACATCCTATCTGACCTCAACTCCTTCCACCCAGACATAGCCTTCACCCATGAAACAGAAAATCACTCAGTCCTACCTTTCCTAGATACACTAGTCATACGCACCCCCAGCAGTTTCCATACCACAGTATACTATAAAAACAACACACCCCCACACCACACAAACTTCCGGTCACATTGCCCAACACCACACAAAATCAATACAGTTAGAGCTCTCACTAAACGTATCTTTACTCATTGTTCCCTCCCGTTATTCCAAACAATAGAAAAGGCTAAAATATTTTCATATTTATCCAAATCCGGCTACCCGACCCCCTTCATTCTTAAACACATGCATGACCCTCACCACAACAGTGCTCCAGCTATACACAGAAATATTTGCTCCCTTCCTTTTTGCCCCCAGTCTATCACCATAGCCAGGTTTTTAAGGCAACATGGCATTACAACATACTTCCAGAACCCACCTAACATCGCCACACTAATCCGACACCCCATTACCAGATCTTCCCTTCATGCGAGTTCTCTCCGTTCTGGTGGTGCTGTCTATTCCGTCTCTTGCGACCAATGCAATGCCACTTATGTCGGGGAGACGGGTAGATCCGTCGCCATCAGAATGGTTGAGCATTCCAGAAACATCTCTAATAAAAACCTAAATTCCCCTATTTACAGTCATTCTATGCAAACCGGTCATACATTCAATCTAACAAAGCCATCCATTCTATACAACAATATCAATAATAAGTACCAAAGACTTTTACTAGAGGCATTTGTGTCAATAAAAACAAACAGCATCAACAGGCATATAGATATACCAGAACAATACCATATGTTATGTGAATAGCCATAGGTTGCATTTACCTGCCCTTGATTAACACCATTCATAGTGCATATGTACTTAGTCCAGATTTATTAGCATTTAATCCCTATAATCTTTTTAGCATATTTGGTTCTTATTTTTATCTTTAAATACTTTTATCTTTTGCAGTTATGTAAATTTTCTTTTCAGCTTTGTGTATATATGGATCCTCAGCGCGTTTATTACTCTTACCTGATGAAGGACGATATGTCCGAAAGCTTGTGTGCATGCTAATAAAAAGAAGCTCCTCTTCCCACTTTGTAAACTCGTTATTAACCTTCAGTGAAGAGCAGTTCTACTTAATTTGTTAATATTTGTTGACTGGTCGTGGTGACGTCATCAATAAATACTTTTACATCTCCAGATATACAAAGACTTGATTTCTACGCTACAACATTATCATAGAAAAAATTCATATTCTTTTTTTTTCTACTTATAATTAACGGGTAACTATTATAAAATTATTTGTAGAAAAATTCTATGAAAATATATCAATCAATGAGAGTTGAGCGCTCTAAACTAAAAGAGTTTACCCCTTTCCAAACTGATGTTGGCGCAGATGGATTTAAATAGGTGCAGACGCCGTGGCTGGCAATGGTTCCGACACTTCGTACATTGTTTGTCGTCTGCGTGGTTATACCTCGTTATCCCACTTTCGTCTGCGGTTTTTTTAGCTCATCGTTTGCTCCAATATATCGTCTGCCAATATTTTTTTTATCCCCTATTGTTTCTTAAATACCGAACATTTTTTAGCATTTTCGTAGAAGATAGCTGAAACCTTTATAACTAAAAACTATTGGTGTGTTGTATATATATGATGATAAAATTGATTTAGAAATCAATAAAACTTTAACAGCATGTATCTCTAACGGTATAAGAGCGTCTTGCCCCAAAGCTTGTACGGTATCTAAACAACTGGACATACGTCGGACCTGGAGGCTGTTGTTGGGTTCTGTGCTGCCTGGAGTATAGGAGCTCCATCTATGCTTCCTTCCTGTGGTGAATCTGTATAAGACCAATGGTCTTAATAAAGCTGCGTGTGTGTATTTACTTACTGTATAATGATAATTGGTGTATATTAGAAAATATATTGATTAAAAAAAGCTTTAAAATAAACATGATTAATAATAATATTCAAAAATAAAAATGGGTTTGTGTAATATAAAGAGAGAAAAAAAAAAGGAAAAATTATGAAATATTGATCAAAATTCGAGAATAGAGTTTAGTAACTTCTCGGAAGATATGATAAAACTTTACAATTGAAAACTCTGTTTCTGTTTTATATATTTCCTTGGTTAAATCAGATTTTTTGAACGTCAAAATTGTATTAGATAGAGCACGTTCTACTGTCCGACTTTGGAGGATTAGAGAGTAATTATTATCAATTGTAAATAAATTCATATACAAAAGAGGTAGTGAGGAAAGTTTTAGAACAGATGTTTAAATAAATCCCTTTTCAAACAAAAGCTCACGTGCACATGGGGAAAGGGAGAAAAAAATTATTGTATTATTTTGTTGTTGTATGGCGAATCCATACAGGGCAATGGGCCCTAATAAAAGCCTTTTGTTGTTGTTGTTGAGTAAATATTTGTCAGAAGATTTCTTATGAAAACAATCTGCCATTTGTTTTATTGGCAAAAGTAGTAAAAGCAGAGACCAATGCATTGCCTTTTCACAAATTCATGAGAACAGCAAAGTCAAAAGACGTAACACGGAAGAGGTACCCAACTTGAGGAAAGATTGCTGTTATTCTCCACTTTCTATAGATAACTGTTTACCTATATAGGAGAATCCTGTATGAGACAAGTGTTCTTAATAAAGACATTGTTGTTGTTGTATTAGATAGAGATCTAAAAACTTTACAATCTAAAATTCTAGGTAATAAGACCAAATAAATAAATAGTGTGTGACGTTTCGGTAACAGCGTTGTTACCATCATCAATCAAAAGTAATGAATGATTTTGTACTTTTCTCTGAAGATGCTAACAACGCTGTTACCTAAACATCACACACTATTTATTTGTATTTGGTCTTATTACCTTATGTTTATAATCTCAAGGAAATATTGGACATATTATATGGTTGTAAACAATATATAGGTGTATGCATGTATATGTGTGTATATATGTATATATTTTTAAATTTAATGATGTAACTGTAAATAAAATTCAAAGAAAATCTCTATATGTAAATAATATTTATGAATCTTTCTAAGTTACTTTCTGTGTATCTTTCCATGTTGAATATTTTCTTTGTTATATTTTTATGTACATTTAGCGCAAGTGTCCCTAGGGTGGCATAGCGTTTTGAATTTAAATAAATAAATAAAAATCTATAATCCAAATTATTTATTATTAATCTAAAACTCTTTTTTTTTGTATATTCTATAAAATTGAAAAAAAAAGTGAAAATTTTTCAAAGTTACAAAAAAAAAATCACTAAAGATTAATTTCATTAAGATTGAAAGAAAATACTTTTTTTTTACAAGTGCTTCTACATCATCCAAGCTGGATCAGCAGAAGAGGGTTATAATAAATATCAGACGATGGGAAAAAGTCCCTCAGACGATCTAATGAATGAAGGTAATGACAGTTATCTGTAGAAAGTGTTTGGGCCGAGGTCACCGGTAATAACATGTCGTCGTTGGATGAAATTGCTCGATGCCAAGCCTGATCCACCATGTAATAGCATCCCCACATGAACCATCTGTGATCAAAAAAAAAAAAAAAGAAATTCGAACTCTCTTCCGTATATTCAAATCTAAATATAGAAAAAATACTCGATATGTAAATGATGTGTATAGTTATCTGGAATTCATACTTCTAGTTCAAAAACAAAAACAAAAAAGCTTTTATTTGGGCCCATTGCCCTGTATGGATTCGCCATACAACAACAAAATAATACAGTTTTTTTTCTCCTTTTCCCAGTGAGCACGTGAGCCTTTGTTTGAAAAGGGATTTATTTACACATCTGTTCTAAAACATTCCTCACTACCTCATTTGTGTATGATTCTATTTACAATTGATCTGTAGAAATTATAGAGTTCTATTGCTATATTTTTATTTTCTGAAATAGTTTTCAGCGTCTTCAGTGGAATGCTAAATTTCCAGAAGGTGTTTTTAAGAGACTTCTAATTCTCATATTGAAGGACACGTTGGCATACAAAAGCTATGGAAATAAAACTGGTTGAAGAAAACTGGATTGAATATCTAAAATAAGAAGGATTTTCGATTTTATAATAAAAAATAGAGTATTGTAATTCCTATTTTTAGTTTATTTTTATAGGAAAATAGAATGATTGAACACACTGTGGGATAAAATGGTTCTAAAAATTCATTTAGGATATAGTAGGGTTAAAAAAATTGTCTTATTGTTTTAAGAAAATTGTTCATATTCTTTTATTAATCATAATTATCGGGTAACTGTGTGATTCAAAATTATTTGTAGAAAAATTCTATGAAAAAATGTATTATTCAACGAAAGTTGAGCGCTCTGAACTTAGAGGGCTTAACCCTTTCTAAAATGATATTGGCGGAAATAGTTTGAATATACAAGGCACTACTAGCTCTTCAAATAAGCGAAGGATAAACTCGAGGATTTCGAAATCTAATGCTACATTTTTTTTGAAACATTCATTTAATTTTTATATATATTAAATAAAAACGACTACAATAGAGGTTATCGAGAGATTAGGCCTGAAAATATATATATAATCGTGGTCTCTCCTGGAGATGGTCTTTCATTGGAGGTTGAATCAAATTGGATCATTTTACTTTAATTTTAAGAAGTTTTATCTATTTCTCCTCAACCAGCCATAGGTTGGTGGCTGGCAAGATTTCTGTCCTCTCAGAGCTTCCTTTCTATGGCTAGTCTTAGAAGATATCAGTTAGCGGCTTCCTTAGACCACGGTACAGTAGAAGAGGTCGGCTACCGTAGACCACGGTACAGTAGAAGAGGTCGGCTACCGTAGACCACGGTACAGTAGAAGAGGTCGGCTACCGTAGACCACGGTACAGTAGAAGAGTATAGCTACCGTAGACCACGGTACAGTAGAAGAGTTTAGCTACCGTAGCCCATGGTACAGTAGAAGAGTTTAGCTACCGTAGACCATGGTACAGTAGAAGAGTTTAGCTACCGTAGACCACGGTACAGTAGAAGAGTTTAGCTACCGTAGACCACGGTACAGTAGAAGAGTTTAGCTACCGTAGACCATGGTACAGTAGAAGAGTTTAGCTACCGTAGACCACGGTACAGTAGAAGAGTTTAGCTACCGTAGACCATGGTACAGTAGAAGAGTTTAGCTACCGTAGACCATGGTACAGTAGAAGAGTTTAGCTACCGTAGACCATGGTACAGTAGAAGAGTTTAGCTACCGTAGACCATGGTACAGTAGAAGAGTTTAGCTACCGTAGACCACGGTACAGTAGAGAGTTTAGCTACCGTAGACCACGGTACAGTAGAAGAGGTCGGCTACCGTAGACCACGGTACAGTAGAAGAGTTTAGCTACCGTAGACCACGGTACAGTAGAAGAGGTTAGCTACCGTAGACCACGGTACAGTAGTAGAGGTCGGCTACCGTAGACCACGGTACAGTAGAAGAGTTTAGCTACCGTAGACCACGGTACAGTAGAAGAGGTTGGCTACCGTAGACCACGGTACAGTAGAAGAGTTTAGCTA
Organism: Cordylochernes scorpioides; assembly: GCA_030710605.1. NCBI lineage: Eukaryota > Metazoa > Arthropoda > Arachnida > Pseudoscorpiones > Chernetidae > Cordylochernes > Cordylochernes scorpioides. Next base: position 62,616,387 of record CP092883.1, read on the forward strand.
CCGTAGACCACGGTACAGTAGAAGAGGTCGGCTACCGTAGACCACGGTACAGTAGAAGAGGTCGGCTACCGTAGACCACGGTACAGTAGAAGAGTTTAGCTACCGTAGACCACGGTACAGTAGAAAAGGTTAGCTACCGTAGACCACGGTACAGTAGAAGAGGTCGGCTACCGTAGACAACGGTACAGTAGAAGAGTTTAGCTACCGTAGACCACGGTACAGTAGAAGAGGTTGGCTACCGTAGACCACGGTACAGTGGAAGAGTTTAGCTACCGTAGACCACGGTACAGTAGAAGAGTTTAGCTACCGTAGACCACGGTACAGTAGAAGAGGTCGGCTACCGTAGACAACGGTACAGTAGAAGAGTTTAGCTACCGTAGACCACGGTACAGTAGAAGAGTTTAGCTACCGTAGACCACGGTACAGTAGAAGAGGTCGGCTACCGTAGACCACGGTACAGTAGAAGAGTTTAGCTACCGTAGACCACGGTACAGTAGAAGAGTTTAGCTACCGTAGACCACGGTACAGTAGAAGAGTTTAGCTACCGTAGACCATGGTGCAGTAGAAGAGTTTAGCTACCGTAGACCACGGTGCAGTAGAAGAGTTTAGCTACCGTAGACCATGGTACAGTAGAGGAGGTCGGCTACCGTAGACCACGGTACAGTAGAAGAGGTCGGCTACCGTAGACCACGGTACAGTAGAAGAGTATAGCTACCGTAGACCACGGTACAGTAGAAGAGTTTAGCTACCGTAGACCATGGTACAGTAGAAGAGTTTAGCTACCGTAGACCACGGTACAGTAGAAGAGTTTAGCTACCGTAGACCATGGTACAGTAGAAGAGTTTAGCTACCGTAGACCATGGTACAGTAGAAGAGTTTAGCTACCGTAGACCATGGTACAGTAGAAGAGTTTAGCTACCGTAGACCACGGTACAGTAGAAGAGTTTAGCTACCGTAGACCATGGTACAGTAGAAGAGTTTAGCTACCGTAGACCATGGTACAGTAGAAGAGTTTAGCTACCGTAGACCATGGTACAGTAGAAGAGTTTAGCTACCGTAGACCATGGTACAGTAGAAGAGTTTAGCTACCGTAGACCACGGTACAGTAGAAGAGTTTAGCCACCGTAGACCATGGTACAGTAGAAGAGTTTAGCTACCGTAGACCACGGTACAGTAGAAGAGTTTAGCTACCGTAGACCATGGTACAGTAGAAGAGTTTAGCTACCGTAGACCATGGTACAGTAGAAGAGTTTAGCTACCGTAGACCATGGTACAGTAGAAGAGTTTAGCTACCGTAGACCATGGTACAGTAGAAGAGTTTAGCTACCGTAGACCACGGTACAGTAGAGAGTTTAGCTACCGTAGACCACGGTACAGTAGAAGAGGTCGGCTACCGTAGACCACGGTACAGTAGAAGAGTTTAGCTACCGTAGACCACGGTACAGTAGAAGAGGTTAGCTACCGTAGACCACGGTACAGTAGTAGAGGTCGGCTACCGTAGACCACGGTACAGTAGAAGAGTTTAGCTACCGTAGACCACGGTACAGTAGAAGAGGTTGGCTACCGTAGACCACGGTACAGTAGAAGAGTTTAGCTACCGTAGACCACGGTACAGTAGAAGAGGTCGGCTACCGTAGACCACGGTACAGTAGAAGAGGTCGGCTACCGTAGACCACGGTACAGTAGAAGAGTTTAGCTACCGTAGACCACGGTACAGTAGAAAAGGTTAGCTACCGTAGACCACGGTACAGTAGAAGAGGTCGGCTACCGTAGACAACGGTACAGTAGAAGAGTTTAGCTACCGTAGACCACGGTACAGTAGAAGAGGTTGGCTACCGTAGACCACGGTACAGTGGAAGAGTTTAGCTACCGTAGACCACGGTACAGTAGAAGAGTTTAGCTACCGTAGACCACGGTACAGTAGAAGAGGTCGGCTACCGTAGACAACGGTACAGTAGAAGAGTTTAGCTACCGTAGACCACGGTACAGTAGAAGAGTTTAGCTACCGTAGACCACGGTACAGTAGAAGAGGTCGGCTACCGTAGACCACGGTACAGTAGAAGAGTTTAGCTACCGTAGACCACGGTACAGTAGAAGAGTTTAGCTACCGTAGACCACGGTACAGTAGAAGAGTTTAGCTACCGTAGACCATGGTGCAGTAGAAGAGTTTAGCTACCGTAGACCACGGTGCAGTAGAAGAGTTTAGCTACCGTAGACCATGGTACAGTAGAGGAGGTCGGCTACCGTAGACCACGGTACAGTAGAAGAGTTTAGCTACCGTAGACCACGGTACAGTAGAAGAGTTTAGCTACCGTAGACCATGGTACAGTAGAATAGGTCGGCTACCGTAGACCACGGTACAGTAGAAGAGTTTAGCTACCGTAGACCACGGTACAGTAGAAGAGTTTAGCTACCGTAGACCATGGTACAGTAGAAGAGTTTAGCTACCGTAGACCACGGTACAGTAGAAGAGGCCGGCTAGCGTAGACCACGGTACAGTAGAAGAGTTTAGCTACCGTAGACCACGGTACAGTAGAAGAGTTTAGCTACCGTAGACCATGGTACAGTAGAAGAGTTTAGCTACCGTAGACCATGGTACAGTAGAAGAGTTTAGCTACCGTAGACCACGGTACAGTAGAAGAGGTCGGCTACCGTAGACCATGGTACAGTAGAAGAGATTAGCTACCGTAGACCATGGTACAGTAGAAGAGTTTAGCTACCGTAGACCATGGTACAGTAGAAGAGTTTAGCTACCGTAGACCACGATACAGTAGAGGAGGTCGGCTACCGTAGACCACGGTACAGTAGAAGAGGTCGGCTACCGTAGACCACGGTACAGTAGAAGAGTTTAGCTACCGTAGACCATGGTACAGTAGAAGAGTTTAGCTACCGTAGACCATGGTACAGTAGAAGAGTTTAGCTACCGTAGACCACGGTACAGTAGAAGAGTTTAGCTACCGTAGACCACGGTACAGTAGAAGAGTTTAGCTACCGTAGACCACGGTACAGTAGAAGAGTTTAGCTACCGTAGACCACGGTACAGTAGAAGAGTTTAGCTACCGTAGACCACGGTACAGTAGAGGAGGTCGGCTACCGTAGACCACGGTACAGTAGAAGAGTTTAGCTACCGTAGACCACGGTACAGTAGAAGAGGTCGGCTACCGTAGACCACGGTACAGTAGAAGAGTTTAGCTACCGTAGACCATGGTACAGTAGAAGAGTTTAGCTACCGTAGACCATGGTACAGTAGAAGAGTTTAGCTACCGTAGACCATGGTACAGTAGAAGAGTTTAGCTACCGTATACCACGGTACAGTAGAAGAGTTTAGCTACCGTAGACCATGGTACAGTAGAAGAGTTTAGCTACCGTAGACCACGGTACAGTAGAAGAGTTTAGCTACCGTAGACCACGGTACAGTAGAAGAGGTTGGCTACCGTAGACCACGGTACAGTAGAAGAGGTCGGCTACTTGGTACGCTGAAAGGATGCGGGCAGTCCCGCCCGGGACCCACCCCTGTATGACCCAGTTTGAGCCGGTTCTACAAACCAGTTCACCGCTGCTCATGGAAATCGTTTTAATTTGATTCCACTCCCCTCACTTCTTTCCAACCGAGCGCAACTATTTACAAATATCTCGGGGAATGTAACGCTGGTTGGTTATTATGTCGGACGGCTCTAGCCTTTCTTTCTTCTAACTCGGGAACTACACTGAACTCCTGCATTCTTTATCAACTACATCTACACTTGCTATTGCAGAATTGTTTTATAAGGTTATCCCAAAAGTTCATACACACATATACAATATATATACAATTTTGTATAATGTATAAAAGAAACATTCGTGCTTTTAAATCCTTTCATTTTATATGTATAGATGGCGCGTTATTGCTTTGTGTTAATTTATGCCTAACCGACCTTGTCTTTATTGTTTGCCGAAGAGCATTGCTCGATGCAAATATTTGAATGTAATTCTACTGTCCTATAAGCTTATGTCCATAGTTTTCTTGAAAACCATTTCTAAGATTCCACCCTTCAGTGCTGCGTATATAAGCAGAATCGTCCAATACAGTATTAGAGCTCTGAGAAGCGGTCTGGTGGATTAAATTGGCGAAACCGCTGGGAGGGTTCACCACTGATGATCCAAGCCCTCCCAATATATTTTTCATCGCAGTGAGGGCAGTAGAAGTTTGTATTATGTATAAAAGAAACATTCGTGCTTTTAAATCCTTTCATTTTATATGTATGCAATATATTGTAGCAAAGTATTTATTAATTTTATTATTTTTATTAACAGAGTGGTTATTTTTATGTTTAAATTTTGCTAACTCTATAAATTTCCCTCGTGGCTTATCTTTTGTTTATCACTCATAGTTTGTTCTTGCCTGAAATAAATTGCTGTTTTATCCCGAAGTTGGTTTTCCCTAATTTTCCACGTATCAATATTTTATATAATTAATGTTTATGAACTTCTAGGATAACCTTATAAAAGCTTCAAATACTAATATACACCATTGATAAACGATATGCATCTTTATCCTAAGTTTGATAAACAACTGTATCAGTAATAAAATATAATATAATGCGGCTTATGATTGTAAAACGACATTTGAAATACTATCGCGCATGTGTTTCCCATCCCTGAACACTTTTATTTTTTCCGTTTATCATTACTCTTCACAATTCACCCTTTCATACCTCATCCAAAAGGTTAGAAATAATCGTTATTTCTCCTTGAAATAAATTTTGATTTTTGGTTGAAAAGAAACACATGCGGGATAGTATTTCAAATGTCGTTTTACAACTGTATCAGAATTTATTATCACAAGGTTTGCAGAATTTGATAAATTACAAAAAGGTATAAGACTTCACAACTATTTTCATTAATTGTATAAAGTAGCTTTTGGGCAAGCTCTTCCTCAGTAAACTGAAACATAAAATGTAATGGAGAGAGAGAGAGAGACAATTAACAAATTTTATTGGCATCTTGTCAATACATGTAAAGTGCACAGTCCGCTCTAATTATGAGAAAATGAGAAATTTAGAGAGCGAGAGAAAGAGAGAAGAAGAAGAACCTACTGGTTGATAATAAGCTTAGTATCCACTTCAGTGTTAAGTGAGAAACACTAAGTTGGTTTCTACTCATTTTTAAAATATTATTTGAATGTTTGCAGTGATGGCTTCATTAAGTTGTGCTAACCTAAATTAACTAAGCGCGTAAAAGAAA